>CM055975.1:1790000-2210000 GCA_029531755.1 Holothuria leucospilota | reverse complement strand
CCCACGCCGTAAGGGGGAGCGCTTGGCGCTCTCGCGGCCTTTCCAGCGCCGTTTGACAGTCTATCCAGCTTTGCCTCCCCCCCCCCCCCCACTTACAGATATCAAATCCCACCCCTGCGTGCCACCGACGTAGTGTCAAACACTTGCGGTGATATAATCCTAATTTTATCTCACAAAATTCTGTGGGATGCCCCCAACAGACTGCAACCAATAGCAGTGGCCCGATGACACTGTACATCTTGGCACTACGATTACATATACAGCCACAATATCATGGCTGCCATGATAATGTTATAGTCGCCTATAGATCATTCTCTATGTTTTTGACTTTCTGTAACACATTTGCTGGTCGGAAAAGAAGTCGCAAGAACCATGTAATGCGTTACCAGTTTCCGAGACTAGAGTGGTAACCGCAGTATTCTAGTCTTTGGGCAAATTCGCTGGCAGCTACTGTATGCACCCGCATTGATTTAGGGTGATTCATTAGAACATGGGTTACCACCTCTGAGGTGGTATCAATTGGCTACCTGTATGATGTCGTGAGAAGGTAGTAACCTGATTGAATAAGAACTTACCACGATTTTGAAAACGCCCTTGCTGACTTTTCCGGAACCAGTGAAGAGATTAAAAGAAATTCCTTTCCTGTCCGCAGAAGATTTATCAACTTCATATTAACAAAACCGTTAGCAGGCTGATTGTATACAGTTTAAAAGCTCAATGTATTTGACATACGAAGCAGGTCTAAAGGATTTACATAGCAATGGACAATCACAATAGAGAATGAAGGTCGGTTAACTTACTGCACGAATGCTAGCAACAACTAGTAGCAGCTATTGACATTTGTTTACTATACACCATTTAACAGTGAATACATACATATACAGGACGAATACCTAGGGCATCGTAATATGAAAGCAATTGACAACCAATACGGAAGCTCATACTAGACTGTCGGATCCCAACAGTAGTCGAGTACGTAGGAAAGAAATAAACCCTGACACATTATAGACAAGAGCTTAGCTAATCTGATCTTTTCTCTCCTAGTAATTTGTGGGTTATAGGCCTTCTAGCACTCGTTTTTTGTTTAATTTCTTGAATTGACAGTCCGTAAAATTCTGGACTCCTCCCAACTTAGAAGCTAGTAATTAGTCACCCTTACTTGTTTGATCCCTTTAAAAGTTGCCATGCAAGAAGTTGGGGAAACAGGTTTTGGGGATTTTTAAAGTTTTTTGCAGTTACGTACGTTGAACATGTACCCTTTTCCTTATCATATTTTGCAGGCATGTTATTTTAAAAACTCATTAATGACTCTAAAAGTTTAGTTTTGCCCTGCGTTCAAGCACACTGTGACAAAGATTCATAAATCCGTTATGTTAGGAGAGTAGACAACGTAAGTCTTTCACTATTGTACAGAACATTAAGAGGCAGCTTTTGTACCACCTCCGTTTCCTAAGACGTAAATTTGCATACATCGCTTACAATACTTTTTCCATTTTAATGTCTTATATAAATCCAGCTTATGTACCAAACACTCACTATTGAACTTTAAATGAAGGGTTCCTTCCCAGCTTAAAATTCCAGTTGGGTCTAGTTAAACTCAGTAGACCATTTCATCTGGGCCGTTCTGGAAACTGGGAATGTTCAACTGAAAAGTCAAATGGTCTATTCTTTGTCTCTGGGATGAACTGAGAACCCTTCTGGTTACAATGTACCAGGGAGCTCCCTGAGTGTACATACCACATAAGTGGCCTGTACAGCCTAGAGGTAACTCATTTGTTAATGTTATTACTTCAAATTGCTACGAAGAAAACATACTTTTCCAAAGTCCCCTCTTCGGCAAAGTACCGAAGGGTGAAAACCAAACGTTACTCCCGAAGGAGTTCTGCTCCCCAAAGGAGCCACTTCCCCCAAGTCACAGTGTGACTTAACTTGACCAACCTCTTGACTCCAGACCTCTATATTATAGGTCTGCCATGCGTGGTCCCTCTTAGACTGGCTAAAAAGAACATATACTACAAACGATCTTAGCCAACCGGGAGTTGAAGAAAACCCACTTTTTTTCATTTTATCTATTTACGGTGTAGAGCAATACCGGTATGTGAAGACATATGTATATCCTCATATGAAGATTTAAAAAACGTAATGAAACAAAAATGTTGAATATACAATTCAAAGTAACGTAATTTGGAAATAATCTAAAAACTTGGCAAAAATTCTACAGAAGGTCTGATCGGATTAAATGCATTTTAGCTTGATTATGCAAATAAGCAGTTCAAAAAAGGCCCTTCTGGAGGAGTTCAACTGGACTTTATTAGAACAGTTCAATTCAACTTCACTGGATCAATTCAATTGGACTTAATTATGATAAGTTCAACTGGTCTTTACTGGACCAGTCCAATTGGAGTTTACTGGACCAGTTCAATAAGCTTAGACTTCACTGACCAGTTCAGTTAAAATTTACTGGACAAGTTCAATTGGACTTTCATGGACCATTGGACTTTATTGTGATCAGTTCTACTGGACTTGAGTGGATGCGTTCAACGAAACTTTCCTGGACTAGTTTAATTAGACTTAAATGAGATCAGTTCAACGGGAATTCACTGGATCAATTGGATTTTTCCATAAGGTGAATAGATTATTCTGACTGTACTGGGCCGGTTTATTGGACTTTACTGAACCAGTTTGTTTGGACTTTACAAGACCATACCAAGTAGAGTTTGGTGTGAACAATTAAATTGAACTTTACTGAACTAGTTAAAAGAAGTAAAATTAAATATGGATAGGCCTATGTGCAATAAATTAATTGTTTAAACTACTATGAGAAGTGACGTTTTAAACAAAGGATGGGCAATTGATTCCATTCTTTAGGTCCAATAAATGTAAATCTTCACTTGTGAAAGTCGGTTCTTCCCTCGACAAAAATAACTCTGAAGTTTATGCAGATTTTAGGGCGTGGCTATGTACATTTCGTGTGTATTGGAACAAGACTTTAATATAACATGGACCGGCAAGGTCATTAAAGGATTTATAAATCATACAAAGCTGTTTATATTTAATTCATTGATCAAATGTGTATCATTCAAGTTTATAAAAAAGGCCAGTCAAAATTTCTTCATATGTGGCATTAAGTATAATCCTGGCAGCCCTCTTTAACAGCTTTCCCAATTCTTTCTGTGCTCCCCTTAGTACATGCCCTTACAAAAAGAAACCATGGAATTTCTCATAAAAATTCCAGTGGGAAATTTCCTTTGGGATTTTGATCCGCGGGAAATGCATGGGGAACGCTTTTACGGGGAATTCGTCTATGGGGAACGTATCCTAATAGAAAGTATTCCCCATGGGAAGTATTTCCCGTGGGCCAAAATCCCCTGGCTTCCCACGGGGAATTCTTCTCACGGGAAATGCTCCTCATGGGAAATATTTCCTATGGGGATTTGTCATGAGAGGACTTTTTCTCATAAAATATCATATCTTTGAATATCCTTGAGTATGAATCTAGGCAAATCATGAAAAATGTCAATTATCCATAATGAACACTCTGCTGTGGTAAAGCTGGAGGTATAAACTGCCTGTAGTAAACTTGTTATCAGTGTAAAAACCTTTTATGGATTCAAGTACTGCATGTAGCTGGCAACAGAAAAGAACATATATACATGACCATGTACTCCTTTGTCCTTCTAACACCCTTTACAACAAACTATTTACTGACAAGCAAAGTCTTGGGTGTACTGAATGTAACAATCTAGTAGGCCTATAGCTCCTCATCCAATCTGCAAGTCCGATATATAGTAAGGTTCTAATTCTGTCTGCTGTCCTGATTGCAATTAGCAGCTGAAGATTTGCAGAAACAAGGCATCAGTTGCGCTTACCTAAATCAGGGACCACTCTAGAGGGGGGTGTGGGGGGTTAAAACCCCCCAAGATCCACGCAGTCTGTAAAATCCTGCACTAATCGGCAAAATGAAGGAAAAGGGGAAGTGCAAACGAAGGAAAGTTAGATGAAAGAAGAAAGAGGAATAAAAAAGAGAAAAAAGAGGAGAGAGAGAAGAGGGAGAGAGAAAGACCGAGCGTACAGAGAAAAGGACAGGGGAGGGAGGGACAAAGCAGGGCAAGAGAAATTAGGGGCTGGTGCAGACCGAGGCAGTAGATTAGAATGCACTTGTAGACAACGTTTATTACAATATTTTCAAAGCCCGTAAGCAACACTTTTTAAAATTTAAAACATATTCTGTCGGCAAAAATCTACACAGGGCTTTTCAGTATCATTGTATACTAAAGGAGTTCATCGTTCATGTGGTTTCTGGCATTGAGTAGGTAAATTCTGCATCAGTCGGCAAAATGAAGGAAACATGAGGAGAAGAAAGAGGAAAAGAAGTGAAAGAAAGAGGGCAATTTCTATTTCTATATCAGAACCCAAAATTTTCGACGCACTACGCGCGCTGTAATGTCACTCCAGTTTGTTCAGTAGTTCCATTCCACATAGCTAGATAGCATAAGTCCTGTCAACCTTACCAAGTACCATGTAGGCAGGGTACACAGGTTATGT
Organism: Holothuria leucospilota; assembly: GCA_029531755.1. Lineage (NCBI taxonomy): Eukaryota > Metazoa > Echinodermata > Holothuroidea > Aspidochirotida > Holothuriidae > Holothuria > Holothuria leucospilota. The sequence goes on along the minus strand of CM055975.1, from coordinate 2,205,455 downwards.
AGGTGTCGTAAATTTCATTCCATATCGCAAAGCCTAGTTGCCGTTCTCAAGTGTGTGTTATGCGGTAAACGGTCAGTTGGTGAGCGACTCACGGAGGAAAGTTTGGCTATTTCATCGGGTAGTCCAGGTGGTTTCGACACAATGTATGTTTTCCCCGATACAGTCTACAACCTTACAGTTTTTCTGTTTTTCTCTTTGTTCTTAATGATAACATGTTTTTGTGTCAGCCTATCAAAAATTTCGCGCCCTTTGCAATTTCACGATTCAGACTCAAAAAAAAAAGAACAGTATCAGTGCGCAACTCGGCTCTTGACGTATTAGGTGATATAATGCTAAATATACGGTACTCTGCAATGGCATGGCATTGGCTCCTTCATATCCCTCTCTCACCCCCTCGACATGCTGTCGGAACTTGGGGTCGCTGGCATGGCCTTGCCCCATGTCGGGAAAATTCTGTCGCCACCCATGGTCGGTTTTCTTATTTTAGCTTTCAAAAGGGTCATTTCTGCGATAAAACCCGAATTTTCGGTATGCTTTGCCCACTCTTCCTCAGTTTCGTTACTATAATAGCTGAATATAGAACAATCCCTTTCTATCTTTTCAAGTAACTTGTTCTATATTCAGCTATTAGTAACACTGCGCCAACTAAAGGTGCTTTCACACCAAAAGCGTTTCGAGCGATGGCGATTCGAGCGTTCAACGCTCGGGCGTTTGGACGCTCGCTGGTGCTTTCACACCGCGAGCGAATACAAGCGAGCGAATGGAGCGTTTCATTTCGCTTTCTCGGCTTGCTATGGGCTTCATTCATAATTGAACTAGCCGTCATCATGTACAGAGTGAAAAACAAGAGGGCAATCAAGGAGTTGCTGATCTCATCCCAATACATCCTTTTGCTTCTTCCGAGTCTGGTGTAGCAGTCCACAGGCGCCCCTTAACATTGGGTAGTATACCATATACTACGTCTATATATACATAGTATATGGTATACTACACAATGTTAAGGGGCGCCTGTGTAGCAGTCTGGAATTTTATTGTAATGGGAACACTAAGGGGAAACAGGGAAAATCGGATCGGATTCCGATCCGATTTTTGTGAGTTTTTATTAAAATCTTCTCCATTTCGGGTCGCAAAGAACCCCAAATTTGCCAACCTGTGTAATTATATGAGTTTTATCGCAGGACTACGAAAATTAAATTTATACGAATTATTTTGTGAAGTCACATCGACAGACAGCTTTTATCGGACTACGCGTGACCGATAAAAGCTGTTTGTCGGTGTGACGTCACGAAAAAATCAGTTAACATTTTATTTTCATAGACCTCTGATGCAAATCATATATTTACACTGGTTGGCAAATTTTGATCTCTCTCTGACCAGAGATGGAGAAGATTTTAATAAAAACAAAAATCGGATCGGAATCCGATCCGAATTCGTTGTAGTGTGACTGCGGCTTTACGGTACCCGCCAGCTTCCGGTTCTGATTGCAGTGTATTTACAGCACACGCACAGCAAAACTATAGGCCTAGATACTACTGTGACACAAGGGACGTGTGCCCTTCAAAACCTCTAGAGACGCGCGATCTTGCCCTTCAAAAACCATAGAGACGCGCGATCTCGTGACGCCGTGAATCCCCTCTATAGAGCTTATGCACCTACGTCACGTTTCTCTATTTTTCCATCCAAGCGTATAGTGTGCAACAATTGTTACTATAAGGTGCTATCGTGAGCGCGTATCTTTAACACACCTACTACGTATCGCAGTTCCATCCAGTAAGCCAAATTGAAACGCGCTGACGTCACGTGCATAAGCTCTATAGACCTTATGCATTGACATCACACTGACGTCATTTTGGGTGAAAACACTGAACTATATGCTAGGAAGGATCATTCCACAATAAGGTTTTTTTAAGCCACCATGGAGGGTCACGTGATGTAGGTTAGTTTGCTTAAGTCGATTCCACCGCGTATCTAGCGCTGATGCAAAGATGTACATGTATATGCTACCGCACCGTAGCGGGCCTTAGCGTCTCTTCTGCCTCTTGTACACTAACTTGCGCGCTATCACGTGTCAGCGTACGTACACCATTGCGCCGCCTCAGCAACTTCATGAAAAGGCTTACATCACAATAGTCGTATAACATACAGAGCACCAAACGCGTACCGTGTAGGAGGATTCGAGGCACATCATTGGCCAAAATGCAAGCGTGCATGTGCACGCGTGGGTTAGCTTTCCTTCATGCGCCTTGGTGTTTTTGTGTCAAAAGGACGCTTTCAACGCGTTGTGCAGAACATCTGTGCACATGTATGGACAGCCTGCTATTTAGTAACGGTGCTATCGCGAATGTTTCAAAGTCAACGAGTCTCGACGTATTCGAAATGTGGTCACACGCTCTGTCCTTCGAATAGGCAGGACCACTCCTAAAATCAAGAAAAGTTTGTGAAAAACAATCTTTTGATCACACAATCATAGTGTAAAGATTCCCTATTAATTACAACAAAACACTAGAGATCCAATGAGTATAGTAACAACGGATTGCTTTAGCGTGTACATCAATGAATCTGCGTTACATTACTTTCACTTCTAGATACGCGTCTCTGGGACAGTGGAATCGACTTGAGTAAGCTAACCTACGTCACGTGACCTCTCAAGTCGGCTTCAATTTCGAGGCGTATTCCGCATTGAGGTGCGTCCTCCAGTTATAGCTCAGTGGGTGAAAACAACGAAGCACATGTGCACGAACGGCGTGGATTTCGGCTCACGTGTAGTAGACTTACGCGCGTATACGATTGGTTGACAAATCAGCTGTCTGCATTTATTGGTGTAACTTGCCATGATACGCGCTTTTCCGCCATTTTCCTCCAAAAGAGGGAGCACTTTCTCCATTGTGACATCATATGCATGAGGTCTATATTCATTGGTCAGTTTGTATGGTATCTTTATCGGAGTAACGCACTTTTATATGCGCGTTTAATTTCTTACGTGCAGGGGCGGCGCCAGGGTGAACAAAGCATGCTGGGTCGGACCCAGTTTTATTGTTTGGGGGGGGATGCAGGCATTGAAGACTTCCGAGCCTCACCCTACCTCCCCCCCACCCTACCTCCCCCCCCCCCCCGTGTCAGAACCTGCATTTTTGGCGTTCTCATTTTCTTGGTCTTTATTTTTCTCTCAAGATCGTGCGTCCTTTTTGTATTGAAGGGCAAGCATCCATTGTGTCACAGTAGTATCAATGGTTATGCCGTGCGCTTGAGTTGTAATTCGCTTACTGCTTGTGCGTTTTGCCCTTCAGTGCCTGGGAATCCATTGTGTGTGACGTCACATGAAATCCCTCATAGAGGGATTTCATGTGACGTCATGCCCAATGGATTCCCAGGACACTGAAGGGCAAAACACACAAGCAGTAAGCGTTTTACAGCACGCATTTGGCGGACGAGGCGAAACCGAGTCCGTTATTTTGCAAATTGGGAGTCCAGACGGTTATGAGACAATAACAGTCAGACAAATGTGGTTTATTCCTCTTCTACCACCGAAAATGTGTGAAAACTTCATTTTTATCAGTGTATAGGTTTACTGACCGTATGTTGTGGAAAAGCAGGTCAGTGTTTATCCAATCAGAATGCAGGATTCTCAATAACAGATGGCTAGAGGTGGTAGAATCCATGATAAACGTATAAAGATGCAATTAGTGAGAGGCATAAGAGGCGAAGGGGTGGGGGTTGGTTGACTAAAGCCTACACCGTCAAAAATGTGGTGGGCTCCTCCCCCTCATTTCCAGGACAAAACGCTCTGTAAAATGTCAAAAATTGCAGTCTTATTGCTTAAAATTTGATCAAATATTGCACCAAGTGCATAAAATACTTTCTAAAGGAGATGGGACCCCATACCCTTGGGTTCTTCTCCCAGGACAACATTCCGAAACAGTGCACAATCCCCACCTCCGTCAATGGATCGAGTACAGTTTCTACGTCCATGAGTTAGTCTGTTAGTGCCCCTTCCCTGTTCATTCATGCATGGTAGTGGGAAGGAAGTTGCTATTTGACCCCTGGTTCATATCAGTCATATAAGCAAATAAAATGCTTGGGTTACTACAAAGAAATCTCCACTCTTGTAGCAAAGGTGTCAAGGAAACTGCCTACAAAACACTATAGTCCGCTCAAAGCTGGAATATTGTGGGGCCATATGGGATCCTTACATCAAAAAGTAACAACACTCGAGAATGTTCAAAGACGTGCAGCCCGTTTTGTTCTCAACAACTATAATTACAGGGATAGCCAGTGGCGTAGCTAGAGGGGGGGGGGGGGCAGGGGGCGGTCGCCCCCCACAAAGCCTCCGAAGGCCTCTGTCGGAAATTTCTAGTCTCTGTCGGAAGTAAATAAAAACAATCCACTTGAAACACTTACAACACTTTTTATGTTTTTAAGCAGAATTACACATCGAAACGTCAACGTGAAAATCAAAAGTCAGTCTCAAAATTGCCCGAAAAGCAAAAAAAGAAAAAAAAAAGAAAAGGTCCCCAGAATTTTACACGCAAGGTGATGGTATCATTACTTTTGGATAATTATCTGTCGAAAATTACTTGCATTTGCCCCCCCCCCCCCCAAAAAAAATATCTAGCTACGCCACTGGGGATAGCGTCACCAACATGTTAACAGATCTCAAATGAGAACCACTTAAAAGCGCCGTTCCAGACTTCGTCTCATCGCTATCTATAAGGAGGTTCATAACTCCATTCCCCCCACCATCCAGTTGCAGAGTAACCATAGTAGGACCACTAGACATAATCAAGGCACCCACATAATTGTTCCCCCTCCTTTTAGTAAGAGATGTTATCAATACTCGATGTACTCAAGAACCGCTCGTGAATGGAATTTCCTTCCACCAAACATACGTGCAGCACCTGATGTTTGCTCTTTGAAATCTAGCCTAGCCAACGTTAATCTTCGAAATCTAGTATCTAAGGCTCACTCTAAAATCTAGGCAACTCCCCTTCCACACTGATCTGTGCGTGATAACCGATTTTGGACTCGGGTGTTTGCACAGTATGAAGCAGAAGCAGAAGTGTGTTTGTGACGTTATTTGCTTGGAACTCGGAACTGCTGTGATGTTAGTTAACTTGGTTGCTTACAAGCCAATATCAGGTGTGCATAGCACTATTGCACTACGTACTGTACGTACGGGAAGGGAGGGGGGGGGTGTACGCTTTCACACTTACTCACGTACATTGTGTATGAACGGCCCATGATGGAAATAGCTAACCACGTCCCAACACACTCGTTTTTTTTTTTTTGTTTGAATAGGAAATAGCACCCGAAAATCCCAAAGTAACACTCGAAATGGAATTGGGGGTGTGGGGGGGGAGACTATTTTTTTTTTGAAAATAGCACCCGAAATTGAAAAAAAGTGTCTCGGACCCTGGAGTACAGTCAATGTGGGTGCAGGAACAACACTAACCTAGGGTACCTAGGCCTAGTTCTCACGTACACTTTGCTCCCTGAACTAGGCCTAGGCTAATGCAACACAAAGTTTTTCCCGCGTTATTACTGTGAGAGTAACATCGTCTGCTTGCGTTTCTGCAATGATTGTTGTATGTGCGTACATGATTGTAACCATAGCTATGAACTATGTCACAATTGAACAGCAGTGCGTGCTATACAGCATACTGTACAATAGTGTGAACGTCCTAGTAACAAGATTTAGAATGTTTTAAAAAACAAAACAGGATCATTTGTATAAATCAAATTTTTGGTCTCTTTTTGGAGACTGAGTGCTAGTATCCTTAAATGATGGGTCTTAAACATATAAATGACCCATAGAGGTCAATTACCCAGGAGTATATGTGAATTTGAGAAAGATTGAGACCATTCAAAATTTTTGATGGTGCGGTAGCCCAATTTTGACAATAGGTATATTGCTGGGATATTTAGGGATAAATCAAAAGTGACATATTGTTTTCATCTGTGAATTTGCAGCCAGATCAATTAAGAACATTTCTAAATCTACCAAAGATCATTCCTAAACCTAGGAACAACTTCAGCATGAAGATAGGAATGAATTCTTCCTAAGTCCAAGATAGGAATATTTCTAACTTTTATGAAATAGAATCCCCATACTAGGTCAGCAGACTGCGGACTAGAGCAACACACGTCTGCCGGGCGGCCAGATCAAAGGTAGTTCTCACGTACACTTTGCTCCCTGAACTAGGTCAGCAGACTGCGGACTAGATCAAAGGTAGCCTGCATGATTCACACGGTCTATTTGTGACGTCATTTGTTTGGAACTTGGCCCTGCTTACAGTATAATTATGTACACTGTATCCAGTGTACTAAAGCAGCGCAGTCACTCTCACACCATACCGACTGTACTTGCGTGCGTGCATTGCGTGTGCGTGTGTGAATTGAACTTGGCCCCTGCGATGCACACGTACGTACGTCGTTGTTGCCATGCAAGAGATGAAGAATATAGGTAGTTCTTGAAGAGAAGGTAAGCAACAGAGTTACAGACAGCCAAAATTCCATGATGAGCCACAGTGCTCACAAACTTGGTCAAAGTTCTTAACCAGGTGTGTACTCAACTAAGCCTATTAGGCCTAGGGCCTACCTAGCTTTTTAGCGTTATTACAGTACTATTAATAATTTAGCGTAACCTAAGCCTAGGCCTAAGTTAGGCCTAGGCCTAACATCAGTTCCACCGTGCGCGTACTTTGTTATGCTTCATACTGGGACGCGCTTGGACTTTTACTACGGTGGGGACACGCGTATAGTTTTACTTTTATGGCGCCAAGAACTAGTCATGCTTGACACGCGTGATCGCAGTTCAACTCTAGGCCTGGGTTTTTACTTAGACTAGAGGTGGTCAAGTTTTGAGCAAGAGAAGCTTAGATAAGTGTGCATCAGATCATGGCATTGTGTGGCTTTTATGGTGGGGTTTGTTAAACCGCAGGTGAAAAATGAATTTTGAGTGTCAGGAAAAGACAGTGATCAATGTAACGGATCATTTACCTTTTCTTTCAGTGTTTACTGCCAAATTTAAAAAAAAAAAATTGTTCTTTTGAACATCTTGACCTTTGACCTCTGACCTTTGACCTATCATGCTGAGGGTACTGGAGGCACAAATTCCAAGGACTGTGCACCCTCACACCAAGTTTGGGGTCAGTAGTACCTTCAGTTTTGAGTGAGCGCACGGCACACTTTTGACCCCAAAATTGTCGTTTGACCTTCTGACCTCGTGACCTTTGACCTCAGAAGGTCAAGTGTAAGGTTGCGTAAAGTAGGTGTCCATCAGAAGGTTATGCGAAGAAATGAGGATCGTTAAATGTTTCGTTCAGCTTTTACAGCCAAATTTAAAAATTTGCTTATTTTGACCTATCGTGACCTTTGACCTCTGACCTTTGACCTATCATGCTGATGATATTGGAGGCACAAATTCTAGGGGCCATGCACCCCCTCACCAAGTTTGGGGTCATTAGTACCTTCAGTTTTAAGTGAGTGCGCGTCACACTTTTGACCCCAAAATTGTCGTTTGACCTTCTGACCTCGTGACCTTTGACCTCAGAAGAGCAAGTGTCAAGTTGTGCCAAGAGCGCTTCAATACGAAAGCTATGTCAAGAAATCAGGGCCATTTACTGTTGCATTCAGGTTTTATAGCCAGATTTGGAAAATTGCTTATTTTGACCTTTTTTGATGGTTGACCTTTGACCTTTGACCTATCATGCTCAGGGTATGTCAGGCACAAGTTCCAAGGACTATGCACCCGCCCACCAAGTTTGGGCTCAATCTTGTTCTTAGTTTAGGAGGAGTTCGCGACACACTTTTGACCTTGTGAATGTCATTTGACCATCAGAGCCTTTGACCCAAATTTTAGGCATATTTGGTCACATGACCAGGAAACAGGACCTTGACCACTCCATTTTGCCCCACCCTTGAGTAGCGGTCATACAGCCCCAAATTTCCCTACCATGCATTTCCATTTTTATGGTTGCTATGGCGACTGGCAGGGGGAAACGTGTGCACTTTTCAATGGTAAACGAAGCACAATATCTCATCCCCCACATACTACGTATGTGGGGATGAGATAACAAGCGTGTGGCTGCATTCATCTTGTTGGATAATAGGCGCGTGAACCGACGACATTCAGTGCACCACATCAACACTCGGAGGGAGCGATATGGAGAGTACAACCACCTCATGGAGGACTTGAGACAGGATCGACAAAAACTCAGAAAATCTTCAGTGCTGATTACCGCCATGTTCGTCTCCATTTTCACTTCCTTGCAGGTAGATCATAAATCCATACATACATAGCCTACATACATGCACTATACCTGCCAAAACACATTGCTAAAGATGCACGTGTGGTTTTTGGCGCTCAGCGATTCGAGCGAAATAAATAGGTCAACATTATGCCGAGCGGGACGCTAGCGAACCGCTCGAGGCGCTTCGCTTCGCTCGCTCGCGGTGTGAAACCTTTGAGCGTTTGACCATTGTTTTCAATTACATATTTACAAGACGCTCGGTTTGCTTCGCCTAGCTTCGCCTCGCTTCGCTGGCGGTGATATGATTGGTCGATTGCTGTCGGGAAAATAAGAAAGCTAAACTTCCAATTTGCCCAACTGTCCGGGCAAATAGCCACAACATTTCGGGGTGCTAAACTAAGGTAACGTTCTCTTGATTTTGTCTTTCGGTACGGCTAGTGACTCAGAGAGGAAAGTACAATGTAAGTTGTTCCCGACAGGGCCCAACTGCCTGGACAGTTGACCTCAGTGGCGTACACAGGGAGGAGGACATTGGGCCATATCCCCCTCACGGATGCCAATTTTTTCAGGTCCTAAAAAAGAAACCTTGATTTTTTAACACAAATTGTACTTCCAAAGGTGGCATATGTAGCACCAGATTGCATGTAAGGACACCTAATTTTTCACAAATTTTTAAAGGTGGACGTCCTTCCCCAGGCCGGCAATCACACAACATATTGCACCCCCTCCCCCTTGAGAGAAATCTTGGGTACGCCACTGGTTGACCTATATAAGCTTTAAATAAGTACAGATTCTTTTTAGTGTAAGCTTACCCAAAAATTTCGCGAGCTTCGCGCGCTTTCCAATTTCACAGTTTAGATTTCGGGAAAAACCTTAAATCGGGCGGGGGGGGGGGGACTATTTTCCTCTAATATATATATATAAAATTCTATGCAATATATGCCCCGCAATGGCATGGTATAGTACACAGGTTTTCTTCAAATCTCCCCTCACCAACCCCTCGACGGCATCAGGGCTGTCGAGGCTTCTGATCCGTGCCCCCTCCCCCGTTGGGCAAATCCTGGCGCCACCCCTGCTGGACCACTACCGGTTGGACTAACGGTTCTCAGCTCTAACTGCATCTCTTATCAACACTTTCAGTCGGCATTTCTTTCTTCTCAATCGGCAAATACGGCACCACACCCCCCCCCCCATGATAAATGCTCTGGCGACGCCCCTGTAGGCGATTTGAACTCGTGCGTTTCGATGGGCGAATGCCGGGTACGGAAAACATGTATGCTTGTATGGAAAACGAAAGAGCACTCGATGATTGGTGTGTACTACTTTGAACGGCCACGTTTTCGTCGGTGTAAAAAAATTAAATCAACATTTACTCGGTACTTTTGGAGATAACTTTTCCGTCCCAAAAAATATTGTTATTTTTTTTTTTTAATTTCGATTTTTTGTGGTCCACAGACAGGCCGTTCAAATGACGCGCCGGCTTAAGCCTTGGTTCATTTGCATATGCACGTCTTACATTCAATGTTCTCACCATATATACCACGGGTGGCGCCAGGGGGGGCTGGGGGGCCATCCCCCCTCGGGGAAATTTTCCAGTTTCGCCGAGGAGCCTTAATCCGTACGATAAAATATGAAGACCCAACGACCTTCAGTCGCCCCGACGATCTGCTTAATTTTGCTCATAGGAAGGGCAGATTCTTCAATAAAGACCCCAAATTTTCCAATTTTCCTTACGAAAAATCCAAGTTTTTTAAATTTTCTTCCACGAAAAATCCCAATTTGTCAAATTTTCTTCAATAAAACTCCCAAATTTTCAATTTTTTTGTAAAAAAAAAGCCAAACATTTTTCGGCGCGTTTGCGAGCCAAAAGTTTTGCGTTTTTAATCCTTTTGGCCTTTGTCGCGGCTTCGAGCTGCTGCCCCCGTCGGGGAGCTTGCCCCCCCCCCCGTCGGGCAAATCCTAGCGCCACCCCTGATATATTTGCTCAGGCAGCTAGAGTCCATTACCACTCAAAATCAGAATCACAAAGATGCATGTTAATTTAGTACAGTATATAGCTTTCACAAAAATGTCCATTCAAGAGAAGCCGGAGGACCCTCTGGCTTCTCGCCTTCGGCACTCGCAGTTAAACGCTTCTCTGGACACACCTTACGAAGGTGAAGGCTCCAATACAAATTGCTTCTCTGGCATCTTTTACTGTGGAAGCCCATGGCCATGTCTCTATAGGAGTTACCCATAACATTTCATTCATTTTGAAAAATATTATACACGGTCACCCTAAACCTTTCATCGTCCTTACAAATTTATGCTTTAACCCGTATTTCTCACAAGTAATGAAAAACTTGAGGGGTCCCTTGTCCTAGACCATGAACAAAAATAACAAGAGGGCAATCAAGGAGTTGCTGATCTCATCCCAATACATCCTTTTGCTTCTTCCGAGTCTGGTGTAGCAGTCTGGAATTTTATTCTAATGGGAACACTAAGAGGAAACTGGGAAAATCGGATCGGATTCCGATCCGATTTTTGTGAGTTTTTACTAAAATCTTCTCCATTTCGGGTCAGAAAGAACCCCAAATTTGCCAACCTGTGTAATTATATGAGTTTTATCGCAGGACTACGAAAATTAAATTTATACGAATTATTTCGTGACGTCACATCGACAGACAGCTTTTATCGGACTACGCGTGTCCGATAAAAGCTGTTTGTCGGTGTGACGTCACGAAAAAATCAGTTAACATTTTATTTTCATAGACCTCTGATGCAAATCATATATTTACACTGGTTGGAAAATTTTGGTCTCTCTCTGACCAGAGATGGAGAAGATTTTAATAAAAACTCGCAAAAATCGGATCGGAATCCGATCCGGATTCGTTGTAGTGTGACTGCGGCTTTACGGTACCCACCAGCTTCCGGTTCTGATTGCAGTGTACTTACAGCACACACGCACAGCAAAACTATAGGCCTGGATACTACTGTGACACAAGGGACGTGTGCCCTTCAAAACCTCTAGAGATGCGCGATCTTGCCCTTCAAAAACCATAGAGACGCGCGATCTCGTGACGCCGTGAATCCCCTCTATAGACCTTATGCATTGACATCACACTGACGTCATTTTGGGTGAAAACACTGAACTATATGCTAGGAAGGATCATTCCACAAGAAGGTTTTTTTAAGCCACCATGAAGGGTCACGTGATGTAGGTTAGTTTGCTTAAGTCGATTCCACCGCGTATCTACTGATCTAGCGCTGATGCAAAGATGTACATGTATATGCTACCGCACCGTAGCGGGCCTTAGCGTCTCTTCTGCCTCTTGTACACTAACTTGCGCGCTATCACGCGTCAGCGTACACACCATTGCGCCGCCTCAGCAACTTCATGAAAAGGCTTACATCACAATAGTCGTATAACATACAGAGCACCAAACGCGTACCGTGTAGGAGGATTCGAGGCACATCATTGGCCAAAATGCAAGCGTGCATGTGCACGCGTGGGTTAGCTTTCCTTCATGCGCCTTGGTGTTTTTGTGTCAAAAGGACGCTTTCAACGCGTTGTGCAGAACATCTGTGCACATGTATGGACAGCCTACTGTTTAGTGACGGTGCTATCGCGAATGTTTCAAAGTCAACGAGTCTCGACGTATTCGAAATGTGGTCACACGCTCTGTCCTTCGAATAGGCAGGACCACTCCTAAAATCAAGAAAAGTTTGTGAAAAACAATCTTTTGATCACACAATCATAGTGTAAAGATTCCCTATTAATTACAACAAAACACTAGAGACCTAATGAGTATAGTAACAACGGATTGCTTTAGCGTGTACATCAATGAATCTGCGTTACATTACTTTCACTTCTAGATACGCGTCTCTGGGACAGTGGAATCGACTTGAGTAAGCTAACCTACGTCACGTGACCTCCCAAGTCGGCTTCAATCTCGAGGCGTATTCCGCATTGAGGTGTGTCCTCCAGTTATATAGCTCAGTGGGTGAAAACAACGAAGCACATGTGCACGAACGGCGTGGATTTCGGCTCACGTGTAGTAGACTTACGCGCGTATACGATTGGTTGACAAATGTCTGCATTTATTGGTGTAACTTGCCATGATACGCGCTTTTCCGCCATTTTCCTCCAAAAGAGGGAGCACTTTCTCCATTGTGACATCATATGCATAAGGTCTATATTCATTGGTCAGTTTGTATGGTATCTTTATCGGAGTAACGCACTTTTATATGCGCGTTTAATTTCTTACGTGCAGGGCGGCGCCAGGGTGGGCAAAGCATGCTGGGTCGGACCCAAGAATGTTTTAAAAAACAAAACAGGATCGTTTGTATAAATCAAAATTTTTGGTCTCTTTTTGGAGACTGAGTGCTAGTATCCTTAAAATGACGGGTCTTAAACATATAAATGACCCATAGAGGTCAATTACCCAGGAGTTTATGTGAATTTGAGAAAGATTGAGACCATTCAAAATTTTTGATGGTGCGGTAGCCCAATTTTGACAATGGGTATATTGCTGGGATATTTAGGGATAAATCAAAAGTGACATTGTTTTCATCTGTGAATTTCCTGCCAGATCAATTAAGAACATTTCTAAATCTACCAAAGATCATTCCTAAACCTAGGAACAAATTCAGCATGAAGATAGGAATGAATTCTTCCTAAGTCCAAGATAGGAATATTTCTAACTTTTATGAAATAGAGCCCGGCCCCTGGTATGGGAATCCCCATACTAGGTCAGCAGACTGCGGACTAGAGCAACACACGTCTGCCGGGCGGCCAGATCAAAGGTAGTTCTCACGTACACTTTGCTCCCTGAACTAGGTCAGCAGACTGCGGACTAGATCAAAGGTAGCCTGCATGATTCACACGGTCTATTTGTGACGTCATTTGTTTGGAACTTGGCGCTGCTTACAGTATAATGTACCCTGTATCCAGTGTACTAAAGCAGCGCAGTCGCTCTCACACCATACCGACTAGACTGTACTTGCGTGCGTGCATTGCGTGTGCGTGTGTGAATTGAACTTGGCCCCTGCGATGCACACGTACGTCGTTGTTGCCATGCAAGAGATGAAGAATATAGGTAGTTCTTGAAGAGAAGGTAAGCAACAGAGTTACAGACAGCCAAAATTCCGTGATGAGCCACAGTGCTCACAAACTTGGTCAAAGTTCTTAACCAGGTGTGTATTTCAACTAAGCCTATTAGACCTAGGGCCTACCTAGCTTTTTAGCGTTATTACAGTACTATTAATAATTTAGCGTAACCTAAGCCTAGGCCTAAGTTAGGCCTAGGCCTAACATCAGTTCCACCGTGCGCGTACTTAGTTATGCTTCATACTGGGACGCGCTTGGACTTTTACTACGGTGGGGACACGCGTATAGTTTTACTTTTATGGCGCCAAGAACTAGTCATGCTTGACACGCGTGATCGCAGTTCACTCTAGGCCTGGGTTTTTACTTAGACTAGAGGTGGTCAAGTTTTGAGCAAGAGAAGCTTAGATAAGTGTGCATCTGATCATGTCATTGTGTGGCTTTTATGGTGGGGTTTGTGAAACCGCAGGTGAAAACTGAATTTTGAGTGTCAGGAAAAGACAGTGATCAATGTAACGGATCATTTACCTTTTCTTTCAGTGTTTACTGCCAAATTTTAAAAAAAAAAATTGTTCTTTTGAACATCTTGACCTTTGACCTCTGACCTTTGACCTATCATGCTGAGGGTACTGGAGGCACAAATTCCAAGGACTGTGCACCCCCACACCAAGTTTGGGGTCAGTAGTACCTTCAGTTTTGAGTGAGCGCACGGCACACTTTTGACCCCAAAATTGTCGTTTGACCTTCTGACCTCGTGACCTTTGACCTCAGAAGGTCAAGTGTAAAGTTGCATAAAGTAGGTGTCCATCAGAAGGTTATGCGAAGAAATGAGGATCGTTAAATGTTTCGTTCAGCTTTTATAGCCAAATTTAAAAATTTGCTTATTTTGACCTATTGTGACCTTTGACCTCTGACCTTTGACCTATCATGCTGATGATATTGGAGGCACAAATTCTAGGGGCCTTGCACCCCTCACCAAGTTTGGGGTCATTAGTACCTTCAGTTTTAAGTGAGTGCGCGTCACACTTTTGACCCCAAAATTGTCGTTTGACCTTCTGACCTCGTGACCTTTGACCTCAGAAGAGCAAGTGTCAAGTTGTGGCAAGAGCGCTTCAATACGAAAGCTATGTCAAGAAATCAGGGCCATTTACTGTTGCATTCAGGTTTTATAGCCAGATTTGGAAAATTGCTTATTTTGACCTTTTTTGATGGTTGACCTTTGACCTTTGACCTATCATGCTCAGGGTATGTCAGGCACAAGTTCCAAGGACTATGCACCCGCCCACCAAGTTTGGGCTCAATCTTGTTCTTAGTTTAGGAGGAGTTCGCGACACACTTTTGACCTGTGGAATGTCATTTGACCACCAGAGCCTTTGACCCAAATTTTAGGCATATTTGGTCAAATGACCAGGAAACAGGACTTTCACCACTCTATTTTGCCCCACCCTTGAGTAGCGGTCATAAAGCCCCAAATTTCCCTACCATGCATTTCCATGGTTATGGTTGCTGTGGCGACTGGCAGGGGGAAACGTGTGCACTTTTCAATGGTAAACGAAGCACAATATCTCATCCCCCACATACTACGTATGTGGGGATGAGATAAAAAACCAAAAAGAAAATAGCCTGGCTGGGGAAAGTAGGAGAGTCTTTAGTGTTATGGTTAATGTTTCATTTCAAAAAATAAAGAAAAACAATAGACTGCAATAAAATGCGGTTTTCTTCGGGGCGCTTTGCACGCACTCGTTTTAAATATTACTTCGTGATTACATCATCGTAGTAACCACCCACAAGCCAAGACCGCTTCAAAGTGACCTGAAATTCTGATTGAGGCTATTATTAAAAAGGTCAAACTGAGATTCTTTTGATCTGTTTATAGTGCACATTAACTGCCATCTGTTTTCTGCAATTTGATATAATTTGATTTAATACCTTCAACTTAAAGTCCTTCCTCACCAAAGAGTGTTTGAGGCGACTAATGGGGCATTACATGAGTCTCTGACTCCCTTCCCCCTCAGCCACCTGCTTAGTCAGGTGGCACACAGGTGGATAACAGGTGAATAACATCCGATGAGTTTTAAGTTAGCTAAATGCTTCATTATAATGGTTTTAATTCTTTAATACCTCAGGGCGTCCGGGGACGTTACCTCTGGACCACCACCGGGGTTTCGTCCCACCAGGGCCCCTGGACCCCACACCTTCCAAGGAGCGTTCGGCGCTCCCGCGGCGCCTTCGGCCCTGTTTGGTATTCTGCCCGGGTTTGACACCCCCCACTTTCACACACCAGTTCCCACCCCTGTGTGTTATGATATAGCCTAGCGGCCCTGGGTGTGCATGGTAGTGGGCGATTGTCCTTCATTTGTTGGTCGTGTGGTGTTACTGCATGTATGACGAACATATGCTTTTGTTTCCTTCCTTACTTTGCATTGACGGAAATGCAGAATTGAAAGAAATTGGGAAAATCGGTGTCGGTGGGAAAAGCTGTGACTCTTCTGATCTGTTTACATTACAGGCGGTTGGGATGCCAAATTTTCTCACCGTATACTGGCGACACAAGCTTGTGAGACGAGGAACTACATCGACAAATGAGCGTTGTAATGTACGTTTTCCTGCAATTTAGTGGGCTTAGAATGTAAAATTTTGTCACCTTATCCCCATCCTTGGTGTGGCAGAGCTTGGTTGTGATCCAGTAAAGCTACACCATTGAGAAACCCCCACTCATATTAAGAATCGTAGAATTGTCACTGTATGATGTGTAGGCACTTTCAAAGCTCCTATGACAGTATGTGTGGGCTTTGCCCTCAACTTGAATGAGATGCATTCTGCAAACCCTCGATTGGCCCCGCTGGCTACTACAGAAGATAGTAATAGAGCATAAGCTCAAGGGAATATGCCCCGCGGCTGAAGACACTTGAGAACCCTGTTCTATACATCACACTCCCAGCACTGCTGTTCGGGTCATTTTCTGTCTGATAGATAGGGCACTCCGGTAAAAGCCCATGTGAGTTGAAGGTCCATGGGCATTTTTGGCAAAATTGGGCGAAAAAATTATATGGTAGTGTGACACCCACGGTGATATGAGGCGAGGTCATGTTATGATTGTTTGTCAACTAGGGAAGGTTTAGGGATAAATACCTTTTCGCACCCCTGATTACAACCAGTAACACAAAATGCCCTTCCCATTGCCACCACATATTTGGTGAGTTTTGCGATATAATGTCACATTTTATGTTAAATGTTGAATATGACTCATTCCGAATTAGACAGAGATTCATATACAGTATTCAATCTGACTGGCACATAATTAGTTCAGGGAGTTGTTACTTGGAACAACTCCTTGGTGTGACAGTCTAAAAATAAACTATGGCTGCAGTAACGGCAGGAAACCTTCAGTATACGTTAGTAAAACCCCTAAAGCTCTTTACCCCTGGCCACTGTTTAAACGCGAATGCCTGATATACATAAAGAGTATTACACGGCGTCCTATCCAACCTAGAGTATTATCTTCCTTAAATCATTTTAGTATTGATAAGTTTTTGATCATTTATCTATAGGTGTATAGGCTAGTTAACATATCTGATTTTGGAACTGAAAAGGGATTACATTTAGGTGCGTATCGATAGTGTGACTCGGGCAATCGGCCCTCGTCACATCATGGTCGTCGTCGTCTTCATCATCATCGTCGTCATCATCATCATCATCATCATCATCATCATCATCATCATCATCATCATCATCATCACCATCACCATCACCATCACCATCACCATCACCATCACCATCACCATCACCATCACCATCACCATCATCATCATCATCATCAGCCAACTTTCAGCCAACCTTGCAGCAAAATTGCAACCTTTCTGGAGTTTTGAATTTGTCTTTTGGGCAGGCCATAGAAAAGGTTGTTGCAAAAATTAAGGTGTAAGAAACCCAATACATGAATCAACTTCAATACGGAAACTATAGAGACATACTCGGATATGAATATTGTGATTATCAGTTCTTATCTTTCTTGTGATACATTTGTCAAAATACATAAGCAGTGCGACGTGATTCCTAACTTCACAAACAGAAAAGACGGTACATGAGCTGTCTATTTATTACATTTAATTGCATTCCATGGTTTGACTGTCACGTTATTGATTTCAATCCGACACACACACACTACATGCAACACAAAAACAATACTCAAACAAAATAATTTTGATAAAGTTCTTAATGGCTGCGTCTTTGTAAGTTTAATTTACCCTAACAAATTAAAATCAACAAGAAAAGATTAAATCACCCGTACAGGGAATATATTTTTTAGGCCTATACCATCTGAAGTCAAGTTAGTCATTTCAATCCGACATACGCATACACTATATTCAATGCAATAACAGTGCTCAAACAAACATTGTTTGATTAAGTCCTGAATGACTTTGCTTGCGTCAGTTCAATTTGCCCTTATCAATTACTAAATCAGTAAGGATAGAAAATATCCTTTCACAAAATGTTTGTATTTCCAGGCTTTACTAACTGTACAAGACCTGGTTTTGGTGCTCATAGTCTGGTTATGCGAACTGTAAATATAACATACAACAGTATTTCGATCGGTACTACAAGATGCTAACGAATGTCTGTTCAGGGTTAAGTATTGGAACTTGAAGTCAGTATACATTTTATGGATTATCCAAAGTACCACATTACAATTTGTAGGTGGATAAATTACTTTTATAACACTAATAATTGAGACGAGACTAACAGCTAAGGTTTCTGTCAACATAGGAGTAAGAAGGGGGAAAGGATGGGGCTAACAGAGCAGTATATTCTACATGTACCGCTCTGGGGCTAAAGTATGCTGCTGCCCCACTTTGCAAGGAGAAAACACCTTTTATCCTTGTATGAAGTATATCAAACTCTTTTAATAAATTTACTTGAAAACCACCCAAAGTAAAGCATCAACAGACATTTGAAGACTTTCAAATATTCTAAAACTTTTAAAAGGGAGAGCGACACTCCCTCCTTCTATACCTCCTCAAGGACGGTGGTCTCAAATGTAAAACTCCTTATAGCGAGCTCAGAACAGTGCACTACAATTTCGCATGGCAAAGGTTATCACTAGATCAAATGTTGACTAGGCCCTGACTTGGCCAACATTACTTGTTGACACAAAGTGACTTGTTAACATTTTGCATTGATTCGACTGAGGTTTTGACTCGACTCGATCACAAGTGCTGAATCGACATGACTCGACTCGAACCGAATTGTTAATGGCTCGAGTCTCGACTTTACTCGTGACTCGAACTTAAATTAACTTGTAACAATTGGGCACAGAACAGATTAACTATATTGTTTGCTGAAAGCTATGTGAATTTAGGCAGTTTTCAAGTGTCAGTGGCCACGTAAAGTGGTATTCCCGACTGGAACATGTTTGATGATTACCAAGATATTTCAATACACACAAATTCTATACATAAGGGCAGCGATAAGGGGACCATTTTCCGCCATAATTTGAATGGGGACCAGGCCCTTACTGAGACAAGGTACTGAAGGGAGCGTGATAGCTTCGGGGTGATTTTTTTTTTTTTTATTATTATTATTGATTGATTGATTTTTTTTTTTTGAAATGAGATATACTAAAATGCATGAAGGCAAAGAAATTTTTATAGTTCTAGAGGGCAAACATTTTTCTGAGGGGTGCTCTCTGCCCCCCCCCCCAACTTGGCTTTGGACTTGTTTGGGAAGGAATAATGTTAGTCCATCTCCCAGGAGTCGGTCAAGCGCTGTAATGTCTGCTAACATAATGAGTATAAAACATAATTTGCAACATGGTTGAGAAAGCGGAATAACTTTCCCTCTCTAATAATTTTGCCAGCGACAGTAATAATAATTCAGGTCTTGAGGGACAGCTGTTTTACGACACTAAGCGACCACAAATGTGGGAGGAGCCTATATGACTTGTGAATTACAACTTCACGTCGGGTAGCTAACCAACTCAACAATTTAGGTCAAATTTCGTTTCTTTTGAAAAGCCAGTTTACTGGGGAAAACCGTAGATTGCTCTTGGATGAAAAACCCAACTTACTTTGACCCGGCCGGCGATTGAACCCCGAACTTCCCGGTTGCCAAGCTTCATCGATTCAAATGCCACTCGGCCACAGCACCGGTAATATTGGGCACAACTGGTCATGAAAAGCTGTCTGATAATTGCTTACAAGTTCTTAAACACATCCAAACTAATAATACAATTACACCGCCTTTGATTCACACTAACGTACTGAATGAGGCAAGGATGGCAATCATAGAGGGATGGGGTACATGACCCCCCAAATAAATTGGTTTGGGCGTAGGCTTAGGAATCTGTTCTTAGGTGGAGGCTAAACATTGTTTCGAACAACTGTCCTAGGGGATGGCTTTTAAATATTTGGTGGTCCTTAGATGCGATTTGGTGCATTAAATTTTTACAGAGGGAAAAACAAGCGGTTTTCATTCTTGAATAGTGAAGGCGCAAGAATACTTCTTTCCCACCCCGTGTTGACTTGGGGGGATAAAGACCCCCTCCCAACGGCTCCGCGTCTAAGGCCAGTGGGTCTGGGGACGGATCCCTTTTGGTCGGCCATTATTTTGCCAATCTTAGTATTGCCTCGTTATTCATTCCCCATAACGAGGGCGTCCTCGCCTGCAAAAAATTCTTTATCGAACATGGTAACAATCAATTTCCCGCAGATGATCTTGAAAAAGTGATGCACTTTATCCTCACTAATAATTATTTTAGTTTCAATTCCAAATATTACCTACAAGTACAGGGAACAGCCATGGGTACCAAAATGGCACCAAGCTACGCTAATATTTTTATGGCCTACCTAGAGAAAGACATGTTATCTTCCTTTCACCTTAAACCCACTCATTTCCTAAGATACATTGATGATGCATTTTTCATATGGGAACATGGCGAGGACTCCCTCCGGGACTTTGAACGACATGTCAATAATTTTCACCACAGTATCAAGTTCACGACAGAAATCTCTTTCTTAGACGTACTTGTTAAGCTAAATCATGGTCAGATTTCCACTTCTGTATATTGCAAACCCACTGATACCCACCAGTTCCTGAACTTCCACAGTTTTCATCCCTTAGTAGTCAATGTCTCAGACTCAAACGCATCTGTTCCCAGCCGGAGCAGTACCAACAAGAAACAATCAGTCTGTGTCAGTATTTCCTTTCTGCTGGTTATCCACTCACCTTTACCCGACAGGCCATTGCCAAAGCTTCCACATTACGACGTGATGACCTATTGAAATCAAGGCCAAACCCAACAGTTCACGCATCCCATTTGCTGCCCAATTTCACCCCCATATTTCTGCTCTTTCCAATAACTTAAAGAGAGAGTTTACCAGCCTTCGTGACGACACCCATCTTAAAGACCTTTTCTTGGAACCCCCCATCCTTACTTTTCGGCAACCACCTAACCTTAGATCCCTTCTCACTTCCTCAAAACTTCCCACCACAGAAACAGAGGACGGTTCAGGGGGCAACTATGGCTGCATGAAATCGCGCTGCCATATTTGCAAACATATCACCACTGGCTCTCGAGTGCACATTAGTGGTGTTAAGCTCACATTACAACCCCCTCCCCTCACGTGCGATTCCAGTAATTTAGTTTATATTTTTCATTGTAATATTTGTCCCCATGGTATTTACGTAGGAGAAACTGGAACTCCGTTTCGCTTAAGGTTTAATAACCATAAGAAGTCCATTAGAGACAATAAACCAGGCTTTCCCGTGGCCCAACACTTCAATCTTCCAAATCACTCTATAGGTAACTTACGATGCACTTTGATAGCTTCCAACTTTAATTCCCCCAGACAACGGAAACAATCCGAAATCCACTGGATTCTCAAATTTAAATCTAATGTGATCGGGTTAAACAGAGATTTGGGACCGCTAAGTAACTTTAAGTCTATTGCTTCCTTGTAATTCTGTTTCTGTTATGTTGGTTTTCTGTTGCTCGCTTTTTGACCATACCCAGTCCTTCTTAGCTTGTAAATTTATAGTGTAGTCATTATACGCTGAAGAAGACTCCAGGGGAGTCGAAAATTTCGTTTAGATATTAAATCATTGTACTCCTCTTGTCAACAATGACATATTTCTTGTCTCTTTTTTGTTCGTATTATATATGGGAGTACACGCGGAATCTACTTTTAATGTATATATATATATATATATATATATATATATATATATATATATATATATATATATATATATATATATATATATATATATATATATATATATATGTACGGAGAGAAAATTGAATCAAAGCGAGGTATTTTTAGCCTGTTGTCTCCTCTGAAGACCACCAGCCATGATAGCTTAGTGGTTAAATACGCTGCCCGGAAAGCAGCTGATGGCGGGTTCAAACCCTCGGTGCGGTTCAATTTTTCTCTCTCTGGTATCTTCTTTCAACCTTTCCTTCTTTGATAAAGGGCTATTCTCTATCCTAGGATTGGTTTAAATTTAGATTGAAACCAATACTATATGCACCTACTACCTACACATTCTAACTTCGATCTACCAAATATATATATATATATATATTGACTGGTTAACACCTTTTACGATTATATATATATATATATATAACGCTAATTCCCACCTTAAGGGGAAATTATTATATCTGCTTGTACATAGGGCGAAAAAAAGATAATAAAATACATAAAAAATAAATTCGCCCTAACGTCTAAACATATAAATTAACGTTATTTCAATGGCCAGCCATCCGTTCGTGTTAACAGCTAGGTGTCCGTAAAATTGACAACTTTGAAGTAATGGCATCTAGTTTGTAAATCTAAGAGGGCGCTCTTGTAAGTTTACGTATTCCTATAGAAAAAGTGTGTGGAAACGTTAAGGCGAAACTTATATTTCACCCGAAAATTTTTTTTCCCCTTAAGGTCGACTTTTCAACAACAACTTTCCCCCTAAGTGCCGAATTAGAGAAATATATATATATATATATATATATATATATATATATATATATATATATATATATATAACAAACGAAACGAATCCCCCTTACAATTACCTTCAATCCCAAACTTTCCCCCTACTCAATAGAATTAAGACTTCGTGGCGTAATCTGAGCCTGGACCCCTCTATCAGAGATGTTTTCAATGAACCTCGAGTTATTGCTTTCAGGCAGTCGCACAGTTTACGTAGTTTCCTAGTACACACCAGGCTTAATCCCTCCCCGGATACCCCGACAGGAGGTAATTCTCCATGTGGTAGTAAACGTTGTCAGGTGTGTGATCATATGATCTCGGAACGCACTGTGCATGTCCAACGTAAGGGGATTCATCTATCGCCGGGCCCGTACTCATGTAATTCCTCTAATGTGATCTACCTATTATTGTGCAAAAAGTGTCCCACTATCTCTTATATTGGGGAAACCTCCAAATTTAGGTTTAGATTCAATAATAACAAAGCCAGCATTCGCAACAAAAGCACTGGGCTCCCTGTTGCAGAACATTTTAACACAACTAACCACAGCGTCTTGAAGTTTACTTTTTTGCTGCGAGGTTTTTCCAATACCGAGGCTCGAAAAAAGCAAGAATTGAAACTAATCTTGAGATGTGAGAGCCACGTTCACGGTCTTAACGGTGACCTTTCTTTCATGGCCAACAAGCGTGACCACTGAGGTCACTTGCACTTTCTATTCACGTAGCATCTAAGTCAGGGGTCGGCAACCTTTCGGGGGCGCGGGCAAACTTGCCATTTGGCGAATTAGCAGAGGGCCAATGGGGTAGTTGAAATTTGATAGTTGAACTAAGTACTACAGACATGCGTGGCTAGGTGTTCTCGCCAGTATTGCACATTGTGCTTTTTGTACGCGGTTTTGACTGCTCCATGGGGGCCGGATTCTTGACACCGGCGGGCCGGACTTGGCCCGCGGGCCGTAGGTTGCCGACCCCTGATCTAAGTTAAGCTCCTCATTATTTCTGTCGAGAAAGAACCTAGGTGGTTCGAAACGTCCAGTTTTTGTTGCTTTCGGTTCATATTCTGTCATATTTTGCAAATTTTTTTTCACCATTCAACAATGATTTGTTAACAGAATGTGCCTTGTCTTTCGTCTTTTTTGGTTGGTGATAGAGGCATTGCTTTTGCTCTACGCTCTTCGTTTATATATATATATATATATATATATATATAAATTATATATATATATATCATATTCTGGGGGTTGGGGGTCGGGATCCTTGGCCTCAGATCTTGTATTTTGATGGGCCAACGGTCAGTCCAGGAGAAAGGGATAGGGGTCTTCACGAGGCTGTTAATAAATTGCAGGCTGTAAAAGTCCAGGCTCCAAAGAAGAACACAATAAAAAGAAGAAGACGCTTTGTACGGTTACTTGTCCGTGTTAAAATTAAATCCTTCTCAGAAATAGAACACAAGAAAATTAAATTAGCACAAATATAAATTTCAGGTCGACCCTAACAAACTTGAAACCCAACTAAATCTAAGCTACAATAACTAGACTGAGGCTACTTCTTCTGCCTCTGATTTTCAGAACTTAACTGACTAGACTCTCTTGAACTCAGTCTTGCCCTCCCTGTGACTGCATGTTTTCCTGCCTGCAGTCACTCCCCCTATGTGACAACTCCCAAATTCCTATTGGACAACTTAAATCTTGTTATTCCTCCCACTCAACCAGAGCCCAAATGAATAAACATACCCCAGACAGATGCAACAGACCTGCTTCCCAAGCTAACAATAGACAACAAAATTCCCATCCCAAGCCCGACAATACACTATAAAATTCCTTCCCCAAGCTAACACAATGGCACAATGGTCAGAGATTCTAACCTTTCCCCTAGCCTACCCTTGAACATTCTTGCGATTTGTAAACAAACTTTGTTTCGCTATATATATATATATATATATATATATATATATATATATATATATATATATATATATATATATATATAGATATATATATATATATATATATATATATATATATATGGTGGGATGCTGGCAAAGTCGCATAATTTTTAAACCTGTGGAATATGCGTCTAACATTGGCAACCTTTGCCTTAGTAAGAAAGACGATACCACCAAATGATGAAAAACTGAGGTCCGAGCTGGGTTTGAACCAACGAACTACTGCTCAACGTGCAGTACGCTCTACCAACTGAGCTATCGGAACTCTGCTGGAAGAACTGGTCAATTTAATTCATATACCAGACGGGACAGTTTTCCATCATTACGTCACTTGAAAGCTCTGCCCAGCTGGTTCGTTGGTTCAAACCCAGCTCGGACCTCAGTTTTTCATCATTTGGTGGTATCGTCTTTCTTACTAAGGCAAAGGTTGCCAATGTTAGACGCATATTCCACAGGTTTAAAAATTATGCGACTTTGTCCGCATCCCACCATTCTTCAGTTTCTATATATATATATATATATATATATATATATATATATATATATATATATATATATATATATACTGTACGTGGCCTGGAGAAGGACGCTTTGCCGTCCGAAAATTTGTGAATAAACGTTTTAGTACTGCACTGGACTTCTTCTCTGGTTTATATTTTGTGTCCTGTTGTGATGCCTGTTACGTTTACTTATATATATATATATATATATATATATATATACATATACATATATGCTCATATACATATACATATAAGCTCCCTTCATAGGTTGAACCATTGACTGGTTTACTTTGTTAAGAATATATATGGATGGACGGATGGACGGACGGACGGACGGACAGACGGACAGAGAGACAGACAGACAGACAGACAGACAGACAGACCGACAGACAGATAGATTTCAATGGAAGTAGTAAAAAGTGCCTAACGTTTAGGAGAAAACTCCGCAACGTTTCGGGTACATACCCTTCATCAGGGGTTAAAATACCAACTGATTATTAAAACGCGCTAGTAGTGTGTATGTACACAGTAAAACAACGTAGTAATACAACGCATCTGTGTAAAATACAGTAAAGTCACGCAACTGCGTAAAATACAAAAAAATATGCGCAACTGCCTGAAATAACTAAAAGCTGTCATGCGCAACATGACGTTAATTAAAACAATAACCGAAAGCCGGTCATGTCAAAAACGAGCACGCGTTTGGCCAGAGAAATGAAAGCGTTTGGAATGTTCACGGCCAAACACGCAAAAAATTATATATATATATATATATATATATATAAATATATATAACGCTAAAACCCACGGTTGGGGGAAAAAATTTAGAGGGCGCTAGACGACCTTTCGAAAAGGCGAAAAAAAAACAATAAAATACATAAGATTATATTTCGCCATTTGATTGAATTTGAAAAACAGATATACATCAACGTTATTTCAATGGCCCACCAATTGTACGTGTTAACAGATACGTGTACGTAATTTGGTCAACATTGAAGTAATGGCATATATATTATGTAGTGAAAAGGCCATTACCATCCGTTTACGTATTCCTATAGAAAAAGCGTGTAGTTTCGTTAAGTCGACCTGATTTTTTCCCCTTATAGACGATTTCCCCTTATAGGCGGGTTTTTTCATACGATATTTCCCCTTAATCCCAAATTAGCAAAATATATATATATATATATATATATATATATATATATAAATATATAAATATATATACATATATTTTTATATATATACACAAATATATATATATATATATATATATATATATATATATATATATATATATACATATATATATATATATATATATATATATATATATATATATATGGTATTTTAGAGAAACCGTGTGTTGATCGAACAATCATAGCAGAATAAATGAGCGAAAAGTTTGATGTCCTTTCTCAATCAACTGTATTTATGATCTTTTATTCACAAAATTTTCGGTGCTCCCAGCACCTTCTTCAGTGTGAGTAATTAACTGACAGAGTACACTTGAAACTTAAAAGATAACAGTCGTACTGCAAACGTACGCGTTTACGCGTACGCGTTTGTTTGCAGATAGCCACATTTTTATTGAAATCAAAACCCCGAGGAAAGATGAGACCTCTTCACAACCTTTCAAAACAATAGGCCTATTCGTGCGCAGTTAATAAAGTAGCCTACTATTAAACAAAATGAATTCAATGAAATATTCATAAGTCATGAAATATAACAACGATGTGACTAAATTTGAGAAATGGTTTTCTTCTAGACTTCAACAGCCGAAAAGGACAAAAAATTAACAGTTGGTAAAGTAACTAGAGGTATTATGACTCCATGGTAACCCCTCAGCCACGAAATCTTGCATTTGTATCATGTACATTTGCACTGCACACAGAGCATATTGTACGTTGTGTACGCTGTGGGTGCACATGCTGTGTAAATAAACACATGCACGTACGACGTATTGGCTATACTGCAGTACGTAGTGCAGTGACATATCCACCAGTATGCTTTAAGTAGCGCGGTCTTTTTAAAATTGCTCGTCATTTGTTCAAACCCTAACGGACTTGTTCAGGTATTCTTGAGCTTTTAAGTTACTTCAAATGATGGAATTTGCCTAGGATTCAGCTACTGATTTTGGGAGATAAACAGTCACAACATTTCAAACGTACATTTGGAGAAAAGTTTGGACATGTTAGAGATCTCAGCCCTAACAGCGGTAACGTTAGTAACGCTGATTTCGTTCGAGGATTCAGTGCTCGACAAGGAACTTTTGTGTAAGTTGTAACGTTACTTAGGCTTGGGCCTACGTTATTTGACTTTGAATTATAACCGTTTATGGATCCGTTGCCTCTATAGGGTTTAACGTAAGATTTGGGAACAAAAGTGTTTCTTAGAAATGGAAGCGTTTTCGTAGGCCTTTTTGTGACTAGTGAGTAGTGTCACACCATAGGCCTAACGTTGGATATATCATATCATGCTCAGCTAGGCCTATGTGTGTCAAGCCAGCTAGCCATATCTAAAGCTAGGTGATCTTATAAATACAGTGTATATAGTACGGTATTGTATTCATCCGCCGGTGATTTTATTCTTAATTTACCGTGGGTTATCCTAGGATAATGCACGGTCACCTGACCTTAATGAACCAATAGAAGTTGAGGATTTTAACTAAGTATGAATGAACAGAAGATAGATCGAAACAAAACAAAACAAAAGCGTTAACAAAGTGTTGAGAAACGCTACAGATAGTTACGTAATAAAGAAAAAGAGCGCGCGACTACAATAGAGGTGAGGGGTGTGGGCGCGATCCAGTGTGGGACGCGTGAGAGAAAAATAGTGCAAAAGTATAAGCTAACGCCTACTCGCGCGATAACTCCTAAAAGAAATGTAAAGGAGTTGATAAAACCGCGCATTTCTTAATAACGTGTGTCCACAAAGGAATAGCCTTTCAGGAAACCCAAATCACGATTTAGGCCGCGTTTATGGGTCCCGAGCTTGAGGATCCATTGCATTTCCCTCCTTTTCCTGCAAATGAGGGAATTAAACCCTGAACCTATGAGAGTGCATTTCAAGTTATCTATACTGTGATCAGGTAGGTTGAAGTGTTCAGCCACAGGGTAACCCCTCGAGTTATCACGGATAGTCTTCTTATGGTAGTTGAACCTGAATCGGAAGGGGTTAGAAGTTTCACCAACATATAGTTTCACCAACAGGTTCAGCTACCATAAGAAGACTATCCGTGATAACTCGAGGGGTTACCCTGTGGCTGAACACTTCAACCTACCTGATCACAGTATAGATAACTTGAAATGCACTCTCATAGGTTCAGGGTTTGATTCCCTCATTTGCAGGAAAAGGAGGGAAATGCAATGGATCCTCAAGCTCGGGACCCATAAACGCGGCCTAAATCGTGATTTGGGTTTCCTGAAAGGCTATTCCTTTGTGGACACACGTTATTAAGAAATGCGCGGTTTTATCAACTCCTTTACATTTCTTTTAGGAGTTATCGCGCGAGTAGGCGTTAGCTTATACTTTTGCACTATTTTTCTCTCACGCGTCCCACACTGGATCGCGCCCACACCCCTCACCTCTATTGTAGTCGCGCGCTCTTTTTCTTTATTACGTAACTATCTGTAGCGTTTCTCAACACTTTGTTAACGCTTTTGTTTTGTTTTGTTTCGATCTATCTTCTGTTATATCATTAGCCACTGAAGAAGACCCCAGGTGGGGTAGAAATATATGGCTGCTAATTAAAACATTAGTACTTCATTTTGTCCATCTTCCGTTTTGGATCGTTCTTTAATTTCTACATTAAACGAAGTACACGTGGATATTCTACTCATTATCATATACATATATATATATATATATATATATATATATATATATATATATATATATATATATATATATATATATATATATATCATAATAGGTTGCGTGTGTTGGAAAAAATGTATCCATTTTTTGTCTTCTTTTGACTTTTATATATATATATATTTATATATATATATATATGTATATATACGGAAGTGTAGATGCGTCGTTGCGACTTCTAGATATATAAACTGAAGAATGGTGGGAAGCGGACACAGTCGCATAATGTTACCTTAAAATTATGCGACTGTGTCCGCTTCCCACCATTCTTCAGTATATATATATATATATATATATATATATATATATATATATATATATATATATATATATATATATATATATATATCACGCAAGAAATAAAACGTACAAAAAATGGCTATCTTCATGCCAACTTAAATGAAAAACTCTATAGCTAAATACAGACAACATTTTTTGAGCACATTCCCAGCTCTTCTTCAGTTGTAACATGTATACTGTGCAAGAGACTGTACAAATACCCCTTAGTCTTTCACATAGCCGCTCATAAAGTCTTTATTTCCTAGCTGTTAAGAGAATAGTTTTCATTTCATATTTTCTACGGTCCTGTGCCGTTTTGGTGTTACCAAAAAGAATAAAGGCCCTTAGGTTGGCAAAGCTGTGATCTGGAAGATTAAAGTGTTCAGCCACTGAAAAACCAGTGGATTCTTTCTTATGCTGCTTTTGTGATTGTTAAAATCTATGTCGAAAGCTAGTTCCACTTTCCCTAATATAGGTGATATCAGGACAGCTGTCGCAATAAAGCGCATAAACCACATTGCTAGAATCACAATTGAAATTGTCTCAACTCCACTTGCACTGTGAAAGAAGGTCGATGAGGTATCAGGGTGCTTGCAAATTGATACATTTGGATACAGTTGGAAGATCCTACAGTGTGACCCTGGTATTGCCAAGGTCTTCGAGACACCCCCATCACTAGCCCATAGGCAACCCTGTTACCTTAAAGCTGCCCTCGTTCGCACTACTCTCTATCCCCTGTCCCGTAATACTACCCCTCCAATAAGGAAAAGTGCAATAAACCTAGGTGCCTTATTTGCGAGCACATTGATACCTCTTCGATATTTATCGATATGAAGTTGGTATCTTGCTGTACTCAGGGGCGTATCCAGAAATTTTTAATAGAGGGGGAGCAAAATTTGATTGATCGCTATCCTGGAGAGGGGTCTAAGGGGAGGGGTCCCCCTCCCCCTTTTGATAATTTTAGCTTTGGAAAGAGAGCTGAGATGCAAAATGGTGCTATATTTGACACATTTTGAAGCATTTTCTTTTATCGCCTCAACTTTTTTTCACGCATGACGACCAATAGGGGGCGCGCTTTTTGCGCTCCCGCATGGATCCGCCACTGGTAATCATGGATACAGAATACCCTTCCTAATATCTTTGGATGCGCTTTTCAATTCCGTCATGAAACTCATACTCACCTCACACATGCGAGGAACTCCCTTTCTACTCCCGCTTTTAGACTCACCTCTACCCAACAACAATTCCTTTCACCGGTCCTTGCCTATGGAACCCCCCGTCCTTGCCTATGGAACCCCCCCCCCAAAAAAAAAAACTGAATCCTGTAACTCTAAGTACTCATTCAAGATATCTCAGAAACTTCATTTAATGAATACAAACATAGGTGACTTCGTTCTTTTTTTCTTTTAAATATGTATATTCTTTTTGTTGTAACACTTGTAAATGTGTATTTGCTGAGGGAGGACTCATACCACAAGCTCCATGAAGCTTTCTCTGAGTTCCTCCAGAGTTATTTTTTTTCATTCTGTTTGATCTCTGTATATGCTTCCTTGCATAAAATCCTGAAAAGAGACTGGAGTAAATGTTGAAGAAATATATTGTACTCATTTCTTCTCCTTCACTAATATCCCCAAGAGGAGACGTTCACTGGTGTTGGTGCAACTTTCGATATGAAACCAAAGAGAGAAGGTCATTTAATATGAAAAAGAAGTTAAATGAAGTATCAGTGGTCCAAAATGGGGTCATCCCTGGACTTTGGAAAGTTTATGAGCCAGAAAGCGGGCGAAGGAAAAACAAGCTTTGAGGGATATAAGGCTTGGTCGAATTTCAAAACGTTTGAACCTTTCTAGCTAAAAATTCACACTGTCATGGTGTCATGAATGGCCAACTATGGGAGGGTGAGGGGGAGGGGGAGGAGGAGGGGGAGGAGGAGGGGAGGAGGAGGAGAGAAGGAAAAGTGGATACTTGAAGATAATTGGATGGTTAAATTATCCTACTTGAATGGTATTCTGGTGAAATGTTTTTCGTAATGACGACGCCGCTTGTTTTTGTTAATCTAATATCATAATAAAACGTTCTAAATTAAAAAAATACTGTGAAGTGGACATGAAATTCTAATTTGACCGTATAGGAGATAATATGCATTGTATCGAAACTACCTTGACTATCCGATGAAATAGCCAAATATTGCTCGGTGAGTCCTTCACCAACTGGCCGTACCGCATGGCACACAAGAGAACAGTAGCTACCCTTTGCAATATGGAATGAAATGTACGACCTCTACTTAAACTGTGTACTTTTCCTACGTTTTATGGTAAGGGGGAAGGGACTTGCGCTATCTAGTGATGTAGAATGAAACTATTGAAGAAACCAGAATATCTCTACTGCGCGCGTAGCGCGCAGAAAATTTTAGGTTTTTATTAGAGAAATTGTCCTCTTAAGAACAAAAATGTGTGAAACGAAACTGTAAACTGTCGCAATTATTGGGGGGGGGGCAAAATGACATTTGGCCCCCCTCAAAACATATTGGGGGGCCATGGCCCCCTTGGCCCCCGGTTCCTACGCCACTGAAAGTCACATCACTCAGAATACCACCATTCATGTTATAATCATAGCTGACATTTGCACTTAGGGGAAGGACTTTGCACTTGTCTGCATTAAAAGACATTTGCCAAGTCTGAGACCAAGAATATAACCTATCCAAGTCTTCTTGCAGTAAGGAGGCGTCACCCTTATCACTAACCTTCCTATAGAGCTTCGTATCATCAGCGAACTTACTAATACTAGATGTGAGAGAGCTATCAATATTTCTACTGTTTTATATCGAAGAAAACCTGTGTGGGAACAGAACCATGAGTGAAAGCCACTGACTTATCACACGACGGTCATTTTCCCCGTCGTAGAAATGTAAAGCGTAATAGTTTCAGGGCGCAGACGTCAGCGCGACGACGTTAGCTGTGGGGAAAACACCGCGTCGCGCTAGTCCGCGTCGGGCAGTCTAAAGCATATTAGTCGTTACAGGACGGTACGGACGTTGAGCTTTATCTGCGGAAGACTATTTTTTTTTTGACGAGTGGCTAGCAGCAGTTGCTGAAGCACCAACAATCTCTTTCCATCCTGTTGTTTCGAAAACAACAGAGATTATGCACGGGGCTGTTATAACTGTGGTGAACGGAATCACAACGAAAAAACCTGCCGTCACCAACAATCTCTTTTACATCCACGTAGTTTCGAAAACAACAGAGATCATGCACGGGGCTATTTTAGATGTCTAACCTAGGGCAAGGTCCCGATATACTCACTTTTGTAGGTGTTGGGTTTTTATTTGTATTGCTGTAATAAGGGCTTCAAACTGGCGAGTAATGTGAACTACAGGGGTGTTGTTTGCGATATCATTGGTTCCGATGTGCAGAATGACATGGTTTACACCAGACGTGAGGTCACTTTCTTCTAATTTTTGCTGAAGGTCGCTGACAGTGCCACTCCTTAAACATAACACAGTGACATTGTCCTCAAAATCTTCCTTTGAAAAATCACGTGAGATCCAGTCTCCCACAATAACAACTTTGGGTGTAGTTGAGTAGGTTTGATTTTGGGGTTGGAAGCTTTCAGAAAAATTTGGATTCATACCTGAGACAGCGTCAATTTCTGTTTTGCTGGCGTACAGCCCAGTTTGTATGGTTAGTTCATTAACCTGGGTCTGAAGAGCACTAAGCCGTTGTAGAGCTTCATCAAGTTTCAGTTGCGTTGCATGGAGGTCGTTAGAGAGCCTTAGGCAAGGTTGGCAGAACCATTTCGATTTCCCTCCTTTAGTTGGAAGTTTTTCCAGGCCTGCACAAAAAATATGTTAGTTCACCCCACAGAAGTCACAGGAAACGGCTTTTGCAGCTTCGCCTTGTGGGTAAACACAATTCCTACAGCACTGGCTGGTAAAGTCCTTTGAATCTGTTTGAATGGACTCATTTGAAATTTAAAAGAAATGATTAACTATGTGATCAAGCCCTTCACACATATATGTAATTTATCATTTTCGACTGGTATATTTCCAAACAATATGAAAGTAGCCAAGGTAATGGAGATATACATTCTTTTAGTAACTACAGACCAATATCATTGTTACCTCAGTTTTCAAAGGTGCTAGAGAAGCTCTTTGATAAGCGGATGGACACCTTTATTTGTAAATATAACTTACTTAATGATTCTCAGTACGGTTTCCGATCTGGTAGGTCTACATCTATGGCACTGCTGCAGCTTACTGAGGAGCTCACTTGTGCGTTGGATTCAAAACTGTCAAATGGGGGTATTTATTGACATAAAGAAAGCATTCGACACAATTGACTACCATTTATTATTAAAAAAGTTAGAGTACTATGGATTCAGAGGAATCGTTCATAAGTGGCTAACGAGTTACCTTTCAAATAGGAAGCAATATGTGCAAGCTGGTAACATTAATTCTAATACTCGGGATATGGGGTGTGGTGTACCACAGGGGTCAATCTTAGGACCAAAACTATTATCTTATACATTAATGATATCTGCTCCGTTTCACAGTTTATGAAATTTGTTCTCTTCGCTGATGACACCAACATATTTTGTTCTCATCGCGATATAAGTACGCTTTGCACATTAGTAAGTACAGAGCTACAGAGGTTAAGTATCTGGTTCTGTGTAAATAAATTTTCACTTAATGTTAACAAGACTCATTTTATGATCTTTTCTAACTCTGTAACAAATTCGAATGTACAGGTTCACATAAATGGTAGATGCATCGACAGGGTGACACATACTAAACTTTTAGGTATCTTCATAGATGATAAATTAAACTGGAAGCCCCATATTAGTCATTTGACAAAGAAATTATCAAAATGCAATGCTGTTCTATACAGAGCTAATAAGGTATTGGATAAACAGGCACTCTTAACATTATATTATGGGCTTTTCCATCCCTGTTTAAACTATTGTATTGAAGTATGGGGAAACACATACAAATCTAGTCTTAACCAATTATACGAAATGCAAAAGAGGGACTTCGGATTTTGGCCAATGCTAATTATTTAGAACATACTTCACCTCTCTTTTATAATCTGAGTATATTTCCATTAGAACAACTAGTCAAATTCAACACTGGGATTTTCATGTATAGAGCATATCATAAGTTTCTGCCACCAACCTTGCAAATTTATTTTACCGCCTCACATTGTATTAATACCAGACACAAAAATTATTTTCATCAAAGATTTGCCAGAACTAAGAAACAGCAATTTTGTATGTCGGTTTCAGGGGTAAAGCTATGGAATTCCTTTTCTCAACACCTAACAGGCTGCAAAAATATGGAGAAATTTAAAAAGATGCTAAAAGAACAACTGCTAACATCCTATTCACAAAGGAGATAAAAGGTTCACTTTCTCTAGTATAACTCATGAATTGTTCCCAACCATTTCCTTGTCACTGTGTTTCTATTGTGTTGTAATCTGTGAGTTGTATTGTGTGTTGTAATTGACTGTTTGTACGTATTATCTTTTTAAGGTGAGGGGAAAAATTAATTAATAAGTATTTATACTTCTTTTTTTCTCCCTTTCCATGCAGTGATGTTGATCAACTGCTTTAAACTATTCAAATATTCATGTCATTATCTGTTCATTGCTGGAATGAATAAATTGAATTGAATTGAATTAGAAAGTTGTTGGACTCTATCGTTTGTTACCATGGTTACAGCTTGTAGGAGCGATAGCGATAAAAACTCCAAACTCCAGTACAATTTGGCTAGGCTTGTAGAAACAGAATGGCTGGACTAAAATGCAAGAACGGTAAGGCTTACATAATGTTAACAGTTCGAAGTAAGTCAGATAAACGGCACTTTTTAATTAAAAAGTGTAGAAAAACTTAGGAGCTTACATTAAGTCAGTTTGATATGACATTCCTCATTAAATAGTGCTAAGAAGGTGCCAGAAATACCTCCATTTTTCTTCATTTTTATCAGATGAGTACTTCAAGTGGAATATCAAATTTTTGGTCCTTGTGCTTTGTGCATTGTCTTATTTGCATTTTATGTTGTTTCCATTGTTCTTCTTTTGTTTTTTACATTCTGCACATTAACTGCTTTTTTATATAAGGGCCTCGGGGGAGATGAACACTTTTTTCTAACCGAGTCTTTTCCTCCTTCCAAATGTTATTAAAACAAAGCAACCTGCTAAGGTCCAACGGCTACAATTCGAATTACGGTTTAACTATAACTTTGTGTATATATGTAGTATACCAGCTAGGCGTTGATACCCTAGTATACTAACTGTAGTTCAATCAGGGTGTCAAATAGCAACTCCCTGGTTCAGTACGTTAAGACATAGTGTAGTTATAATTCTCAGTAGTTTCTTCGTATTTTACGAACGTTTTGCCCATGCTTTAGAAGGCGTTTGTTATGTCTGACGTAACGTGATAAAATGATTTGAGTGGTGGATTTCAAATCAGGGGTAACGAAGGTGTGGTTCTGAATGCATAATTGTTTGGGTGAACAAATTTGTCAGTTGTTACAGAAAATTAAGTTAATTACTTGTTAATTAGTGATCAACTGGTAGAATTTTTTCCCAGTTAACCTCTCTTTCATCGAACGGGACTCTATCGTATGTAAAAGAGGATAGATTCAATAAAAACTAGTCTGACAAACGCAATGTTTCACTTTAACACCTGCGACAAAGCATAGGCGTAGGAGGCGGGGGTGGGGTTGGGGGGCTGCAGCCCCCCAACCAAAAACTTTTGTGAAAATTTGGGCAAAATGCCTTGAATTTTTCAGGCACCTACTGAAAAAAAAATAATGCAATGATGTAGCTAAAGGGTATTAATAGTTTAAAAACTTCCTTGGTAATAAATATAAAGTTTTCACTTGAATTGCACCAGCACCTACATATTCCGTATTAATTCATCAGTGTGTTTTTTAATGGTTGAACTTATATTATGATTATCAATGGTGTATTGAGGGGC
Organism: Holothuria leucospilota; assembly: GCA_029531755.1. Taxonomy (NCBI): domain Eukaryota; kingdom Metazoa; phylum Echinodermata; class Holothuroidea; order Aspidochirotida; family Holothuriidae; genus Holothuria; species Holothuria leucospilota. The sequence continues at coordinate 2,169,561 of CM055975.1, read as the reverse complement.
CATTGGGTCATGCCCCACCCTCACTGATGCTAATTTTTTTGTACCTAAAGCACGTTAATTTTTTAACACAAATTTTACTTCAAAGGTAGCATATGTGGTACCAGATTGCATGTAAGGACACCTAATTTTTGAAAAATTTTCAAAGAGGAGGGGTTAATGCCGATTTTTTTAGCACCTAAAATACGTAAATGTTTTAACACAAATTGTACTTCAAAGGTAGCATATGTGGCACCAGATTGCATGTAAGGTCACCTACTTTTTGAAAAGACCCCAACCCCAGGCCGGCTATCACCGACTTCGCCCAAAATTAAAAACCAATAAAGAAGGTAGTAACACCGCAAATTATTGTAAGTAATTGGCATGCGGGGTGATAACCGATGCATGCCTATATCAGGGTGTTATTAGCTGGAGATCTATCGAAAACTTTAATTTATGCTAATCCAATTAGATTGCCCTCAGAGTGGAGACTAAACCTTTTGATTGGGGATTATTGAACTAAAGGGCATTGAATTTCTTTGTCTAATATCTAGGCAACCTCATTTATGCCTGCAGCGACCCCAACAAAAAGGATTATTTGGAACAATGCTTGAATGTCTAACTAGTTGCCGACAGTCAAGTACGCAGGTGATTGTTCTGACATTCAAAACGACTGTCAATTGCCAAGGAACCTAATGATCCTGGCAATAACCAATGCTCAAGATTGTGCAAATGAGTAAAAGAAGTATAAGACTAAACTTCGCTCAAAAGAAAGAGTTTTCGATGGATCTCCAGCTAATAACACCTCCCTGCCTGTATGATACATAAATTACCATGTTGAAACGTGCGTAGCCTGAGGGCACGCGGAAATTTGGGGTTATGTATTTCGCGCAAGTCGGTCCAGCCCTCCCCCCCCCTCCTCCAAATCAACTTGGGCTCCTACGCCTATGCGATAAAGTGACAGCATGTAATACTCCCCACACTGTTTATAACCTGTTACCTCACAGGCTGCTGCGTATCATATTTCCCGTGCAGAGTCCCGTGTCTGTTGATGACGTCAGGCTCATAACTCACCGATAACTCACCGATTCCCATCGGCAAACTGGCTGATGGGATCTTGAACACTGGGGCAGGCAGCCGGTTTTGGCTTATATAAAGCCCCTGTCTTTTCTTCAAAATTCGATCAATTTTGCTTTTAAAACTATTGACACTTTCAGCAGTGACAGCTTCAAGAGGCAGGTTATTCCACTCAGAAATGACACGTTGACTAAATGAGTACTTCCTAATGTCCAACCTACAGTTGGGTTTATATAAAACCTGAAAGGATGCCCACGAGTACGACAATCAGAGCGTTGTTCAAAAAAAATACAAACATCAATTTTCTCTAATCCTTTGAAAATCTTAAAAACCTCAATGAGATCTGCACGAACTCTACGCATTTCCAAAGACAAAAGATTAGTTTCAAAAAGCCTGCCCTCACTAACTTAAATGAGAAATTTCAGGTATCATCCTTGTAACTCGCTTCTGCACCTTCTCAATATTATCAACATCTTTCTAGTGATAAGGACGCCAAACTTGACGGCAGTATTCCAAATGAGGCCTGACTAAGGACTTGTACAATCTCAATATATTGTCTTTACTTTTACAAGAATATGTTCTATTAATGATAGCCTACAAAGAACCTTATTTGCTGATGCCACAGCCTTGGCACATTGCTTACTCGAACTTAGGAAATCATCAACAATTATGCTTAAATCTCTTTCAGATGAAGTACTTTCAATTTCCTCACCACCAATAAAATAGCTAGCCTTACTATTGTCATAACCAATATGAAGGCACTTACACCTCCCTCTGTATTAAATGATATTTGCCAGTCCTCCGACCATTTAAACAAACTAGGCCTATCTAAATCTGCTTGCAACATAGACACTTGCTCCATGGATGAAACATCAGAAAGAACTTTTGTGTCATCTGCAAATTTTAATACTAAGCTACTGAGGTTCAAGTCAAGATCGTTAATATATATGATAAATAAAGTAGGGCCAAGGACAGATCCTTGCAGCACACCACTAAGTCACAGGAAGCCAGTCAGATTTACGACCATGCAAAACGACTCTTTGAGACCTGTTACTGAGCCAGTTCTCAATCCAATTTACCACAGATGAACCTATGCCATGTGCTTTCACCTTGTTAATTAGAAGTTTATGAGGAACTTTGTCAAAAGCTTTCCTAAATTCTAGATAGACAACATCAACAGGGATATTGACCGATTTAAAAAGTTGTCCAAAGAAAAATCTTCTAGAGTAAAACGAGGCAACAAAATACATTTGTCTTTTCGGCGTTCCATAATGTAGAGTACTGAGTGCATATACCACAGAAAACGTATGACATATACCGTACGCGTACCTGTGGCATGTACGTACATGTGCCGCGTGTATACTGAGCACAGAGAGCAGGATGCTGCTCTATGACTGAACCATAGTATGATAAAGTGTAGCGCAACCGCATGCATGATATGTAATAGACGAGTTGGGAAATTCGGTACTTCCGGTCAGGTCACAAGGTCAAGTGTACCATGACAACGGTAACGTATTTAGCTCTGCGTGCTCAGCATGCAACACCCGCGCTGGGACACTGTAAGCGTGGTACACTTAACCTTTGACCCTTTCCCATATTGCATTGCGTGGAAACATTTCCCAACTCGTCTATTGAATGCGCATGCATATGAAGACATGCAATGCCATTGACCTGGTGAACTGTGGTTAGTTTGGCGAATCAATCAACGAATGTAATCACGTCTCTTGCCATTGAAATTTTGATAAAAAATTCTACCGAGCCGAGGGTATATTTGTGGCACAGCCCCAGTGTAGGCTATGTACGTATGCACTGACAAGCATTCAGGCTGGAACTGGAAGCCAAGTATCCAAACGATGATGTTGTTAAGTTAACCCTAACGTTACTAGTAGGGCTAGTACCAGTTAGGCCTAGCCTAGCCTAGGGTACCTAGGCCTAGCCTAGTTCTGACGTACACTTTGTTCCCTGAACTAGTATGGGAAGCTCCAAAGCTTCCCAAATACTAGGTCAGCAGACTGCGGACTAGGCCTAGCCTAGCCTAGGCCAACATTATCAAGTAGGCCTAGGCCTATGCCGAATATATAGCAGCCTAGGCCAAGTGTTATTCCGCCATCGGGTTTCGCACCTGCCATGGTGGAAAGGTGCGAAACCTATGGCGGGAAGACACTTTCTAAAAAGCTAAAAAACTAAAGGAATTGTTGTTCATGCAACCACCGAAATATTTTATGGTGGCAGGTTCGAATTGCAAACACATAAGAACTGAAGTGCCTCAAATTTTTAACCTTTATTAATGGGTAAATATTGTTGAATTTGCCCAGATATGACTTCCTTTCATCAGAAAACATTAATTCCTACGTATTTATCGCTTAAATGAGCAGTCACTTTGCTTTCATTTGTATCAGGGGTTCGAAATTAGGCTAGAACTCGTTCGAACTTTGAACCACTTACTATAGAAGTCCAGGTCAGACAACAAGTAGAGGAATAGAGACGTAGCTCGTTGAATAGATTGGAAGTGTAGAGCAGAAATTTGAATAGAATTAACAGGTACTTACTGTACTAGGCCTAATGGATTTAATTTTAAAGGGAGAATGCAGTCACCCCAATAAAGAATTGTATAGGCCTAGTAGGCTAGCCTATTTCCTGAATGGATCTTGAGAATATTATGAAAGATAATTGGAAGAGAAATAAGAAATTTGTGACATTTAGCTATTGTTTCAAAATAAGTTTGGAGCCACTGCTTTTGACCTTTAAGCTGTGGGGAAGAAAGTTACATCCTTTCCAAATGTATGATGAACGGTGGCTGAATTAAGTCTTTATACAAAGCAAAGACATCAACTTATTCACGTCTGCACGTGAAGATCTCAATGGGTAAGGTACTGTTTGTTGGGGACTCCATTACTCGGTATACTGATAGGGAATTTTGTAAGAGGGACCGAAGGAACAGGGTAAGGATTTGTCTCCCGGGTGCTAGAATTGAGGACATCTCGGCCAGAGTTGGCAAAATTGTTGGGGACGAGGAAGTTGTAGCTGTGCAAGTGGGCACTAATAATCTCAGTCGGGACAATCAAATTTCACTTAGGTCAAAGTATAAGGAACTGATTTGTAGGCTAAAGTCAACACGTTCGAAAGGGGTTGTTTGTGGTATTCTCCCTCGGTTTGATAGGAAGGTCTCTTGGGGCAAAATTTTGGGATTTAATAAGTGGTTGAAAAACGAGTGTGCTCTTGAGGGTTTTCTCTTTGTTGATACCTGGGCTGGTTTTGTAAATAGGAGGGATCTTTTTGCTAGAGATGGGTTGCACTTGTCGAGCATAGGGGCTAATGAGCTGGGTAGGCTGGTTTCTAGGGCTGTTGATTGGCAGGTGTCAAACTAGAGTCAGGGGTGAGGTCAGCCAAGAATGGGGGGGTTTCTGAGTTTTATTGTGCTCAGAGTGATCGTGTTAGTAACAAGGGGAAACATGTAGATAGGGCAGTTTGTGGAATGAAGGTCATGTTTGCCAATGTTCGCAGCCTTTTCAATAAGTTCAGTGAGTTCCTTGCTCATATTTCCATAGACAATCCAGATATAGTTGGGGTTACTGAAACTTGGCTCCATAGTGATATCAGCAACTCTGAAATTCAGGTTCCTGGGTACAAAATTTTCAGGCAGGATAGGGCTGATACTGTCTGTGGTAGGGGTGGAGGGGTTTTACTGTATGTTAAGAATAGCATAAATTGTGTTGATGTCACCAACAAGTTTTCTTCAGGATTTTCTAACTGCTTGTGGTGTGAAATTAGTTTTGGCAATGAGTCTTGCACTCCTTTAGTTGTTGGTATTATTTATCGTTCACCAAATTCTTGTGCTGATAATAATCAGAGTTTGTTCGAAAGTTTTAGGATAGTTTCTTCGAAAAGGGCAGTTGTGTTTGGGGATTTCAACTTTCCTGATATTGATTGGCATTCATGTACTAGTGGGTCACATGGGAGGGATTTTCTCGAGGCAGTGTCTGATGGTTTCTTTACCCAGCATGTTCTGTTTCCTACTCGTGAGGACAATTGTCTGGATTTGGTACTAAGTACTGATGAAAACATGGTTAGAAATGTAGCTAGTGGTGGCAAGATAGGATCTAGTGACCATGACCTCATAAGTTTTGAGTTACTTTGTTACAGCAAACTTCAAGGTAGTGACAAAACTGTTTTAGATTTCAGCAAGGCTAACTTTACTCATGCTAAAGAGCTTCTTACCATAGATTGGGTTGCACATTTGTCTCACTTAGGTCCTGCTGAAGCATGGAGTGTCTTTCGTAATATAGTTACTGACACTACAAAGTTGTGTATCCCACTCAAGAAAGCTGTGGTTAAAAATAGGCCAATCTGGATGTCTAGAGAGGTACTTAGAGCAGCCAGGAAGAAACGTAAGTGCTGGCGTCGATATAGGGTCAGTAAGAATTCTGATGACTTTGCAGTCTACAAGAAGCAGGAACTCTTAGTTAAAAATTTGGTTATTGACACTAAAGCTAAGTTTGAAAAGCAATTGGCTAAGGAGGTTAAGGTAAATCCAAAATCTTTTCATGCCTATGTCAGGTCTAAGCAGAAGGTTAAGGAGGGTGTTGGGCCTCTCCAAGGTAATGAAGGCACACTAGTTACTGATCATCAGGATATGGCTAATTTGTTAAATGATTATTTCGTATCTGTTTTTACCAAGGAATCATCTGTTTTGGGGACTTGTAGGGATTCTGATAATTCTTCTTTAGTTAGTGATGTTGTCTTCTCTGAAGAGTTGGTTTGTAATAAGTTGAAGAGTTTAAAAGCTAGTAAGGCCCCTGGGCCTGATGGGATCCATCCTGCCATTCTCCATGAATGCTCCGAGATTTTGTCAGTTCCTCTTTGCATTATTTTTCAGAAGTTTCTGGATTCAAACTTTGTACCTGCTGACTGGCGGATTGCTAATGTTACTCCAATTTTCAAAAAGGGGGATCGGAGCTTGCCTTGCAATTACAGGCCGGTCAGTTTAACCAGTGTTGTGTGCAAAGTTATGGAATCTGTAATCAAGGATTGTTTGCTTAAATATCTTTTAGATAATGGGTTACTCAATCTGTCACAGCATGGTTTTTTACCGAGTAGATCTTGTGTTACTAATTTACTAAGCTTTCTTGAGGATGTTTCCTTATCTCTTGACTGTGGTCACAGTGTTGATGTCATTTACCTTGATTTTTCAAAAGCCTTTGATAAAGTTCCATTAGGTAGACTTATGGTTAAACTGCATAGGTTAGGCATCAAGGGCAGTTGTGCTGACTGGATAAATTCATGGCTCAATGGTAGATCTCAGAGAGTTGTTGTTAATGGTAATTTCTCTTCTTGGAAAGAAGTTACAAGTGGAGTTCCACAGGGTTCTGTTCTTGGCCCACTTCTTTTCTTAATTTTCATCAATGATATTGATAGCTCTCTCACATCTAGTATTAGTAAGTTCGCTGATGATACTAAGCTCTATAGGAAGGTTAGTGATAAGGATGATGCCTCATTACTGCAAAAAGACTTGGATAGGTTATTTTCATGGTCTCAGACTTGGCAAATGTCTTTTAATGCAGATAAGTGCAAAGTCCTTCACTTTGGTCCTAAAAATTTCAGCTATGATTATAACATGAATGGTAGTATTCTGAGTGATGTGACTTTTGAGAAGGATCTGGGTGTAGTTATTACAGGTGATTTAAAGCCATCTAGATAGTGGGCAGCTGCTGCTGCTAGGGCTAATAGGGTGCTTGGATTGATCAAGAGGAATTTCAGTAGTTTTAGTAAAGAAATTGTACTAAATCTGTATAAGCAGTTGGTAAGACCCCACCTCGACTATGCAGCCCAGGCTTGGAGTCCCTTCTATGAAAAGGACAAGCTTCTTTTAGAGCAAGTTCAGAGGAGAGCCACTCGCCTTATACCCGAGGTGAGACACCTACCTTATCATGTTAGACTTAAGCATCTTGGGCTTACCACCCTGGAGTTGAGAAGGATTAGAGGGGACATGCTTCAGGTGTACAAATTTCTCTCTGAAAGGAATCCTTTGTCCTCTTGCAATTATTTAAAGGTTCAATGTAATTCTCGGGTTCGAGGCCATTGTAAGAAGCTAGTTAAGAATTTTGCAAGGCTCGACATTAGGAAGTTCACCTTTTCTCATAGAGTTGTTAACGAGTGGAATAGTCTGCCTGAGTGGGTAGTTAACTCCACATCTGTGCACTGCTTTAAGGTTAACATTGACATTAAGTTCTTCCATAAGTGTGGTAGAATCTAATTGTGCTGGGCTCGTTTGGTGTTGGTTGGTTCTTTGTTTTCAGTTAAGGTTGTATGTATGGACTTCAGGGCATCTTATGGGGCCTTAGCCCTCCTTTGCCCTTTAACCTGTTATGTTATATGTTATGTTAATGCGTACATGTAGGGGATTACAATCATTGTACTCAACGTGTTCATTGACACTGACCACTGTTTTAATCCGTAATCAGGTTAAATACTGTGACTTATCTTAGCCTGTACAAAGAAACCCAATCCTGTTTATTTCATTCAACTGTGAAGCACCGATCACAGTGCTTCCAACAAATCTCTTAACTCTATTCAGCCCTGTTCCTGTAATTTATAAGTCTGGTAAGTTCCAACGTATCCTATCTTACATTCCACAAAATAATGTGCTCATTTCGCCATGGAAAAAGTGCCTTTCCACGATGGCAGAAAGGCACTTTTTCTATGGCAGAATGAGCACATTTTCTATGGTGGAAAGTACCGATGGCAGAATGACATGGCCTCCAAGTAGGCGTAGGCCTACTGTAGGCCTGTAATAGTAAGTAATCATGAGTCGATCAGTATCATGAGTCGATCACTGCATTCTAAATGCCAGTACAACGTGAAGGCGTGATGTGATTGCAGTGTAAGCATGACTTGCATTACATTTTCTTCAAACAACATAAAAAACAATCAGGCCTATTTAGGCCTACCTTATTAGGTTAGGCTATTTTTGATGTCGCCTCCAAAGCAAAAATGTTACTCACGGCCAAATTTTCAAGTTTCAACATAAGTACTGTGTGAACTAGAAATTTGCAAAAATTACAAAAAATGGTGACCAGAATGTCTTTGATGAAGCTCAGGTTAAAAGGTTTGACAGAAAAGACATTATTCTCTATGATTATTTGTATAGGGTAAGATGGGGGTTTTCAACCGCTAGGGTATTTCCGTCCACCATGAACATTTCTGCCGAATTTGAATTTCTTGAAGAAACAACAGTAAAAATGTATTTGCCACCAAGTACGATGGCACCACGTAACAAGGCCACTTTAAGAAAGTTTTCGTTTTTAAAAAACATGACAAAAGAATGTGAATCTGTTTGTACCAGAAAAAGTTTTGGCAGACTTGACCTTATTTGAGAGCTATAAATCTTTACCACAGATTTTTCCTTTCAAGAGATACCATTACGACAAGTTCAGCGTTTCCAGCTCTAGCCAAAAATCAGAAGTAACCTAATAAGGCCAGCGGGCGCTGTTTACAATTTTTGTACAGAGCTGTATGTACAGGTTCAGTGTAGGCAGTTTGTGCGTTCAATTTGAGCTGTATATCTTAGAGTGCAAGTGCTTGAAAAACAGGTTCACGCGCATTAGCAAGGAAGTTTGCTATGCATGTGCTGCATCAAAAATTGACGCACTGATTGTGACAGCAGTTTTGACGCGCTTTGTTGACTGTATCGATGCACGACATTCGAAAGTGGCCTTATTAGGTCATGTCACTATAGTATGAACTAGTGGCAATTCAAAATCACCAAACTTTTAAACCAAGCTGACCATTTTGACTTTTGGGAAGGATCTGGGTGTAGTTATTACAGGCAATTTAAAGCCATCTAGACAGTGTGCAGCTGCTGCTGCTAGGGCTAATAGGGTGCTTGGATGATCAAGAGGAATTTCAGTAGTTTTAGTAAAGAAATTGTACTAAATCTTTATAAGCAGTTGGTGAGACCCCACCTAGACTATGCAGCCCAGGCTTGGGAAGTTGGAGTCCCTTCTATAAAAAGGACAAGTTTCTTTTAGAGCAGGTTCAGAGGAGAGCCACTTGCCTTATACCAGAGGTGAAACACCTACCTTATCATGTTAGACTTACTGTAGGCATCTTGGACTTACCACCCTGGAGTTGAGAAGGATTAGAGGGGACATGCTTCAGGTGTACAAATTTCTCTCTGAAAGGAATCCTTTGTCATCTTGCAATTATTTAAAGGTTCAAAGTGATTCTTGGGTTCAAGGCCATTGTAAGAAGCTAAGTGTTTTGCAAGGCTCAACATTAGGAAGTTCAGCTTCTCTCATAGAGTTGTTAACGAGTGGAATAGTCTGCCTGAGTGGGTAGTCAACTTCACATCTGTGCACTGCTTTAAGGTTAACATTGACCCTTTTCCAAATAGCGATTACAATGGATTGTGGGACAGACTTTTGGTGTGCTACAGTCTTGTCAATGGCATTTTACTGTGGCCAAAAACAACGTGAACCACTCTTTCCCACAATCCTTTGCAATTGCTATTTGGAAAAGGGTCTATTGACAAGTTCTTCCATAATTGTGGTAGAATCTAATTGGGCTGGGCTTGTTTGGTGTTGGTTGGTTGTTTGTTTTAAGTTAAGGTTGTATGCACTTCAGGGCATCTTATGGGGCCTTAGCCCTCCTTTGCCCTTTAACCTGTTATGTTATGTTATTTGATACTGTATAAATAGCCAAACCTGAAAACGGAATGTGTATACATATTTTTCAGAATCATGTTTTCTTACAATGGGTGATAAGCCACATGACTTACTTCTACATACCTTTACAGCCATAAGCTTAATTATAAAATGGTCAGATTTTATAACCAAGATAGGTAAGGGTTGTTGGGATGTTGTAATGAAAAGAACCTGCCCCCAAATTGTTACTGTCCTCATTAGGTGGGGAGGTTGAAAACCACACACCACTTTTCAATTTAACGGGCTATTTCCGACAGCCTAGTTTTTGACCAGCATAAAATGGAAACTACAACAATTTGATTAATTTTAATTTTAAGTGATATAATTTATGGCCATATACCAAATGTAAAATAGTTACCTTCATATGTAACTTCTATCACAACATCTACAGTACACGCTGACCCCTTATGACCCATACAAAATTCATTTTACCTTAAATTTGCATGGTTTTCAATGGGGCGGTTGAAAATACCCTAAGGTAGGTTGAAAAAAGCCAGTTTTCGTCCACTTAATTTTATGACCATTACATATTTCAGCTAGAGAAAACTAATAAAACAAAGGACATACACTGAGTGGTAATACAGGCATTGTATGTGTTGACCATAGGTAAGATGGTTCAATTACTTTGCTCTTTTTAATGTTTGAAACCAAAAACCCTTAAACGGTCGAAACCCCCCCCCCCCCCCATCTTACCCTAACGGTTCTTAAATGTGGTAATTTATAGCATTTTATTTGCTTGTTTTTTATAGCGATTGACTCAAGATTCCTTCATGAGCATTGTTGCATGTAGGCCTACTACCATCTACATTTCAAAATTCATTTTCTACGGATTATGCAATCCGAACAACACCAAAATATAGGACAATGAGGAAGACATACAACTAAATTTCACAGCAAAGTTCTATTGATTTTTGTAAATGTTTTAATATTTTATGGTCACAATGTTCCTTAAGTGATCAACCTATGATAAGCCCAGTATAGCCTATCATAACACAACATTGGACAGCATAGGGTACCAAGGGCCTAACAATGAACATTAGGCCTAGCCAGTTCTCACATGGCACTTTGTACCCCAAACTAAGCCAAGGCTATTGACGGTTAACTTTATTTCTGCATGTTTTTGTTAAACTAACATGGGTCTGCGTGCGTTATGCACTTACCAACTGAATGACGCACCCCCCCCCCCCGGTATTCAGCAATTGCCAGTCAGATGTGGGTCACTGACCAGTGACAGTGTGACGCACATGTCTGTCATTTAACCACTTTTGTCAGCCACCCGCTGGCATGACTGAGGGGTGGATCACATTACCTCAATTGTCAGTCGCTGTTGTGACCAAGGGGTGGATCATTGTGAGTCAATTGTTACACATTGTACAAGGATACCAATTGCGATTCTCAATTTTTGAGTCAATATGGTGACCCACATGTCAGTCAAAATTGCAAATTGTGCATCAATATTGTAACTGAGGTGTGAGTCATTTTACATTAGCCTACAGTGGTGTTCCGTCAAGGTTGACACCACCCGACTATCGCGGCGATAAGCTACTATAAATTACTATAATGACGATCCGGCGATAAATTTCCTCCCCGACGATAAACAGGAGGCTTCAGCTTCCTTTTTGCTTGACGATACTTCGTCGATACTGACCGGTTATTCATGAAAGGATTAAATCGAAGCTAGGCAATGTACGAGTGCCTAGCTTCCTTGCTTGAAGTCAGCATAGGCCTGGACAGCTGGCTATAGAACATTTGCCGCATAGGAAGATGTTTATACTAAGTTACAGAAAATGTTTGATTTTGTAGACATATTAACACTTTCTTCTTAGAATAGCCTTATAAGGTTCCACCTGCGCATACCATAAGGTAGGGTGGGGGATTTTCAGCTGCCACAGTTTTTTCAGCAGCCAGGAACATTAATACAAAATGTTAATGTGTTGAAGATCTTGACAACAGTAAAATATTTCTTTGCCACCCAGTATACTGTACATATAGTCAATATGTCTCTTATTCTGACTGTACACCCCAAGAATGGGACCTTAATCCAACCAATTGCTATATCACAGTGGCAATGCAAAAGCCTAGCCATTTCAAATTTGGGGATATTTTCATCAAAATGAATCCATTCAAGGTTAGTTTTCTGCTGAATTAAAATTTATTACCTTAATTTGTTCTGTGATATTTTTTGTGGAAAACTGAAAGACCTGTGCCAGAAATCTACAGTGTTCTTGGGCATACAAAGTTGACCAGCTAGCAGTTTTGCAGTTTGTTTACTGTAAACATGTTTATGCTTGTGCAGCTGAATGAATTAGCCTCTGAAATTACATTGCCAAAGTACACCATCACTTAAACTTGGGGCAGCACAAAATTAGGGGAAAAAATAACATGAAATCTTGCCTAAAGAGCCTATCTTCAATAGTTGAGTCCATTATAACTTCATTAATTTGGAACCTTGAAAATTGAAGTCAATTTTCTCTGGGGGCCCAGACCCCCTCTGTAGACTCACATTTGGGACACTTTTTGTCCTCACGAATGAGCTCCCTTCGTCAAACCCTGGATCTAACTTCCCTGGATCGTATTAAACATTTCAAAAGTTTCCAGATTAAAGCACCTGTCATCTCATTAGATCTCGAGCAATCATATGGCAACTATAAGAAAAGGTTGTCCCATCCCCATAGTGGTTCAGACAACTCCCCCATGTTTCACTGGATGCAGCCACAGAGGCACAATGTGGCCCTGCAGTCAAAAAAAGTTGCACTAGCATGGCTTTAACCTAATATGAGGTAGCTGGTGATACCTGGGCTTGTCTACAGTAAAGGAAAATATTCAGTGTGTGTTTTTTGCTTTGATGATATTTTGAAAGATGTCACAATGGTTTGGTGATTTTACAGTTCACCATACTTGGAGGACTATAGAGAGATAATAAAGACAATTTTATCAATGTCCAACTTATATGAAGGATGTTTTGGGCAGAATTTGGGGCTATTTTGGCCTTTTTTACCACCTATGTGTTACATAGGATGTGGAATAAATTTATGATGTGAGTGGGACCTTTGCAAATGTGACTGATGCAGGTTCTTTGTCTTCATTCATAAATGTAATGTACAAAGTAAATGGTAAATGATAAATGAATATTTTTAGGTGCACAAACACCGCAAAATTTTATCAGCAATTTGGAGTAAAATTTTGAGATTTGTCCGTCCATCTGGATATTAAATCTTAATAGTTGATATTTTAACTGAAAGAAAAGATTTCCAGAGCTAAGGTTATGATGTAACACTTAACCTTGATCATGTGCAGTACCACAAATAAAATAATCCAGCAGTAAATGCATCATAGTCAATTGCGGAGCACATGATGGTTACGTTGGTAACATGTCTGTCCCCTAATGGTTACGTTGGTAACTATCATATTAACAGGCCTGTAGGACACAAATTACCAGAGAATTTGATAAAACTGCATCTGTTTGCATATGGCCATATTTGTCACTGGTTTGTGTGCTTTCTTCCATCTTTTTGCTTACAACAAGGGTATGAGAGCCTTCAAGGCGATGTCCGTCCAGATGTTACCAACGTAACCATGTCCTTGTCGGTAGTATAACGTAGGCACATGGGGACATTGGTTTTTGATGAATGTTTCACATGTCATCAGTTTACACTTCAGGAAAGAGCAAAACTTGTGTCATAATGCATTCAAGTGTTTAAAGTGCTTAATTTTCTCGAACATAGTTTGGTCATGTTGGTAACGAGGACGGACATGTCCGTCCTTGTTACCAACATAACCACTGATCTCCATACTAGTCCATGTTTAACTAATGGTAATGCAATTTCAGTGAAAAAGTGTTTGTTCTTTATCATTCTATTAAATACAGGGTTTATTTATACATATTGTCCTCCTTAAAGATTTCTGGAGCAAATAGTTTCCATGTCTGTCCCCGTTACATACGTAACCAGTAACACTTACCACTTAAAAAGTGGTGATAGGTGAAAAGAACTATCTTCCTGCTCTCAGGAAAAAATTGAGACTACCAATCAAACAAAATAACACAACAAAAATTTATTCTTAGAGGACTTCAAATTTCACCACCTTTGTAACACTTTTACACCACTTTATTGTAGACAAGCCCACCTGTGAAAGTAATTAAGTAGTGCACAACCTGTGATAAAACAAATTCGAGTACATGCTGGCAACAGCAAAACACTGGTATCCTGCCACATGCACACATCACATGGCAGTGCAAAATACAATGGTGGGATGTAGTGTTTCACATTGCCGACATGATACGTTGGTTCAAAAACCCTTCTCTGTGTGTCCTTAGTATTACTACTCGCATTTTGTCAGCAGACCGTGATGTAAAAAGTACAAAAAAGGTGTCACAATTTCACTTTTGTCTGAAATATATATTTTGGCATGAGAAATTTAGATATCAACGTGCGAAAAACTCGAAATAGGAGAGAGTTGGCAGCCCTGCAGTAGGACCATCCTATAGGCTTATTTTACTAGGCCTATGCTACCATAACTTTTTCTTTCCCAATCTTAGTATTGCAGTTGTTTTTGATCTCTTAAAATCTCAGAAAAGGTCCAAAAAATTGAAATAAAATCACCAACTTCGTCACTTTGTGGAATTTACTGTAGCGTTTGAAATGTTTGTTGATATCAGAATGTCGTGTGCATAACATTGTGAAGTAGAATGGAATTTTTGATCTCTGTAGTTCCTACAGGCCACATCCAAATAGTAGCAAAGTTGCCTCTCTGAACATTCCATAATGACGTAATGATGTGGCTCTTTAGCATACTGATGTAACAAAATCAATAGCCACACAGTATAGATCAGATGTGAGGGTACCAGAGATCAAAAACCAAACGACCTTGTAAACACAATATCTCAGGGTAGTGTTACGGCTTGTGGTCGCATGTCAAACCAATAACAGCGAAAGATCACAGAAGAACGAGATTAATATTCAACAACTTAATGATTATTTACAATCTCCTTATCTTACTTAAATTTACAATAATTAATTAGACTTACTCACAATCCTTTACTTAATATTTGCCTGGTCTGGTCCAAGGGTTGGTAGTGCATGCACGTTGACGATGGTACAGTAGTAGACCTGCAGCGTGCTGTAGCGTAGGAACTGGTTCCACGAGCGAATAACGACAAGGCTAGGCGATGATGGATGATAACAATCTCAATACACAGCGTAGAAACGGCGCAAGGCAATTTGTCAGAAGTGTTCAGTGTCAGTGGCTTATGATATTTCAGCAGTGTGACAGTCTGGTCTCGTTGAAATCTCTCCTCTATAACAGTTGTTGAACTGCCTTTTATATGCTAGGCTTTTAATCGAGAACTCTCCAGAATTTAACAGAAACTTCTAGTGTACACAGTCCAGCAATTACGAGAACGTTCCTTAATAGAAACTTCTAGAACACACAGTAGTTGTAAACAATTGCAGCTTCTTAGAAGTGTTGCCAGGTCGCTGCTATAATTGGGACATAACGTAAACAGTTCTCACTTCTAGACAGTTCTAGAAAGGCTGCGTTGAAGTTGAATTCTCTGGAACTTTCCATTCGCTCGTCGATGGATTCAATCCGGTGTTCCTGACGGGTCGTCTTGTAACAGTAGGAAGCTGCATGGATACTTTTCATACTTGACATGTGGATATATATGCTATAGTCAGAAGATGAACCCTTTTGTTTTTGATTCCTTGCCGAAGGCAGGCAAGGAATCTATGCGATGGTGATGTCGGTGTATGTGTGTGCGTATGTATGTGTGTGTGTGTGACAACATTTCGTTAGCACTCTAGTTTTTGAAGGGAAAGTGAGAGACACTTCAAAGTTGGTTTGTGGGTAAAGCATGTAAAGATCTCGGCTGGGATTGTTTTTGGTGTGGTTCAAAGGTCATCTGAGGTCACTGGGGATCAAACTCTGAGAACTTTGTTATCATGATATCTCAAGGCAGAAAGCTTGGATAAATTTCATACTTAGTATGTAGATGCCTTACGGTAAGAGAAAGACATGTAACATTTTTTGGTGGAGGTCAAAGGTCATGTGGGGTCACCACGGGTCAAACTTTGAAATCCTTGTTAACACAATATCTCAAGGTAGAAAGCTTGGATAAATTTCATACATGGTATGTAGATGCATTATTGTGAGACGAAGAACTCTATTATTTCTGGTGAAGGTCAAAGGTCATTTGGGGTCACCGGTGGTCAAACTCTAAAAACCTTGTTATCATATCTCAGGGTAGGAATCTTGGATAAATTTCATACGTAGTATGTAGGCTACATGCATTATGGTGAAACAAAAAACCTGGTTTTGGTGGGAGTTAGAGGTCATCTGGGGTCAAACTCTGAAAACCTCTTTAACACGACATCTCAAGGTAGGAAGCTTGGATAAATTTTATACTTAGTGTGTAGATGCATTATGGTAAGACAAAGAACCTGATCTGTCTTTAATGGGGTTCAGAGGTCATCTGGGGTCACAGGGGGTCAAACCCTGAAAACTTTTTTTTACACACTCCAATATTTGAACAGAATTCATGAGATACTCTTTTTTGTGTGGTTCAAAATGGATTTGCACATAGTAGGTTACAGGTGTTATGTTTACTCCAAACATAATATATATTTTCTGCCTTTCACTCATCCCTATGATCTTATTGCTTTTGATATAATCATTTTGAACAGTTCCATTTACAGTTACTTGGGTTATGTTATGATTTCACAGGTTTTAAGGCTCTAATTTATTTGTACCTCATACTTGGTTTGAGATGTAGAGATGTTGTGATTGATGCAACATATTTCACCACAAGAACCAGAGGTGATAATGTCAGTTCCCCTCTATGCCCAAGTTCCCCTCTATGCCCACTGAGGATAAAACTGTCACAACTCACAAAGACAAGTAACCTATAGACTGCAGTACTGCTGGCCTCTGACACCTAACTTGTTGGTGGTCTGTCTGAGTCAAAACCAGATTGATGTGTAATTGCTAAGTACTGTGGACCAAGCATTATATATTTTTAATTAACAGGTGCAGAACATCCCTTGTATTGATACTGTACAAAACTTGTGTAAGTTATATGATGGTAATATAGTATTCTACGAAGTATCAGTCAATGTAGCTCAAACTGATCTGTTTAGTGCTTTTAACAGACAGACCATATCTTTGTAAACAGATTAGGAGAAGCTGCTTGACCAATGACCTTTACAAGTGGCAAAAGAGAGCCCACTTTGCTGTCCTTTGTCTGAGGAGACTGTCAAAGATATGATTGATTGACAGCCCTATGATTTTAGGTAGGTGACAGGAAAGTGGAGAGAACTGAAGTCCCCAAAGAATAATTACCATCAAAAGTGGTACACAGCTCACCTTGAAATGATGTGTCCATGTAATTGGTGCTGGCATGGTAACAGCAAGGATTCACCACAGCAAGGAATTGCCTGATTTATATGAATATACAGTCTCCTTATTCTTGTGAAGGATAGGAGTGGCAAACTTCGCAAGTTACAGTAATATGTAAGTTCAATGTGCAAAGAATTCAGTTGGGATTGCTTTTAAGAGATGTCAGAGGTCATTTATGGTCACCAGCTGGCAAGGTATAAAATCTTTTGTAACCACATTATCTCAATAAGGGGTGTATAAAGAAACTTAATATGTCATACATTTACTGTATTAATTATACAAGTCTACAATGATGTCCTCATTGATTGCAAGGAAGATTTAAACCTATGCACTCATATCTTCCCCATCTCTCAACTTGGCAAGGAATCACTACGCCTCTTGGCGTTCTTGTTTAGTAAAAGGCAAGTCAAAGGTTATCTGAGGTCACCAGAGGTAAAACTTCAAAAACCTTAGAAATTACTTGTGAGCACCATATCTCATCATAGGTATGATGGACACTTTTCACATTTGCTATATGGATTTATCATATTTGGAGGAAGAACCAAATAGTTTTTTGAATAGATCCAAGTTCTTTTGAGGTCACCAGAGGTCAAAAACTTAAATCCTTGTAAAGAAATATCTCAAGATAGGATTGGTAGATACTTTTCACACTTATGGTATAAATTACAAATCATATTGAGAGGAAGAACTCTAATATTTGGTAGAGGTCTGAGGTAATGTGAGGTCACCAGAGGTCATAATCAAAAACCTTTAAACATTTGGGAATGTAGCAAGTATGGATACTTTTCATTCTTATCATGTGGGTGCATTATAGTCAGAAGATGAACCCTTACATTTTTGTATGGAGGTTTGAGGTCAAGGAATGTGAAACAATTGAAACCTTAATTGGATATTGCTAGTAAATGCTAGAATGGGAGGGAATGGTGAATACCTTTCATAACTGATATAAAGGCTTATCATATTGAGAGAAAGAATCGTATTGTTTTAGGAGGTCAGAGGTCACTAGAGGTCAAAAGCAAAAGTACTGTACAGTACTTAAAAAATATTTTCAGAGGCAAGAAATCTCTAAGCCTTTTGGCTTTCTGGTTTGACCAATATTATTAATTAATAATGAATTAAAGCAAAAACACTTCCCAAAGAAGGATATGTGTCATAAATACAGTATGCCATTTACACTTAATTAACAGTATTTTAAAATATCCAGAGGATATAATATAAAGATATATTGATTGGCCTCCTGTAGCTTGGATTTTACTGTTACAGCTACTTGGGTTTAAACAAAAGGCTTACCAAAGGATTCCATAGTTTACGTCAGTAAAAAGAAAAATCATCAGTTTACTACTATACTATATATAAGGACAAGATTAATTCTGTCCTTTGAGGATCCTGAGTAGTAATATAGAAATGGTGGGGTAAATAAAATGGGTGGGGTAACTTTTTTACCCCACTTGCACACTTATAAGTGGGGTAAAAATACAATTTTATATGGACAAATGAGAAAAAAATTTAAAGGGGATAGTTGTGGGATAGTTGTTAGGTAATCAGCAGTGTTGTTGCACTTTTGTTCAAAATCCTCTGTAACATTAGTGGCTTGGTGACACAGGCAACTCCTTTGCTGCTCCCACTTTCTGTTTGTAATACATCCTGTATTGCCAGTAGTACATCCTGTATCATACTTGTAACACAGAATGAAAGGTGCTGTACATAGTCTGTTTACAAGCAGTGTCAATGATCTCAAAATTGAGGTTGCTGAGGCTTGCTTCACCAAGAGCAGTAGCTGGTGCTCAGTGTGTGAAAGACCACTCAAGTCTAGTGTGAATATAATGCCAACTATCTCATATACTAACCTGCTGCTGAAAAGACACTCAGGATCACCTCATTGCAGGATGCTGTGGACAAGTACACATATGAGTGTTAAATTCACTGACTTTCTTTGAATTGACCGCATTTTCTGAATTTAAAGGCAGTATAGGCAGTCGCCCCAAAATTTGCTTTGAAAAATCAGCAAATTCTTGCAAATCTGTTATTGCATTAAAAGCACCTCTGAAGATGTTTTGAACATAACTATTACAAATAATAGGTAAAGCAAGGAGACATTCTCCTTGAATTTCACAATTCACTAACAAAAACAGTGTCACATGATCAAAATAGGCCATTCATGTACTAGAGTGACGGGGCAGACTAACTCTGATTGGGATAACTGCCTGTTTGCCTTTAAAACACCAAAAAACAAGTCTGTTGCTAACATATTGTATGCCAATAGTCTGGCTGTACAGTATGGTGAGTCTACAACAAAATAGAAGTTTTAGAAGTCAGATTGTTGAAAAGTTGATTTTTTTATGTTTTGTTTCAGGCTTTGTTTCATGGAAGGTTTTTTGGAAGTTTTTTTTTTTTGTTGTATTAGATGGAAGACCCTACTTTAGAACTCAAAGAAGATATTTTAATATTCTTGGACCAAACCTGCCAGTTGAAGAGCATTTGTCAGTCATGCAGGGTCAAACTTTGTCAATCAGAGGTATGGAGAATTATGTTTCATTCATGTGTGATATAGAATGACATATTTGTAGCCTTCACAGTAGTACATTAATTGTCTCATGAAATCTTGGATGTCAGTCCATGTCAGTCACATATTAGTGGTGATAGTCCACCCTTTCTTTTGTAGTCAATTGATTGAGCAGCTCTCTTTGTCATTACAGTGATTAACCAGTTACAGCTACAATGCCATCCTGTCATTGTTTATTTTGCCAAAATACAGTCAGATCAAATGTTTCCAAGTTTTGATACAAGGTCAGGTGATAATAACATTTGAGGTTTAGTACCACATTGTGAGAAAACTATCACTTATTCAATATTCAGTGACAGCTAGACTGCTTAATAGTGATATTTTGATGGGTAGGCTGTATTTAGACAGCACATTATGCGTAGTGACTGTAGTCGAATAATTGCAGCATAGGTTTTGAGCTTGATTATCCGACTTTCAAAGCGTAATACTGGTGGTGATTAATCAATCATGACTATCGGCATTAGAACATGAATACTACCTCTAACATTTGAAGGGAAACCAAAATGGTGATATCAAAATGTATTGCCCATGTTTTACACCAGAATTGTGGCTTGAGACCTACTTTTTGAAACAAGCATTGTAATGCATATGGATGTACATTCCTTGCCTTCAATTGGACTCAAGCAATGAAAAGATATCCATTGATACATAATAAGCAAACATTGCCATTAAACACTGAAAGAATATTGTTTTCATCTCTCTAGTAATGAAAACCACCCACATAGGAAATCAAGCAGAGTATAACTTCTGTTATTTTGGATTACCCTATAGTTACAGTTTATATCACTGAGCTGTATGTATGCATTCCTTGAAATTGTATTCAAATTATAGATCAGTACTGGTGTATTAACAGCTATAGATGTCATTAATTAAGGTGTTTCAATTGGCATACAGTATATTGAATTTTTAATAAATTATGATTGAGAAGACCATTTTGGTGAAAGATATATGCCATGAGCTCTGTTTGACAGAGAGTAATATCTCGCATGGATCTGAAGTTTGATTAAGCATGAAATAGGGCCATATGGAAATCAGGCTTAAGATCTATTGTAACTTTGTGCAACATTCCCAAGGGTTTAATTTCGACATGCTCAAGCAACTACAGTGTATACAGATTTAGACTACTTAAGGCACCTTTACTGATGTGTTGATGTTTTGTCTTTTTGTTTAACAGTGGAAGGGAGAGGTCTCTATGGTCAAGGTCAATGTTGATGTTCTTCATTTATCTGAGATCAGTTGTGAGTATTGACATCATCCGCTTTATTTAATCTTATCATCAAGTGCTTTCGTTTGGAACTAGCTTGTGGCAATCAAGTGCCTATCTTTATCTCAGCTGTCTCGTATGTCATTCCCTGGGTCATGACTGTTTACCCTAAGGCTATTTATGTGATGCAAATAGGAAGCATGAGAAGTTGAACCCACAGAAGACACAGTCGTACAGAACAACAAAACAACCGTCAGCCCAAAATCTATCTAGTCATAAATCAGAGCTCATAAACAAGCTGTTTCCTAGCTATACACCCATTCCCTCACTTGATTTTCATTGACATACCAGATCATGTTACAAATATTCAGTCTGCAGTGACACGTGTGCTGACTCGGGGAGTAAGTTCAGTGTCCAACAGGTGTCAAGTTATTGTATAGATCGTGTGATCTCTTGAATTTTTTTTATTTTTCAATTAAAACATTCTGGTGGCTTAAACTTGACAAAATTATATCAAGAAAGGTGTAAATTTTCAATAAAATTAATGCCAAATGCGTTGTTTTGAAGAAATTCTGTGTCATAATGCACCCAGTACCAGTCAACCTTGAGAAGTCTGAATAAAAGAAGCAGTGAAGGACAAATCTCCCAATTCATTGCTAGGCTTTCCCAATTCATTGCCAACTCTGATGACCGTCAGTTTTGTGGAATCACCTTGGCATGAGTAGAAGAGCTGTTAATATTTAGGGGAAAAATTCCTAATGCAATGTGAAGATATTGTTTTACAGTTATGTGCACATATCTTGACCCATTCTGATAGAGTAATAGAATTTTTTTCTCCTGAGAATTATGGTTTTTGACCATCTTAATTGAAAATATGATCCTCCGTCCTTTTACAAAGTACGTAAATTCTGCTTTGCATAGTCCTATGTAATCAAGTTTGAGAAGTTTCCAAAGAGTGTTGTTTAATGTGTATTATATAACACCTTATTAATTTCTCTACATTTGATTGGAGGACTGGTGGTCACATGCCATTGGTGATTCGGCACTATCATCAAGATTGTGGTGCTCGACCGTTGGTTAGTATATACTAACCCACGGTCGTTGGTTAGTATATACTAACCAACGGCAATGACGTCACCGATCATTGCAGTACGTAGAAGCTATGCCGCGACTCAAATTGGGGACCGTACATTGCATATCGTACGTAATAGGCACGTAATTTACGCGTATCGAGCAAACGACAAACCATGGAGCTGCGCTACACGGACAAACACGAACCATCGTGGCCTCAAAAACACAACTTTAACCAACGACTAGATCAAGGTAGATATAGTTATAAGGTGTTATATAAAACAAATAATGAATGTTTTTCATTCGTGCGATAGTATGAATTATATTTCATTCGTTGAAAGATTTAACATTCTATTCAACTCGGCTTCGCCTCGTTGAATAGAACGTTCAATCTTTCAACTCATGAAATATAATTCATACTATCGCACTCATAAACATTCATTATTTGTATACTATTGAACTGTACTCTCCTTTCACTCCAGCATCACTTACAAATTTAGTTCTTCATGAACCAGACAGAGCACAACAGCTGTTCCAAGAGGTATGATAATCTTTATGCTTGTATCTTGGGAACTTTGTCTAGCGGAATAGGGAAACAGGCTTACTCATAAATGAAGTGTAGATATGGGCTGTATAATTTGCATTTAATGCACACAGTCAGTAGGTACCATGCTTCAAGGTATGCATAATAGAATGGTGTTCAACTCTGCCTAGCTGCTAGTGTCGGTGAAATAAGTAGACAAGTATAGCTACAGTGCCTCCATGCTTACTATGATAAGTTTACATTTGACAACAGGCCTATTGTATTTGAAGTACATGCATACCAACCATATGACCCGATCCCTGCATGCACCGTGTTACCTTCAGTTTGTTTTGAGTGAGTAAACACATGTTGTGTATTGTCTGGAGCTCTAAGAGCATCTTCACTTTTGTGTCTTCTGGATTAATTTTAGATGTGAAAGAAAATGGTACAATACATGCTGTGAAAGTCCCTTAGCTAATTTGAAAATTTAGTCCCTGCCATATAGCAGGCATAATTAAGCAGGTACTGTTGATTGTAAAGTCAAGTTCAATAGAGTATTGTGTGTGTTCATTCACCCATGAAGATACTCAGGAAATGTCCAGTGACCAGCATAATTGAAGCAGTGTGACTGCATTCTTCAGTATGAAGCTGAAAACAATAGCCACTGTGGCTGTCAAGATTTACTTTTTTTCTGCTTGGGTGACACAACTTTTTTATTTGAGCTAAGGGCATTGTATGTCCTCTTATGAGAAAACTAAGTTTCATTGGAATGCTCAATGCTGCTTCTTATTCTCATTCTCCTCAGGTTGTTTACACAACACTCCAGACACTGCTTAATTTGCCAGAAAGTTGCAGTTTGGCCCAAATTCAGGTCCAACTCCAAGTGTTCAACTTGCCATCTCTACCAGAGTGAGTTTAGTATACATGCAGTATAGCTGTGACTTAGTTCAGCAAAGGCAAAGTTTGCCTTATGTACATCATTATAGGCTATTGATTGGCCTCCTGAAGTCTTGATTGAGTCAACTGTTACAGGCTAACATAAGGCTTGAAGGATTGTATAATTTTCAAGAGCCAAGCAATTCAATTTTGTTCTTAGTAGGACAAGATTCTGTCTTTGGGGCATCCTATGTAGTGATATAAGAATGGTAGGGTAGATACAGATGAGTGAGGTGAACAATAACTAGTTTTTGATTCCCTGCCGAAGGTGAAAGGAATATGCAGTCATGCTGGCGAGTGTAGGTAGAGGTCAAAAAGCAAAATTTCCCAACAGTTACCAAGATTGTTGTCTTGGGTCACCAGAGGTCAAAAAGCAAAATTTCCCAACAATTTCCAAGATCATCACATGGGGTCACCAGAGGTCAAAAAGAGCAAAATTTCCCAAGAATTCCCAAGATCATCCTTTGTTGTTATATTTGGTGGGGTTTAAAGGTCATGTGAGGTCATCACAGGTCAAATTGTTAAAACATAAAATGATGTAGTCAAGACTTTTGAGGGATAAACTTAGGTGCAACAAAGCATCCCCACTCGGCAAGGAATCATTGAGCCTTTAGGCTTTATGGTTAAATGTCAACTTAATGTAAATGGTAGTCTGAGAAGTGTAAATTCAGTAACTACATCATTGAAACTTGAAAGATTCTGCATGTTAGCAAGACCACCTGTTAGCATAGGCAGATAAGTTAACGTTAGGCGTACCATTAATGATAGTGAATTGCCTAACTTTATCTTAGTATTCATCAATGCCATAACATGCTCACTGTGTAAGGTCCCTGAAGGTCTCGGGTCAGGTTCCTTATCGGAGTTGTAGGAGCAATAGAAATAGAACACTATGGAAGTACAAACTGAAACCCAGTTTCATGTAAAAACGCATTGAAAAGCTTTTTGTATCCCCAGTATAAATGTGATACTTATGACTCATCAGCTAGGATCACAACATACTATACCTTACATGGCTGTGAGAATCCTAATGGAAGCAGCTCTTTGCATTGTCATGTTTTTCAACAGGACTTTACCAATATTAGGAACCATGCCTTCTATTTCCTCTAGCATTAAATATGCAGTGGTATGTCATGTGATACAGAAGGTATACTAAAGAATGTTTTTTATGTTGTGATCGTAAATGGACAGGGGCAAATCCTCTTTGAATATGTCAGACAGGCTTACAAATAAGCTCTTCAAACACAAGCATTTTAGCAATGTGGAGCACAGTAAGTTATCACCACTTGGTTGTCTGAGAGTGATACTTGTCTTTATGAGTGTGTGCAGAATGGTACTCTTCTCAGTTGGATAACAAGAAGCTGCATGAAAGGTGTTTGTGGGTGTCCACAGTATGAAGCTTGATGTTCCTAGTAGCTCACAAACAGATTTGTACATGTCAGTGAGAATGTTACTATTAGTATGCAACTGATTGCATTGTAATGCATGTAACAGATATTTTGCCAGAAGTATCTACCATTACCTGCAGGCATTTGAACAAAGTGGGATGTGTTTAGGTAAACATAAGGGCACACGGCAGGAGGGAGGTAGCGCGGTGCAAGGAGCAGACTGTTTTTGATTCCTTGCCGTAGGCAGGCAAGGAATCTATGCGATGGTGATGTCATGTGTGTGTGTGTATGCACTCACCAATGTGGCCTTAGCGGGTACTGGCACAGCGGGCAAGAGCTCCGCTCTCGCACATCTTTCCTAGTTCACGCGCGGCTCGAAACTAGCGTAGCTGCCCGAAAATTTGGCCACTGCAAAGAGAAGTCTTGCACGGCTGCACGTGTCTGTCTTGGAGCGCAGCCCGCCCTCAAGCACATCCTTCTACTCAGCTCCTTTGCAGGCAGCTTCGCTGCTGGGAAATTCCCTTGTATTCCTTGTGGGGTCCTGTGCCAGTACCCCGTAAGGCATCAAGTGTGCGTATACATGGGTGTGTGTGTTTGTGACGCCGAGCTTGTAAACATGATATCTCAAGATAGCAATGACCGACACTTTTCATATTTGGTATATAGATTTGTCATGTTGAGAGGAAGAAGCCTATTGTTTTTGGTGGCTGTCAAAGGTCAGTTGAGGTCACCAGAGGTCAAATGCTGAAAACTTTGTAAACACGATATCTCAAGTTAGCAATGACCGACACTTTCCATATGTGGGTATACAGATTTGTCATCTCAAGAGGAAGAACCCTGTTGTTTTTGGTAGAGGTCAAAGGTCATCTGAGGTCACCGGAGGCTAAACTGTGAAAACCTCGTAACGGCTTGTAAACACGGTATCTCAAGATAGCAATGACCAACTTTTCACATTTGGTATATAGGTTTGTCATGTCGAGAGGAAGAAGCCTCTTGTTTTTGGTGACGGTCAAAGAACATCTGAGTTCACCGGAGGTTAAACTGCGAAAGCCTCGTAAACGACTTGTAAACATGATATCTCAAGATAGCAATGACAGCCTGACTTTTCATATTTGGTATATGGATATGTCATGTTGAGAGGAAGAACCCTATTGTTTTTGGGTGAAGGTCAAAGGTCATTTGAGATCACCGGAGGTAAACGGCCGAAAAGCTTGTAATCAGAATATCTTAAGATAGGAATGGCCCACACTTGTCATATGTGGTGTATAGATTTGTCATATTGAGAGAAAAACCCTATTGTTTTTGGTGGAGGTCAAATGTCATTTGAGGTCACCAATGGTCAAAGACCCAAAACCTTGAAATTGCAACATGTCAAGATTGGAATGGCAGATATAGATTTGTCATGTTGAGAGGAAGAATGCTATTGTTTTTGGTAAGAGTTCAGAGGTCATTTGAGGTCACCAGAGGTTAAACTGCGGAAACCTTGTAAATGGCTTGTAATCATGATATCTCAAGATAGCAATGACAGCCCGACTTTTCATATTTGGTGTATGGATATGTCATGTTGAGAGGAAGAATCCTGTTGTTTTTGGTGAAAGTCAAAGGCCATTTGAGGTCACTGGAGCTAAAAGACCGAAAAGCTTGTTATCACAATATCTCAAGGTAGGAATGAAGGACACTTCATATTTAGTATATAGATTTGTTATGATGTAAGGAAGAATACATTGTTTTTGATGGAGGTCAAAGGTCATCTTGGGTTACCAGAGGTCAAAAGGCAACATTTCCCAAGAATTTGAAAGATTGTTATATGGGGTTTTCAGAGGTGAAAAGCAAAATTTGCAAAGAATTTCCAAGATTGTCATGTGGGGTCACCAGAGGTCAAAAAACAAAATATTCCAAGTATTCCCAAGATTGGCATCTGGGGTCCCAAGAGGTCAAAAGGCAAATTTCCCAAGAATTTCCAAGATCGTCATCTGGGGTTACCAGAGGTCAAAAGCAAAATTTCCCAAGAATACCAAGATCAACATCTGGGGTTATCAGAGGTCAAAAAGCAAAATTTCCCAAGAATTTCTAAGATCGTCATCTGAGGTCACAAGGGTTAAAAAGGAAAATTTCCCAAGAATTCCTGAAGATTGTTATATGGGGTCACCAGAGGTCAAAAAGCAAAATTTTCCAAGAATTCCCAAGATCGTCATCTGGGGTTACCAGAGGTCAGAAAGCAAAATTTCCCAAGAATTCCCAAGATTGTCATCGGGTCACCAAAGGACAAAAAGCAAAATATCCCAAATATTCCCAAGATTGTTATCTGGAGTCACCAGAGTTCAAAAAGCAAAATTTCCCAAGAATTTTCAAGATCCAAGATCCATTGGAGTTGAACTCCTTTCAAGACACTTCTGTTTTTCTTTTCTGTTATATTTGGTGGGGTTCAAAGGTCATGTGAGGTCAGCAGAGGTCAAATTGTTAAAACATCGTAAAATGATGTAGTTAAGAAAGATAAATTTGAGGGATAAACCTTAGTGCAACAAAGCATCCCCTTTCGGCAAGGAATCGCTAAGCCTTTGGGCTTTCTGGTTATGTTGTGACTTTAGATGAACAGGGGTAAATGCTCTGTGAATGTCAGACAAGCTTTATGCCCTTCAGACACAAGCATGTTAACAATGTGGAGCACTGTAAGTTATCACCTGATTTTTCAGAGTGATACTTGTCTCTTTGAGTGTGTGCAGACTGGTACTTTTGCCCCATTGGATGACAAGAAACCCCATGAAAAATGTTTGTGTGAGTCCACAGTATGAAGTTTGATGTTCCTAGCACCTCACACCCAGACCTTATAGCCTACATGGCCATGAGAATCTCAGTGTTAGCAACTGATTAGATTGTAATGCTTGTAAAGGATATTTTGCCAGGAGTATGGAGCTTTTCTGCCATTATCTGCAGTTATTTACAGAAAGTGTAATGTGTTTGGGAAAACATAAGGGCACATGGTGGGGGGGGGGGGGTAGGTGGGTTGCTTGAAGCAGATTGCTTTTGTAGTGTGACTTTAGATGGACAGCTTGTGGTTCATGTACATCAGGAAATTTTAAATAAAAATTCCTTTATCTACAAGCATAATGCCACTGTGGGACACTCCTATACCTGTCCCCACTTGGGTGTCAGCTAGAGGGCGCACCCACTTTTTGAGAGTGGGTGTATGTTACTTACCCCCAGTTGGATGCCAAGAAGCAAGCTGGATGTTGTGTGTCCCCAGTGTGTAGATAGACGTTCACGAGTAACAAGCATTCAGAATAACACGACAGTGATGATTTCAGTGTTAACAACTGACTGGGTTGCACTGTTTTTAACAGGGTATTTTAATAACATAGTAGGAAGCTTACCTGCAATTGTCTGCTGACATTTGAAAGTGGTAAATGTTTTTGGATGAAGTCGGGCACATGAACAGACTGGTTTTATTTTGTGACTGTACATGGACAGCTAATGGTTCATTCAGAGGCTTAAAGTTATCAGGAATTTAAATATGTTCTCTTTTGACCACACCATCAATGAGTGGCACTGTTACTTATTGCCAGGTGGGTGTCAGAACGTGTACACAAGTTTTAACATTGGATTTAACCATTTTACCAATAGTAGAAAGCTTACTTTCCACTTTTGAAAATTTGGTAGGGAATGTTTGGTGATATGGGTGTATCAAATAGACTGCTTTTTGTGTTGTAACAACAAATGGACAGTACACCAAGAAGACTTTTGTGAACAGTGTCATGTGGGATACTCGGGTGAGGATCCCACTGGGATCTTTTCTAACTTTCCTGTAGGTTAATGTACACATTAAAGACAAAAAAAAAAAAACAAACTTTTCTGCTATCTTGAACTTCAACTCTCTGTCTACTTTCCTTGGCTCTCTCTCCTTTCTTCTTCAATTTTCGACTATTTACAAATGAAAAAATGCTGGCTGTATAACAGCCGATAATAGTATACAGAACAAAAAAAAAAAAAAAAATGGAATGCTTTCTCCTGCTAGGCTTCTCGAGGTTTTTCACTCATTAATTATCCCCATGACTTATAAGTGAAAGTACTTCAAAACAAATGTTCTATTTCTCAAATAGCTAGCCCTTTGACTCAATACTTCCTCCCAACTGATAAGTTCTTCCACAAACTTGTCAAATTACTACTTCCTTCTTCCCAACTATCTTAATGTTTCTGAGAGGAATCTTTCAGTTCGTTACTGACTTAAATGGGCCTCCAGCAAGTTCAAGGACCATCAGCACTTCAGAATCCTGGCGTTCGTTCCAGTCTGTCCGGCTTCTGGTACGGCCTGTATTAAATGGCTCGCTGTGGAGTGAAGTAAACCAAACCAAGTCCAGTATACAGTGAAATACTAATCATTTGTTGGGCTTCCTCCTTATTTACCCTCTTTTCTCCACAGTCGCTTTAAAGCTGGTCCTTGTGGGGCACGCCCACCATTTTCTTTACAAGGTTTCAACTTCAACTTCGTTACAATTTTCTTTACCTCCTTATAGATTCTTTTACATATTAAAATTTCAGTTCTCATGCATTCAAAGCTAGCAATCATACATACACCCTCTAAAGAAGCCATACAATACATGTTGTGTACAATTTTGTAGACTTGCCTCAAGTCGTTTGTCTCATATTCGAACCATATATCGAAATGTTTCTGAACATTTACAACATAAACAACAATACTCTCTGACTTCGTTTTTTTTATTCTACACTTTACGCTCAATTTGGAAACTACCGATGAAGACTCGTCGTATTCCGCTACTTTCAAATATACCGATAACGAACAAGTACAAAGAAACTATACCCTCCTACTTTTTACGATACAACTCTCTGCACATGATTTCTTTACAAATAATTCAATTAACTTACATTTTGGCAGAATATGCGATGACTCGCTCCGCAGTCGTACGGTACATCAATGGGCCAGACACGCCCGTCTCTCACCCGTCGGCCACTCGTGGAACCCCAGCAAACGATGGCTCACAGCGACAGCCTCACATAAAATTTACAAAATAAGTGCTGCTTCCCGAGGATCTATATTTAATTTCTAAGTCACCCGGACCTTCTCGTCACCCAGACTTAGCCTATCCTCCTGCAACAGTTTAACAGTTTTACAATTTGGAGGCTTCTCTCCCGCTGACTATTTCTGCACGGTGACTCGGAGCAAAGTGCTTTCTAATTTCCAGCCAACACGTAGCTACCTATCAGAACCCGTTCACCTAAACTAATTCCCATTGTTACAACCGTGCAACTATTCACCCTGACTTATTCATAAGCAAAGTAGTTACATAATGAGGGACGCTGGAATGTAGAACGTCCTGTGACAAACAGTTTTGTATTCTTAGATATAAACTCTATTGACTGCAAGCTCATTGCCAGTATAGGGCACTGCTACCCTCACTTGGGTGCCAGAGAGTATAAAAACGCTTTTTACTTTAGGTAGAATGTTACTTATCCCCAGCTGGATGACAAGAAGTATGAAAGATTTTTGCATGTTCCAGTAGACAAATCCCCTGGATGGCAACTATCGCAGGAATGCTGAGGCTGCCATGTAAGTTTAATGGTCAAAGTTTAAATATGAGGTCAATCCATTGTAAGTAATTGCATGTTTTTGGAATGGAAAAAGGTCATCCTGAGGTGGGAGCCTGAGGATGGAGTAATTAATGTTGTTTCCATCATCCCTGACATCCAGTGGCCTTACTAGACCACTGGTCAAAGGGGAAGGCAAAAACAACCTCACGGACCCACTCCTATAAATGAAGTAGTGAAGAGAAGGAAGGAAATGACCAAATGGTGTAAAAAGTACCACTCCCCTGGAGGAGTAGTGGCATGGGTTTGCCATTGCATTTATTTGGGGGTTCAGCCCCCACCCCCTTCCGTGGGGTTGGAGAACGAAGTCTCTGAGGTAATTTCAAAATTGTGGGGGTTAAAATGAAGCATTTAACTATATTTATTTACATTTAATATTAATACTGAATCATAAGTTGTCTCTGGTATGATTTATACTTTTCATGGGATAGTTATGGATTCCTCATCTGTGATGGGTAGATGCTTAGCATGCCAAATAAATGAATTTTTTAAGATGTGCAGTATGTCAGTTGTGGAACTGACCAATTTCTGGATGAAGATTAAAGAATGGTTGGGCTTCTTTCCTCTTCATCTGAATAAAGATGGCCCCTGATGCCCCTGTGTGGGTGATATAGTTATGAGATCAACTTTTTTGAGAAAGCCAAAAGGGCCCAAATGGCCCAAATGGTCTGAGGGGAGAGCCACCCCTGCCCCTGCAGCCTCCTCCCCCCAGCTAGTTGCACTATTGATCCCATTTTCATCTTCTTCCTAGCTTTATCTGAAATCCGGACTTCGTGAATGTTCTGATTAGCTACAGTGGAGGGAGGCTTAATTCCCCTCCCCCAGTAACCCCTTTTGAATGTGGCACTCTCACAAAGACAACACAAATTTTCTTTAAAGAATGACAAAAATAATGTTATTTTTTTCTTATGGTATTTCTAGGTATGAAGCATGTATGCTTTTCATACTTGGCACATATCGCATACATGTCCGTTAGGGAAATGTTACATACCTCCCCGGGCTTTGATAAGAAAGCCAGGGTGATCCACCTTGCTTCCTTTGAAGCGTGTTAATTGATTTGCTTGCTCAGCCGGCCACTTGTCTGCTCAAGTTTCTATGCTTAATGCTATTAATAGCATGCAATACCAATTTAACAATGACTGCAGTCAGATCTGGTGGTTGTGGTCGTCGTGTCCTTCTCCACTAAAGAAGTCAAGCGAATAATCAGCTAATTAGCCATGCCCAAGATTGTTGATCACAGACATTATGTTCGAAGGTTGACATGGAGAGGTTGGTCTTCAGACTTAAACCGAGATGTTCACCTTATGTGTGGATGCATTGTAGTCAGAAGATGGACCCCATTGGTTTTGGTACAGGTCAAATGGGTTATCTGAGGTTACCAGAGGTTAAAATACAAAATTATTAAAGTGGCATATTTAGTTGATATTGATAGTTTTGTGACGATTTTGAAGGGTCCTACCATATGACAATGCTTATAATTAGCAGTTAGTCAAGTGTCACATCCAACACATACGCAAAAACTAAAAATTTGGAATTTTTGGACCTTTGCTTGTAACGGTCATGTGCATGCAATAATGATTGATACTGATGTGATACTGATGTGAAAAAGTGTCTGGGTCACAAATTTTTGAAAACCGAATTGAATCGTAAATCACTCATGAAAAGTTTATTTGTACATAGGGTATGGGAATCCTAATAGATTGACCATTTGTCATTTGTACGCGAAGAAAAGTTGACAGGTTTGGAAAAATTTAGTGAATTTCATGAGCCAACTCAAAGTGCATGCCTCTTTAAAATCAGCTTGTAAACAAGAAACCAAAAACCTTGAAAAAACACAGTATTTCAAGACAGGGATGATGGATACCTCTCATACTCGGTACATAGAATTGTTACTCTAAGAATAGAGAACCCTATGGGTTTGTTGGAGGTCAGAGGTCATCTGAGGTCATCAGAGGGGAACTATGAAAACCTCATAAACTAAAAAGACAGTGGGGTGGTACCTCCAAATTGTGTCTGGCGTTTCCTGGCCGACCAAAAGTTAGGGCTGAATTTTTGTACCATATTCAAACGATAAAATTAACATGCCTTGAAAATGCCCATATGCCTACAATCCCGAGTAGTCCCCCACAGCCCGGGAAAGTCCTTTTAGTGATGGTCAGTAACTTTCACATTCTGTGGTTTTAGTCCAGCGAGTTGAATCTTCACAACCATGCTCAATCAGGACATATGATCCGGCCAAGCCCTAGTAGCCACTGGAGTTACTAAGTAAGCACCACAAGTCTTTATTCCGTTGAGTGCAAATTGTACTGATAGAGCTGGAGTTTTGTTACCTTGTTATGATGCAAGCCTCATTAACTGTGGTCAGATTCCACAAGAATTTGGACTAAAAGGACTTTCATGTCATGAAAGAGAAAAACATTAATTTTTTTACATGCATAACTTTTACAGTAATAATTCTAATTGTAGTTATCTAATTATGAACATGTGGAAAGGATGCTGCATAGGATGATAGAAATACCACATGCTTAACAAGTTCTTTGATGGCCTATAGCTCAGGTTTCTCACACAGAAGACCTGGGTTTGAATCCCTTCCAATAAGACACTTTTTTTTTTGTTTTTTGAACATTCAATTTTTGGTGGGATTCAAAGGTCATGTGAGGTCAGCAGAGGACAAATTGTGAAACATTGTAAAAAATGATAAAGTAAAGAAAGTATATATAAATTTAAGGGATGAACCTCAGTGCAACCAAGCACCTTGCCAGTTTCAAAACCAACAGTATGGTTCTGACGGAAGTGAGACTAGAGGGGATAGTTGCACTTTGTGGCATGTAGACCCTTTCTATATAAAGCATAGTTTGCTGCAGGCTTACCGGTGAAGGTGTTTCTTACAATAAAAAGTTTCAGATGGAAGGTAAAAACTTCAGGATTGCCTCTTTTGTGATTTGTAGTTTTCAAATTCCATTGCTTCTTTTAGATACAAAATATGTCATAGTAGACTTGTAGATCTGGGGATCGGTTTTCCCCCAATTACCCCATTGCTTTTTTTAACCCCATTAATAGATACTGCCACATACTGTACCATTTTCAAGGCACTTTGGATTAATTGTAAATGTGAGGTGTCTTAATCAAAATGCTGTATGATACTGTACAAGAAAACTATTCCCTAATTTACAGCAGGGTTTCTAGCTTGAAGCATACTGTGCACATTGTACAGTATATTGATGGGCTCAAGTCAGTCCATTAAATCCTACTTTTCCTAAAACTGTATATGCTTTTCTTCAAACTTTCTGATTTTGTGAGTGAATCATTACGTTTCTTTTTTTTCTTCCAGTTACAAATTATCTGTGAGGCAATTTTTGATGTGCAACTTTGAAAGTAGATTTTACACTTTTGAAGGACTTGCTTGTGCAAGAAGCACTACTCAAAAATATTCGTGAGTACTTTTGAATCATGCATTAAAAAAAAATAAAAAAAAGAAACAAAATCAAAAAACTTTGGCTTCACCTGAAAGTTTTTGGATCGTTTTTGGAGAAAGATTGTTCAAGTTTTTTTTATGTGCATATGTCTGGGTGATACAGTACCTTCTCATCAAAGAAGTGAAGTTTCTATCATGTAGTAGCTGCATGCTATTCATATTGTTTTTCTTCTATACTAATCAGCAGGCAGGTCTAAATACAACTGTAGAAAATATCAGTACCTCTGTATTGCCTATCATGATCACTGTTTTTTAGTTGTATGTTAGTAGTATATGTAGTTCCTCTCTGCTAATAATTGCCTACTTCAATCATGATTTGTATATCTGCATGAATGCAGTGTGGTTTTGCCAATTTTCATAGAGAAATTGCTGTTGCCATTTTAAGTGCATTCGTGATGCAGTGGAAATAAAAGGTGGTTAAATGTTTCAACCTTTACTACACAATTTTGGTTTAAGTTACCTAAAAGATGGGTATGTGCAAGTGGTGAAATATTTACTCTATTAGTTTTCCCCAAATCATCTGTCTTATAAAAAACATCAGTTTAAAAGATGACTTTCATCCAAGGACAAGCTGTCTTTCATCTGTGGTTAGTTAGTTAGTTAGATGAGGTTTTTTAACGTCCCAGTTTCCAACCAATTGGTTCAAGTCGAGACAACCATGGCTTTTTTTCCAGTTGTGGCTCACTGGCTTGTTTTCCCTACTCCATTGCTTATGCTGAGCACCAAGCACAAAGGCAGTAGGTTCAGTCTTTCATCTGTAAAGGACAGTCATTCCACATTATAGAGTCTTTATGGTCATCCTGATATTTTAGAGACTCAGCTGACATCAATTCACAGACTCTTAAAATGCTACTACAGAAGAAATGGTATATTATGTATGTTACATTGGAAAATGATCTTTAATTATTTTATATGTTTAACCTTTGGATGATGTTGTGTAAGTGTGTATGTGTGTGGTGGATTATGC
Source organism: Holothuria leucospilota (assembly GCA_029531755.1). Classification (NCBI taxonomy): domain Eukaryota; kingdom Metazoa; phylum Echinodermata; class Holothuroidea; order Aspidochirotida; family Holothuriidae; genus Holothuria; species Holothuria leucospilota. The sequence goes on along the minus strand of CM055975.1, from coordinate 2,134,689 downwards.
CAACCTGTACCTCATTGCCCTGTTTTTTTTTTAATCCTGGGTAGAAAAGCAGTTGTTTCAGATAACCGTCCTACTAGTGTTTTAAAACACGTATCTGTTCAGAACAAAAAGTATCATTTGTGCGGTAAATACTTTCATTAAGCATCTGCATGAGGCATTGTCTAGTTTTGTCTAAATCTCACATTTTATTCTTTTCAATAGAAAGTCCACTAAATATGTTTGTCTCTCCAAACAATGCAAAGGTTCTAAAGAGGATGCTTTCATTCGATTGTTCAACAGGGGCTCTGCTGAATCTCAGGTCATTAGGTATGTATCAGTTTAATACAACAATCAGTTAAAAACCTAGGCTTTAATTGAAAGAGAAAGCTGCTCAGATTGGTTTACATAAGCTTATGTAAAGACATCTGCATTTTTGTGTATTCTGCTAGGATCATGAACATATTTCAAAATGATATAAATCATGAACATATCTTGTACTTGATATGTGGAAACCCTGTGTTGTCATCATTATTATCCATATCACCATACAAACCCTACACAGCTTTGTATTTTAGGTAGATATCCTGACAAGTACCTATTCTTCAGGTTGGATAGTATACCAGGGTAGAGGGCAGTCATTTTAAATTTTGCAACAAGGTGGCAGTTGGGTGCAACATGTGGTAATAGACTTTCTCAATGTGGTGCAGGACCAATGTGGCAATGAATGAACCAGATACTACAGTGATCCAAATAAACTGTTTGCCATGAATTTCCAAAAATCTTCAAATACAACATTGAAGATCTACATTTTACAATAACAGTACCTAGGAAAGGTTGTAAAACCCATTCAGTGGACTGCCAGAAACTCTTAAGTTAAGGGTTACACATGCAGGTATTTTTTTTTAGGCATTTGACATTCATTGAACATTCTCTGTAATAAAGCCTTTAATACTTCTCGACCACTGTGTGTTCAGACACATGATATGTATTTAACCATGACATATTAGTTTGTTTAAAAAAATAAATGTGTGTTGTCAGGATAATTCACCACACCAAAGGGGTAGACATATCTAATTTGTTATGTTTACAGGAGAGGATGAAAGAATCTTAACTCCAATAGATATCACTTTTTTCCAGCTTGAAGAGTCTATTCCTACACCTTAACAATGGCATGGACACATTTGTATTACCTTGTGTTTAATTTTTAGGTGTGATTTTAGGTGCATCTACTGTGGATGTTTCCTTAAAGAAGATATACACAGGAGAGTTTTAGGAGGTAACTATCAGCTACCACTTAAATATCCATGTTTGTATCAAACTTAAAAAGGTTCTGGAATATCAGATTTTGACTTTTCAGGCATTAAATTTACCTGAAGTTTTGCTCAAAAACCTGTAAATCTGAGTAACATGACGGATGGTTCTGTCAGAGATTTTCAAATAGTGTTAATGTTCATGACAACTGACAATGAAATTACAATATCTTCATATCATTGTGGCCTTGATGTGTAAGAACATCTGGAAACTTTTAGAAACAACATCAAAATGTTTGAAAGTGGTGTAAAAAACATCTTTGCAAAACCCTCCCTAAATCCAGGTCTCAAAATTTGTAAATATATTTTATAGTCTCTTAATTATAGACCAATCCCTTTACATGTGACACAAGTAAACTTTATGTGCAGTTGAAAAGAGTTAACTCGTATAATTTGTGACCTTTTTTATACTGAACTCAAAGTGGACCTAAAGTCTAGAATTACAAGAATATGTATTTTAGAGGTTGAAAATTGAATATTATTCATCCAACTCCCATAATCATGGCTTACTCTGTTGCTGAGATATACAGTGTTGAAATCTGTGCCCTAAAATTGAAGTATTCAATTGCACACAAGTTTGTGATGTCCTTCTTGTACTTCTCACATTACCTGCTTTTATTTTCTTTGAAAGATGATTAATACGACCTTGAAACATTTACTGTTCCCTTGTATAACATGTTGTATGGAGAGGGCTTGTCTATCCAATTAAGTCACCCTATAACAGTAAGACAGTGATCACATTTTGGCATAAAGTGCAGTGGCTTTTGAAAAAAAAAGAAAAACAAAGACAGTAGTTTGAGTAGTACAAGAATGACACAAATTTTTCTGTCAATCTACCATTTTAAATTGAGTGAATAAGGTTCAAAATTTTATATCTCAGCTAAGGAAAGTCCTGTGAAGATGGTAGTTGGACCATTTGGATGCATTTTGCAAGCTTTGTATTAAACACCTATGTTTGAAATTTAAGACTTAAGATAGGTACACTTGAACTTGGTTTGTTTTAATTGCATATATGTAACTGCATGCATGCATGATATTATTGAAGTTCACTCTGTTTATTTTGTTTTGGTTGCGATGAAATGAGAAACCTATGCATTCATGATGGGGTGTGTTTGTGATGCTTCGCTCATTAACACAATATCTCAAGAAGGAAAACTCCAACAGTTCTCGTACTTAGTATATGAACCTCCAGTACTGAGAGAAAGAACTATCCTCTTTGGTGAAAAGGTGATTTGGGATCACCAGAGGTCAGTCTCTGAAAACCTTGTTAACACAGTATCTCAAGGTAGGAAACATGGGTACTCTGTTTACTTACCATGTAGATGCATTATGTGCAAAGGAAGAACAGTTTTGTTTTTTGTGAAGGTCAAAGGTCATGTAGGGTCTCAAAAGGTGAAACTTTGAAGTCCTTATTAACACAAAATCTCAAAGAAGGAATGGTGGATACTCTTCATACTTACCATGTAGATGCATTATGTAAAGAGAAAGAACCTTATTGTTTTTGTTGAAGGTCAAAGAACATTTGGGGTCATCAAAGGTCAAACTCTTGAAAACTTAATTAACACATTATCTCAAAGGAGGAATGGTTTGTAGACTTTATACGTAGCATGTAGATGCATTATGTCAAGAAGAGCCCTATTGTTTTGGTGGAGGTCAAAGGTCATCTAGGGTCATCTGAGGTCAAGCTCTAAAAATTTTGCTAAGATGGATGTTTCAAGGTAAGTATGGATACTACTACTTAATATGTAGATGCATTATGTCAAGAGGAAGAACCCTGGTGTTTTTGGTTAAGGTCAAAGGTCATCTAGGGTCATTGGAGGTCATACTCTGAAAATCTTGTTAACACATTATCTCAAGGTAGGAAGCATAAATACTCTTCATACTTAAACATTTAGATGCAATAATGGCAAGAGGAAGAACCCTTTTGTATTTGGTACAGGTCAAAGGTCATCAAGGCTCATCAGGGGTCAAACTCTGAAAATCTTTTTAACACAATATCTCAATGTAGGAATTGTGGATACTCTCCATACCTAGCTTGTAGATGCAATTTGTCAAGAGGAAAAAGCTGATTGTTGTTGGTAAAGATCAAAGTCAGAGAAACTTGTGAACAGGATATCTTAAGATAAGAAGCAGTGATACTCTCCATAATTAGCATAGAAGCATTCTATGAAGAATGCTGCTTGTTTTTTGTTGATGTCAAAGGTCGTCTACTGTAAGGTCAAACTCTGAATACCTTGTTAAAATGATGTTCCATATGGGAACAATGGATTTTTTTCATACTTAGCATGTAGATGCATTATTACTTTTGTGGAGGTCAAATACTATCAGAGTTCACCTGCTATATTTTATGATTTGAAGCTCAAAAACTTAAAAAGGGCTTTATTTGTCCTGTTAAGTATAAAAATGGTGTTGTTGGTGATGTTGATTTTGTATTTAGTGAGAATTCCTTTCAGATCACCATTTATCAAATTCTGAAAACCTTGTTAGTGTAACACCTCAAGGTAAGAATCATGGTAATTTCTCATACATGGTATGTTAATGCATCACATTGATCTAGAACACTAACATTTTAGAGCCTCAATTAAGCTAAAGTCTACTGAAATGAATTCATTGAAACATCACTGCAGTGCAGTAATTTTTGCATTCTGGCACTTAATTTGACATGCAGTGGTCTTTACATATTTGGTGAAACTGAATGCTTTCCATAAACTGGTTTGAAGTTTCTAAAATATTTTGTGGGGAATTTCATAAGGAGGGGGACATTTCATTTTCATTTTAATGTTACTTTAAAGTGAAGTGTATTATGTTAAGTAGTGAAGGGAAAATTTTATGTACCAAACTGCAGTACTCCTTTCAATGAGTGAAACGTATGCATAGCAAAATGTTTCTTTGTTTCACTTGGTTTTATCTTGTCTATCCAGATGGAGTGAATTCAGAGCAACTTCACTTTCTCGGTAGCACTGCAAAGAGGATCATGATTGCAGACCATGTTGTTGATTGTGGGCTTCCATTGAGTATTTTTCTTTCGAGTTCCCTGTGTTCATTAGAGAGAAAAGTTTTTAAAAATTGTCTTTTGTGGCATATAGCTGTTCATATCCATAAAGTTTTTATTTTCTGAATTCATTTCTTTTACAGAAAAACTCATAGTTGAAATGGTCAGTGTGGAAGATATAAGTAACAGATGTCCTGTGAAAATAAATCAGTGCATTAGGGTCATTTTTAGAGGTAGGTACTTGGGTGTAAGTTGCATGATATAAACTGAATTAGCTTCACTTCAATATCAGCTTGCTTTGTAATGGTTTCAGTGAATTGCTGTCTGTTTGGGGAATGTAAATATCTTTAATTTTCTTACATGAAAGGTAAGTTATTGCCGAGAGAACTTTTACCTGTTTGCAATCAGTTCACCAGAAGGTGTTCCTGCTTTTGGCCAGAGGCAGAGGAAGTTTTGACCAAGCATTGTTTGCATCTCCCAAGCAGTTGTTTAACCTAGGTCACTGCTGGTGTCAGAGTTACATACAATAAAGATCCCCCCTGCTTGTCCATAACATTGAAAGAAAACTTTCAGTCCACATATTTTTGCAAAGTCATCCCTGAGACAAAAGTCAACCCAACTGGAAGTTATTTAGAAACAAAGTTTCCTGCAACATTACTTTATAAGGATACAGTTGTGAAAATATGTAAGAACTTTGTGTGAAAATTACAGCAGTACTGAGTGGAGTGTGAATATGTTCACAGCATTTAAATATTAGCTTGAGGAGACAGTTCACTTCTAAAAATTTGTCACACTCTCATTCTTTACTTGATTGCATCAAATCACCTCAAGTAGGAAGTGAAGCAGCCTACATAGACTGTGTAGACACTTCATTTTGTACTTCTTCTGTGTCAATGAAAAGCAGAAACACAAAAATAAAGTTTGAAGAGACATATTGAGTTGGTTCACAAAATTCATGATTTCTCAGATGTCACACCTGGTGAGTTTTACTCATGTCTTGATGGAAAAGGGTCAAACTAAGAGATTCTGCACATCTGACACACAACTGAAAACAGCCGTTATAAGGTTAAATCACTTATTAAAAATTCATGATCAGACAATTTTAACCATGAGGTATTAATCATTTGCAACTTATGTTCAAAGACAACCAATGAGTGAGGCTTATATGTTTCGTTTCATTTCGTTTCGTTAATTGTTTTTTCGCTTTACATATATACAACAAAATAAAGAATATGACTTTTACGTAGGAATTTATGTACATACATAAGCAAAAGGAAGTACACAAAAACCCCAGAGGGCTTGAAAACGTGCACTCCCTATAAAGAAAGAGAAAAACAAAACAAGCAAACAAACAAACTGCTTCAACAGTAGCAAAAAAAACAAGTGATCAAAAACTGAAAAAAAATGGTCAAAAGAAGAGATAGGACTACCCCAACGAGAAACCCATCCACCCCACCCCTCCTACCCCCACTATCCCAGCGGGAAACCCAACCCCTTCCAAACCCATCCCCCCCCCCCCCCCCAGCCACGTGGACGGAGAAGATGATGCTAGAGACAATTAAGAGAAGAAAACGTGATAATCAGAAGTCTATGGGATGAACTCAGTGAAGTACCAGTAAGATTTATTTTAGTAGTCTTGAATACAATTACATGAAATACTTTTCCTGAAGGATTTGGTGCTTTGTTAGCTATGACAGAGGACGGGAGGGAATTCCAGAGCAGAATGGCACGATTGCGAAGAGAGTTGTGTTGTAAACAGTTTTGAATAGAGTCCAGATGCAAGGATGCAGATTGTCGAGTGTTGTAATCATGAACTGAAAAGTTGTGTGATAAATAGTTTGAAAATTGACTGGGCAGGAGGTCGTGTAAGGATCGGTAAGTAAATGTGGCAATGTCGGTGTTGAAAATACCAGTAAGTTGTAGGAGATTCAGTGACTTGAACAAGGAACTAGTATGGTTACGTGGTTTGGAGCAAGTGATGTGTCGAATAGCTCTCTTTTGTAAGACATTTAACTTATCGAAAAGAGAACGACTTGTACTAGACCAAGCAGTTGAACAATAGTTAAGATGAGGATAAACTAAGGCGAGATAAATTGAACGAAGAGCATTTCTAGGTACAATAAACTTATAAGCCTTCCTAGTGTACCGACAACTTTAGCGATCTGAGACAAAATATTACATACATGCTCATTCCAAGAAAGCTTAGAATCAATATGAATCCCCAGAAATTTAACATTTTCCACATGTTGTAAGCAATTGCCATCAATAGAAATTTTAAACTTCTGACCCCCGTTAAGATTGTCATTATTAAAAAGAATGAAGTTCGTTTTTGCCACATTCAGGGAAAGTTTATTCACAGTGAACCAGTCGAAATAGAGCTTGAGTTCACAGCACACTAGCTCCTCCAGACGCTGGGGATCAGAGTCGCTGAAAAATATATTAGTGTCGTCAGCAAACAATACAAGTGAAGCATTCTTTGAAACACTGGAAATATCATTTACATACCAACTTGATTGACAGGCTTGCAACTCCTCTTACCAGCAGTTGTTGTGGTCAAGGCTTCAGTTGTTTACACTAGCTGTTCTTTGAAGAGATGCTGGTCTTTCAAGGGTTTGGAGCATCATGAACTACAAGCTCTTAAGCCCATACAAACTACAATTTCTCATATGTTTGGTATAGCTATAGGAAGTGGTACATCAGTAGTGAGGTTAATAAGAAGCATTGTCAGTCAATGATTTCCTTCAAACTCACCATAAAATAATCAATATCAACTCAGTGAGCCCCTTTAAGTAATGAAAGCTTAAAGAGAATTTATTATTTGTAAAGTACTGTACCAAATATCTTTTTTCTTTTTCAAATGCCTGAATAGATGAGCTAACTTCCTCTGTAGAGATTGGGAGCCGTTACTCTGTGGTGGGTGTCCCTGTAGCAGATTTTATGAAAGAAGGAACAGTGAGGGTCGTGTTGGAGGTACAGTATGTTTAGAAATGGTGAAAATCTTTCTTTTTTTTGTAGTTTGTGTATATTAATGTTATGTGGGGATTTACTTTTGATTCTTGTGTATTTTATGAATTTAATTTCATTGATTTGTCTCTGAACAGTGATTTCAATTTTATGCTCTGGATGGCTCATCATATCACTAATAGTTACATAATTTTAATGATAAGTTTACAGTGCCAGCTTAACCTCAAGCCCTTCCTTCATGTTCTTGTGATTAACTTTCATGGTATGTTAGATAACTTTATCAGAAACTTTACTCTTGCTTTGACAAAGTGATATTCTCTAGTTTAGAAGGTGGAAATCCCAAATATTAGTACTTTATGAAATGTAAACTGAGTGATATGCCATGCTTCCCTTTCTTGAGCACGTTCTACTGATAAACACGATGGCATGTTTTGACAGGCCTCAAAATTCGTTTTCTCACTCTAAGGCCAAACATGGCCTTCGTAACCAACATTTTTCGGGTTAAACGAAGGCCAAAATTCTCTCATCTAAGGCCAAAATGTAATACACGCAGACAGGTCTGAACAGAAGCCTAACATTAGCACAGTACGGCATCCTGCTCTATGGTTGTACTGTAAAGTGGATATGTATGCTGTGCGTACGTACGTATATAAACAAGTCAGCGTCCAAATTTTACGGTCGTCTGAGATGGCCAGAATTTCCGTCGGATGACTAACTTATCCCCAAACTGCTGATAAAGGCTGTCCTTTGGACGACTGAAGTAATCTTGTCAGCGTAATTCCCGTACAGCGTTAAAAGGAAACTATAACATGCACAGCCAATGAATCCCTGTTCTTTTCCGATAAATTGCGAAACTATGTATAGTGGGGTGTATCTTGAGTCTGTCAGTTTGGTCACTACGTACAAAATGCATGGCACGTGCACAGTCTACACAACACATATTAATCTGTATAACAAACATTGTGATTGGTTCGATGTTAACCAGCCAATCACAACTCGCGACATCGTCAATGGACATTTAGTGTGTGAAATCTCTCACATGCAGTTAAGTCAATGGGATTCACCCATTGACTTGAGCTGGCTTTCCATACCTGTTCACAGCATCGACATGAACGATTGATTCGCATAGCGTGCAAATACGGTACGAAGGTGAGAAAAAGTATTGGTTCACATACGCCGCATCGTGAATGCAAGTGCAAAAAAGAAATGAAGGAAGTGCACTCGGTCACAGTACAACAGGTAGGCTAGTACAGAGCAGCTTGACTGATACATCGTCGGCCAAAAGTGGCCTTCGATAAGTGTGTGAAAAATGCCTGTCGGAGGCCAAAATAAAACTTACATTGGCCATGGCCGCGATGGCCATCGTGAATTTTGAGGCCTGTTTGATGTAAGTGTACAACCACTTCGTGTGTACTTAAGTCAGTAAACAAATTTGAATGTATACAATTTGCAACAAAGCAAGCCTTAAGTGTGTCAATCTTGATAATAAAAGCTCAAAATTTTGAATTTTGCAGAAAAACAGATCACCATATTCCAGTATGAGATTACAAAAAATGGACAATACATATGTGCCTATTACAGTGAAACTGAACACCAGGCAAAAAACTTGAGCACAAGCACTTCCATTTATTTACTATATTTAATTGGTTAATACATAAAAGCATCAAAGTGCCATCCACTTTTCACAAACATGAAGGCAATAAAAACAGCCTGAAATCTTAACTCACCTAGCTATGTTTGAAGAAGAGATCGTTATCTTGTAGAATTCTTCTGTTGTGATCCATCAGCTTGTGGTTAGACATTAGAAAATTGAGTGTGAAATGAACTTATCAAAATGCTAAAATATGAAAAAGTAGCTTCTGGTTCCTGTAAATCTTGAGTGGACTTTAAGCTTCACCTTGGAGCACATGAAATGCCAAAATGAGAGACATTGTCAGTTTTGTTTTGCTCCCTTTTCTTGTTGATCTGCCATAGTTTCTCTGTTAAATGTCCGAGGAACTTGAACTTTTCCAAAAGGTAGCATTTATTAGGTTTGAGTTGTCAATTCAAATTCCTATCAAGCACATGCTGTCTAAAAGGTTCCCAAAAATGCTATTCAACATAAAAGCTCCAATCAGTCTGCAATTTTACTACGTCTCTGTCTGTCACTGTCCAGGCAGCTGTTCTCTGAGTTTTTAAAGAATAAAAAATGAGAGCAGCCTAGTCCGGGTATGCTGAATTCAAGACGCTTAAAAAGGTGATCTTCGAACCTCACTTTCCTGTTGTCTAAGTGTGTTTGTACCGTATTACCAACCTCTTGGCTTTAATTTTTCTGACCAGTCTCTCTTGGTAATTAGATGATCGTTCTACCCATAGAGCATAAGGAACAGTGAGCACAAGCTCAAAAACTTTCTCTTCTCCTTTGTTCAAAATTGTTGTTACAGTTCTTTGGTTACACCTATACTGTAGTTCCTTTGTGTCTGTTGCCATATGTGGTAGGGATTGCAGATATTCTAGTGACTGGCATAATTCTGGTGCTGCTAATCACTTAACTACTCCAATGTGAAAATTACCTGTACAGGTATTAAGGTCGTATCCTCATCGAGGTAAACGATGCAATGAAGTGAGACATTACTGATAAAATGGCTTTAATGCAAGTGTTTCATCATGACATTAATTAATGTGGTAAGAGAATCCAGTAATTTTGGTGGGAAGGGGCCATGTGTCTATACCTGTGAACATTTTAGTTGGGCTTTTCTTAAAGATGGTGCATTGAATAGGGTATGTTCAATAATAGTAATTTAATGTTTTGAAGTATGCTATATGCTTTGTCTGCCTACAGGCCAGCAGTGTGTGCCCTCTGTTTGATGTTCCAAGAGACAGCTGCTTGAGGTCGCATTGGATCCCAGAAAGTATTCTTTATCTTCGTCATGGTAATGAAGTGAATTACATTTTTTTTTTTTTTTGCCAACTTTATGGCAGACATGCCTTTAGAAAAACTCCCTGTTGAATCTTCATAATAGGAATAAACATTTATAACACCCAAATATAATATGTAAAGTCTCATGTGTAGACACATGTATATGTGTGAAGGAATATATGCAGCAGGGATTGATGGAGAAAGAAAGAAAATGTACTTTTTGTTCCAAATTGAATATTAAAACAGGCCCTTTAAGCATAAATGTATGTAATGTTTTTGTGAACAGTGAATTAAAAAATTGCCCAACCAGTTGTCCTCCATCCCTTTTGTCATTCATGACCAAGCTGATCTGTATATGTTGCCCTCTGTTATTGAGTTGCATTGTGGTGCAGCTGAAGCCTTCTGTTGTGTTCTCTTTGAATTAAGCCCTGGAAGCTTTGGGGTGTACTGTATAAAAAGCAGTGAACCCTTGTAATAGCTGCATGACATCACCTAGTTCTGCTTCTTAGTTTAATGTAGTAAATAGTCATCAAACTGATATAGCCCCATCACTTTCAGCATGTGGCTTTAAGCAGTGTGTGACACATGTATCTACAATCTAATTTCATAGATGGCTCAATCAACTGCAGGAAACAATGACATTTGAAAACATGCTACTCTGTATTATTAGCCATGTAAAAAACTGATAATTGTACATAAATTTCTGAATTTGAGTAACTCACAGCTGTAGTTGTATTATCTTAATTTAATTGTTGAATGCCCACTTTTGATTTTGTACTGCAGATTTTTGTCAGAATCATTTTAATATTAGGGGAAGGGGTGGGCTCTTCTCTAGCTTAATATACCCTGAAATTTTGCTTCTGTTCTCTCTGCCTATTGAATTTGAGAAGACATAAGCCACAAGAGTGTTAAGTATAGTTTATAAATATTAGACTGTGTATGAACTTTGAATGACAATTTTAGCTAATATATTGAGGAGCCATCGTTTACTGCTATTGCTTTATATTTCAAAATGTAGTTATATATCTTGCCCCTAGGTCTCACCAACTCACCTTGGAGTTTCAGTGCAAGACTGGCTTGTATGTTTGCATCTGAAATTTCACCTCCTGGTACCTTCTACTTCCTCAAGATGTGTATGCTTCTCAGCCTCATGCAAACAGGGTCTTCTAACAAAGTAGGTTACTTTTGAATCAGGGTTGGACATAAGGGGTATGGCAGGCACTGCACCTGTTGATATTTCAAAATCACCCTCTGAAGAAATATGGTGGCCAAAAAACTAGTTTTGCCAAATAATCACTTATATTTCAGTGGGCAAGTTTAGTTAACAACACATTTGACTTTAAAATGTAACCTATATTAATACCAAGAGATATTTTTTAAAGAAGACTGAGGCTTCTTATAGATAAAAAATTTTAAAACAGCAAAAGTTAATCTCTACCTTGTTTTGAGTCATAAACTGGAACATAATTTGATTGCATAGCTGTCATTCTTTAGTTGTTATATTCAAGGTACTTGATTATCAGAATTTTGATGCAGTTCTCACTCCTACATGAACCCTCTGAATTTGTTTAAAGGGCTGCAGATATGGTCTGCATTCACCAATTTAAAGTGAAGGTTTAAGAAAAAAAATATTTTTCGTACAAGAAGAATTGAATCCAAGAATTCCGGTGAACTTTTCGTTTAGTTTTCTGGTGGGTTCTGAAAATATTAGCAAATGAGGGTTTAATGTTTGCTACCCAAAGTGAACTTGAACCAAGTAGGAATGATGTCATCTCCCCTTGATTTGCAGTGTTTTGTTTTGTCTTTTTCAATTTATTGTGTTGACCTTGTAATAAACACCAGTATGAGTCTACCTGTTAGGGATTTAAACTTGGAAAGTCGTCAGTGCGCTCATGCATTCCTTTTCAACAAAAGTATGAGAAGAGGGAGGAGAAAATTGGTTGTAATGTTTGGAGGAAAGCACAACATGTTAATTCATATGAGATTATGATGTGCCACTTGTCCATGATTCATGACCATCACCTAGACTTAAAAATGTGATAACTAACTTCGTTTACAATATCTTGAGAAGTGCATGCATAGCAACTGAGTACTACATGTACAAAATTAAGTACATGCTTTAGTTCATGCTTGAGGATAACCCTTGCTTTGATATTTGGTCCTGTACATGTCGTCATACTTGAATAGATAGATATGTAGGTAAGGATGGGGGAAAGTTTGTATAATTAATGGACATTCCCTATATTAAGTTAACTTGTATGGCCAAAGTTTCTTGTTCTTGTTTCTTTTCATCTGTAGGGAGGAAAATCTAAGCTAGATCTGTTGGCTACTGGAGATGAAGATGTCATCATTGGGAGACTGCTCCATTTTGGAGAACTGATCTCTGGTACTTTGTTGAATCACAACTCAAAACCACTCTTTCCTTCAACTAGAGAAGTCCAGCAAGGTCTGATCATTGATGGTATGTCAATTGTTACTGGAAATAATGTTAAACAAAACATTGATGGAAGCAAATTTAGGTTGGGTTGCAAGAGGAGCAGGTCTTTTTATTAAAATTGCAATGAAATGAAAGGGAATGTAAAAATACATTTTGTGGAATAGTGATATTGAAGATGATGGTGATAATGGTTGCAAAAATGATTGAGAAGTAAAGGTTTAGAAGGCTTGCAAACTAATGAAAAATCGTGCTCAAGGCACCATACAATAATTTATAAAAGCACTACCATGTTTCAAAAAAGATGATGTAATTTGATATTTCTACCTACATGCTTCAGACATCAGATAAGTCTTCATATCTTTTTAAACATTGGTTGTAAATTACAAGTAGAGATATCAAATTTCAATTAATTAGAAGTGTGGAGTGTTGCACGGCCATATAAGAGCCTTTATTAGCAATAGTTTGTAGATTATATGACATAAATTGTGAGCCAATTTAATATCATGCAGGTTTTTGAAAAGATCAAAGTTAGTGTTGCATAAATGACAAGACTTCCTAAATAGGAGCCACAATTTAATTTGGTGTGTTTGTAAGTTATTGAAGACAATTTGGTTTCTCATAAGGCCCACCCAAATGTAAGTTTGCCAGCATACAGCATCCAAGCAAGGACAATAAGTGAGTGAGCTATGCTTACAACAGCAGAAGTAAAACACATGATGAAATGGTTGCCTTAGAGGAAGGGTTTAAGCAAAAATTAATTTTCATATGTGAAAGAGGATTGAACTAAATCTACCCAATTTGGTGAAACTGCCATTCAAATCAGACGTGAAGTACTCGAGATATCAGCAAATGAAGTTACTACATTTGTGACCCAAAGTGAGCTTGAGGCAAGTAGGGGCTACATTAGTTCCTCACATTGATAAGAAATGCTTTGTTTCTTTTGCTTTTTCAATCTGTTGTGCTGACCTTGGAAGTTACTAGAGGGACAGGACTTCCCCATGGGGAATTTAAAGTTTGTAAACTTCCCATGCCTCTCATGCAATCACATGCTGATAACATGGGATTATGGAGGAGAAAATTGGTTGTATAGTTTAAAAACAAAAGATTGCTCATCAATGTGAGATTATGATGTCATTCAACTGTACTTGTTTCAAGTTCACTTTGTGTTGAAAATATGACAGCTTTAACTCCTAATATCTTGAAAACCACACATCTGATTTCAGTGCAAGTTTCACCAGAATGCTTAGAATAAGTACCCCTGTAACATATCAAAACTTGATTTGAGCTTAGACCCTTGTTTTAAAAAAAGTGTTCAACTGTATTATCTTGCTTGATTGCACCTGTGACCTCAATGAGGACACTTAGTGACACTAACTTAACACCTGATATGGGCAACTTCCACCCACAAGTGAGTAGGTTGGAGTAACAGATATATGCCACTCTCTGAAAATCTGCAGTCTCTGTGCCACTGAGAGCAACAGAACACAAGTAAAGTAGTATAGGTGTACCCTAAGAATGGTAACAACAGCCTAGAATGAAGGAGTCCGCACTTGTGAAGAAATGCTACGTACAGTAGTTGAGCATGTGGTAATTGTTCCTAAAGCTCCATAAACAGAATGGTCATGAAATAACAGGGGACATTGTTCTCAGAAATTAAAGGTCAAAAGCAGTCATGGCAAACTTATTTTGAAACAATACTAAATGTCACAAATTTCTTCTTATTTCTCTTCCAAGTATCTCGCATAATATTGTAGGACATAAATATTGCATATTCAAGGTAAACCAAGCAGTTGCTCCTGTAAATTTTACAATTGAGTGAGAAAAATACCATCACATGATTCTCAAGATCCATTCAGGAAATAGGATAGGCTACTATACAATTCTTTATTGGAGTAGCTGCATTCTACCTTTAAAGCTGGTGGGGCTTGTAATAAGATATACCACACTAAGACAATGGAATAGTGAGGTTGGAAGATCACCATCTTAGCATATTCACTTGGCAAGAACAAAAGCAGTTTAAATTCAGTTTTGTCATTACTTAAAAACATTACTAAATACAATCAGTTGTTAGTAATATAAAGATGATAGTGTACTCAATACACATCTCATTTAGCTAACTTGCTAGCTGGCCACATTGCATTACAAATTCAAAAGTAGGAGTAATCATTTGTACATGTAACCCGTGGGTTTCCAATGACTTCAGTATTACAAAACTAAAATCAAAAGGGCACAAAACATCTATGCCAAATTTAAGCACTGTTATATTCCCTAGCTCCAGCTTTCATTCCTAATGCAAGTACAATTGGAGAAACCCAAGCAGCAGTTTGTAATACTTATTTAGTTCTTCCTCTACTCAAGTACAATTTTTTGTAGTACTAGCTCTTAGTCTTACTTGTACTTGCTTTCATTACTTTGTGCTTGTGTAAATCTACTCATATACTACAAAATTTGAAAATCAAGTACTTACACATGTATTCAGTTGTTATTGGAGACTCATGATCACAAATATCTCCAAAATGTCATGTTATACTTGGTGATGTTCATTCATCTTTTCTATTTGAATAGAACTTATATTAGTACTCACTGTGATTATCAACACAGACTCTAGCTTAACATGTATAAAATATAAAGTTGTGTTAAGAAAGAGAGCTACAAATGATTAAAAGTAAAAGAAACCAATTTTGTACCAATTAAAAATTATGAATCCCAAAGGGGTATTTAGTAGTGTTGCTAATTGCCTATGTGAGTACTTTGACCCATCTTCTAATAGAATCTTGCTTAATTGTGTTGTCTTCAACTGCAGTCTGTGAAATATTGTTTGGTACATTGATGCAACAGGAAAGGTTTATGGAAGAAAATACCTCTCAAAACATAATGAACGATTTGAAATGTAACTTCGCTATTAGCAAATGCTCCAACTACTTGCAAGTTTCAAAAAGGTCATGGCTTGAATTGGAGAGCACTATGTTCATTGTCAAGCCAATAGCCTGCTTGGGTAACTCCACAAATCTGTAAATCTAAACCCGAGGAAGAAACAATTAAAATTAAAAATGAAAGTTTGTAAGTTTTTTAATGGGTGTGAATCAATATAAATTTGTCAATGGCTTTGTTGGTAAGTGCTAGGTTTTCCTCCTCTAATTTGAAAACCTGGTTATGCTAGTGCAGTATAAAACTAATATGCTAGTGCAGTCTAGACTGCAGTATGCTTGAAAGGATGTCTTGTGAGATAACTTTTATTCTGAAAACCTGACTGCAGTATACTTAAAATGGTCTCTTTTAAGAGAACTTTATTTTAAGAAGTCCTAAAACACTACTAACCATAAGAGTTTCAGTTTAGAAGATTTTTAGGTCCCATGCTGTACATGATGACTGTGAACAAACAAATAGACTTCTTCTTTATTACTTCCTTACCACTGCCACTAGTGTACCATATAGTTTCAAAAGTGACATGGCAAAGTTTCAGAGTATCACAACCTTTACTTAAATTGTATGTGCATGAATGAAATGGCCATCCTTTGATAGTTAGTAGTTGTTGTTTGGCAGCAGATCCTGTGTTTACTGCTTAAGTGGATCTGACAAAGTTGAGACAGAGAAATTATTGTTGTAGCATGGGAAATAAAATGTTGCCTTCACATCAGCTTCATTAACCTCTAGAACCCATTAAAATAGCCACCCATTTTTTTTTTACAAAATGCAATTATTTGACAGTATAGTATTAAGCTTTGAAATGTAGCAATGTAGCCTTTGTTAGGCATTCAAGTGGAGATATTTGAACCTTTCCTTTTCTTACAGTTGTAAAACTATTGTTATATTACCCCTTTGTTTATATGCATGTACTCAGAAGTGTACTCTAAACCATACTTCTACTCATCCTGAAGTACATTTTTGTGTACTCATACTCAGGGATTAATTTGAACTAGTAAAGTACTCATATACTCACAGCCTTGTGCTAGCTTGTATTCAAACTGAGAGAATTTTAAAGACCAGTTATTGCACCTATTCTCAAATCACCCCAGGGCTTTGGACTTTGTGTTACCATTCATACTTGTACTCAAAGTCTTTTACTTGTATTCTGGCTTGTACTCAGGAGTTTGTACTTGAGTGTGCTAAGCAGTTTTTAAGTTGTCAAGCATCTTTATGAAAGTATGGCCTCATCAAGAACTCAAAAGGAAAAATCAAAAGAAAGTAAAAATGACATAGAATGCAACAACTCTTTTTAAGTCCCTGTGTATGTCTCATGACATTAAATGAGCCTTCACTTACTTTTAAACATTGGTTGTAAATTGTGGGCAGAGAGTATATAGTATGTAGTGGTGTGGGCGTATAGCCACCAAGTTTATGAGCTGCAAGTTGTGAATCTTATGACATGAACTGGGAGCCCATGCAAGTCTCTTGAAAGACCAAAATTAGTGCTGTATGTGTATAAGACAATACTTCCTGGTAGGTTAACAATTTGTGTAGCTGTGTTTAAACAAAGCATGGAAGACCGCAAGGCAGATCTGCTGCAGTCTACCCACTATTCATAAGGTTTTAGTCATAAGGGTCCTTGTTTATATGGTTCCTTATTCATAATGTGTTCTACAAAAATAAGGTTCATTGTTCATAGGATTCATTATTCATAAAAAGAAATATAAAAAAGGGTTTGTTAGTCATAAGGTACACTACTCATAATGGCCAAAAAGGTTTGCTATTCATAACGGCAAAAAAGATTTGATGTCTATAATGGCAAAAAAGGTTGGATATTCTGTGTTAATGACAAGTAAGGTTCAATATTCGTAATGGAAAAAAGGGGTTTGCTGTTCATATTAGGAGAAAAGGTTCAATGTTCATAATGGGAAATTTGCTATTCATAATGGGAAAAAGGTTTGTTATCCATAATAGGAAAAGGAGTTCCACACTCATACATGATGGCCAATGCACCCCATTAAAGATTGGTCCTGAGGTTCATTGAGGGTGTGAGAATTTGACACTTGATAGTAAACTAACTACCAAAAGTGCTGCCAGTAGCAGAATTTACCCTTGAGTGCACACAATTAATTGCACCCAGTCATCAGTATATGTAGACATACTGACCAACTGTACAAGCTATTTATAGTGCATTATATGCTATTGTGAACATTTGTAGTCCACTACCTTTGAAAGTTAGCTGATGGTAATCTAAGAATCAATTTGTGCAGTAGAGCGTTCAATGAGGCTAATGTTACAAACTCAGGTAGGTATTTAATCTCCCGTTTTTGGCCAAAAACAGGGGTCTCGGGTGGTATTCCTTATGGGCTGGGAAGATAGTATGTACAGTTTAACTGTATAAGAGAAGAGGTTGCTGTTCACAATGGCAATAGAAAGCCCATTTATTAGCCCAACAAGTTGAGCTATTGTCATGGCAATGCATCTATCTGTTGGGGGACAGCCCGATATTCATAAGGTTTTTTATTGATAAGGTTCATTGTTCATAAGGGTCGTTATTCATAACATGATGAACGGCAAAAATAAGGTTCATTGTTCATAATTAAGGTTCGTTATTCATAAAAAATGAATGATAAAAGAGGTTCATTATTCATAAGGTTTGCTATTCGTAATTAAGGATAAGGTTCGCTGTTCATAATAGAAAAAAAGGTTCTTTGTTCATAATCAAAAAAAGGGTTTGCTATTCATAAATTGGAAAAAGGGTTCGTTGTTCATAATCGAGAATAAAGTTTGCTATTCATAATCCCCAAAAATTTCGACTAGTCTCTTTGAAAGGCCAATTACAGCCAGTCTAAATAGGCCTAGACCAGATAAAAACACTGTCAACATGTTGCAGAAAATACATTGGCCTGTCATCCCTGCAAGTTTTAAGGGTGTCCCCCCCTTCCACGAGATACAGCTGTGGAAGCCTTTAAAGCTGAAAAAACGCCTTTTCCCCATATTATGAATATTGAACCGTTTTGCCTGTTATGCATATAGAACCTTTTTCCCAGTTTTGAATAATTAACCCTTTTTTTTTAATTGTGAATATTGAACCTTTTAACCGATTATGAATATTGAACTTTTTTGATTCCTTGCCGAAGGCAGGCAAGGAATCTATGCGATGGTGATGTCGTGTGTGTGTGTGTGTGTGTGTGTGTGTGTGTGGGTGTGTGCGTATGTGACGGCTTAGCTTGTTTACACGATATCTCAAGAAGGGAAAGTTGGACAGTTCTCAAACTTGGTACATAGATGGCCCATATTGAGAGGAAGAACCCTATTGTTTTTGGTGGAGGTCAAAGGTCATCTGGGGTCACTGGGGGTCAAAGTCTGAAAACCTTGTTTACACAATATCTCAAGTTAGAAAGCTTGGATAGATTTCATGCTTGGTATGTACATGCGTTGTGGTGAGAGGAAGAACCCTATCATTTTTGGTGGAGGTCAAAGGTCATCTGGGGTCACCGGGGGTCAAAATCTGAAAACCTTGTTTACACGATATCTCAAGTTAGAAAGCTTGGATAGATTTCATGCTTGGTATGTAGATGCGTTGTGGTGAGAGGAAGAACCCTATTGTTTTTGGTGGAGGTCAAAGGTCATCTGGGGTCACCGGGGGTCAAAATCTGAAAACCTTGTTTACACGATATCTCAAGTTAGAAAGCTTGGATAGATTTCATGCTTGGTATGTAGATGCGTTGTGGTGAGAGGAAGAACCCTATCACTTTTGGTGGAGGTCAAAGGTCATCTGTGGTCACCGGGGGTCAAAATCTGAAAACCTTGTTTACACGATATCTCACGTTAGAAAGCTTGGATAGATTTCATGCTTTGTATGTAGATGCGTTGTGGTGAGAGGAAGAACCCTATTGTTTTTGGTGGAGGTCAAAGGTCATCTGGGGTCACCGGGGGTCAAAATCTGAAAACCTTGTTTACACGATATCTCGAGTTAGAAAGCTTGGATAGATGTCATGCTTGGTATGTAGATGCGTTGTGGTGAGAGGAAGAACCTTATCGTTTTTGGTGGAGGTCAAAGGTCATCTGGGGTCACCGGGGGTCAAAATCTGAAAACCTTGTTTACACGATATCTCAAGTTAGAAAGCTTGGATAGAGTGCATGCTTAGTATGTAGATGCGTTGTGGTGAGAGGAAAAACCCTATTGTTTTTGGTGGAGGTCAAAGGTCATCTGGGGTCACCGGGGGTCAAAATCTGAAAACCTTGTTTACACGATATCTCAAGTTAGAAAGCTTGGATAGATTTCATGCTTGGTATGTAGATGTGTTGTGGTGAGAGGAAGAATCCTATTGTTTTTGGTGGAGGTCAAAGGTCATCTGGGGTCACCGGGGGTCAAAATCTGAAAACCTTGTTTACACGATATCTCAAGTTAGAAAGCTTGGATAGATTTCATGCTTGGTATGTAGATGTGTTGTGGTGAGAGGAAGAACCCTATTGTTTTTGGTGGAGGTCAAAGGTCATCTGGGGTCACCGGGGGTCAAAATCTGAAAACCTTGTTTACACGATATCTCAAGTTAGAAAGCTTGGATAGATTTCATGCTTGGTATGTAGATGTGTTATGGTAAGAGGAAGAACCCTATTGTTTTTGGTGGAGGTCAAAGGTCATCTGGGGTCACCGGGGGTCAAAGTCTGAAAACCTTGTTTACATGATATTTCAAGGTAGGAAGCTTGGATAGATTTCATACCAAGTATGTGGATGTGGTATGGTGAGAGGAAGATTTCTGTTATTTTTGGTGGAGGTCAAAGGTCGTCTGGGATCACCAGGGGTCAAACTCTGAAAAACCTTTTTTATACCATATTGCAAGGTAGGAAGCTTGGATTGATTTCATATTAAGTATGTGGATGCGTTATGGTGCGAGAAAGAAGCGTATAGTTTTTGGTGGAGATCAAAGGTCATTTGGGGTCACCAGGGGTCAAAGTCTGAAAACCTTGTTTACACAGTATCTCAAGGTAGGAAGCTTGGATAGATTTCATACTAAGTATGTGGATGTGTTATGGTGCGAGGAAAAACCCTATTGTCTTTTGTGGAGGTCACAAGCCATTTGAGGTCACCAGAGGTCAAAAACTGAAACTTTGTAAACATGTCATTACAAGGGAGGAAGCACAGATAAATCCCTTCTCATATGTTTTATTTTTTTTTTTTTTTTTTTCATTTTTTTTGTGGTTATTCAAGTTTCGCTTTAAAGGTCATGTGACATGAGCTGATGTGAGCAGGGGTCAAATTGTGACCACATCATAAAAAATGATGTAGAAGAGAAGTATAAATTTGATGGATGAACCTCAGTGTAACAAAGCACCCCCTTTCGGCAAGGAATCACTAAGCCTTTTGGCTTTCTGGTTTACTATTATGAATAACCTTTTTTCCTATTATGAATAACGAACCTTATGAACAACGAACTATTTTTACGATTATGAATAAAGACCCCTATGAATAATGGACCTTATGACTAAAGAACCTTATGAACATTGACCCTTATGAATAAAAAACCTTATGAATATCGGGTAGAACCTGTCTGTCCGTCAGCATTGGATAAAAAACTGCTGTCTGCAGGTTCCTTGACCATTCCTTGTCAAAGTTGGTAAGGTTAACACATATCAAGGGCTTGATAATTATGGTTACGGGAAGTAGGTCAAAGGTCATTTGGGGTCGTGATAGGCCAAAGGTGAAATCACCTAATTATGAATATTGAACCTTTTAACCGATTATGAATATCGAACCTTTTTTACTATTATGAATAACCTTTTTTCCTATTATGAGTAACGAACCTTATGAACAACGAACCTTTTTTTATGATTATGAATAAAGACCCCTATGAATAATGGACCTTATGACTAAAGAACCTTATGAACATTGACCCTTATGAATATTGGGTCTGTCCGTCAACATTGGATAAAAAACTGCAGTCTGCAGGTTCCTTGACCATTCCTAGTCAAAGTTGGTAAGGTCAACACATATCAAGGGCTTGATAATTATGGTCACGGGAAGTAGGTCAAAGGTAATTTGGGGTCGTGAGAGGCCAAAGGTGAAATCACACAAGAGCCTTTCACTTTATAGTGGTCAGGTTGGAATCTTTTCAAATTTAAGAGGAGTATTCAGTAAATGATGGGTCATCAAAGTTGTACTTTTGAAGAAGGTCAAAGGTCATTTGGGGGTCAAATAGAGGTCAAACTGTAATCATGCAAAAGCCCTCAAGTCATAGGGGCACTGTCTGAATTTTACTTATTTGTCGAGAGTGTTCAGTGGATGATGGGTCATGGAAGGTGTACTTTTCAAGTTGGTCAAAGGTCATTTGGGGTCATACAAAGGTCAAACAGTGAAGTCACGGAAGCCTCCATCTCCTAGGGGTTAGCTGCAAGTTTTATCAAATATGTGACCAGAGTTCAGTAGCAGATGGGTCATCAATGTTGTACTTTTGAAGTAGGTCAAAGGTCATGTGGGGTCATAGAGAGGTCAAACAGTGAAATCACTCTGAAACCTTCACACCCCAGGGGGGTATATCCAGATGTTATCAAAGTTGGCACAGTGTTCAGTAGGTGATGGGTCATCAAAGATGTATTTTTGAAGAACGTCAAAAGTCATTCTGGGTCACAGAGGAGTCAAACAGTAGAACCAAGCAAAAGCCTTAAAATACAGTACAAGGGGCTGTGTAAGAATCTTATCAGTTGGCCAGTGTTCAGTGAATGATGGGTCATCATAGCTAGGTGTACTTTGTATTGATGTTAAATGCCATTTGGGATCACAATGGGTCAGATGGTGAAATCTATGCCAATTCTTTCCCATAAGGGTTTTGGTTTTGTATGATATTACCATAGGAATCATATTTTGATAGGCCTTACACATTAAGGTATAAATAGCACTTCATTTTTGTCAGCAGAAGTATGTACAGTTAATATGCCCATATACAAAAAAAGTTGCCGCAAGCTGGGCAACTCTGATATGCCACTGCTGTGACCATTGACATCTACAGTATATCACTGAGGGTGCTAGATCATGACTGTTCATGACTCCTTGGTATGGTTTGCCTGACCTTTGTGTGTTACAAGCAATGAACACTATATTTTATTGTGAAGAACAAGCCCATTGTATTATGAATAGTGCACCCATTTTCCTATTATGAATTGGGAACCCTTTTCCCCCATAATGAATATCAAACGTTTGTTGCCATTATGAATAACGCACCCTTTTTCCTATTATGAAAAGATAAGTTCCTTTTTTCTGTTATGAAAGATGAACCATTTTTTCTGTTATGAATAACCAACCTTATGAAAAGAGAACTCTTTCTTTTATTATAAATAATAAATCTGTTATGATAAATGACCCTTAAGACTACAGATCCTCATGAACAGTGACCTCATATGACTAAAAATCCTTATGAATATTGAGTTGTCTGCCACCTGCAGCATATGGCAGATACAAAATTGATATACCAGCATGGGGTATCCAAGCAAGAGGTAATTAAGAAAGTAAAGTACCTGTAAGTTTACAGCAGTAGAAATAAGATATACTTGCATGAGCAAGATGAAAGAAAGTGGGTAAGTCTTTAGATGTGTGGTTCCAGAGACATTGCATTTGAACGAAAATAAACTGTGGTTGTGTGCTTCTCACACAGGAAATGATTGAGAATTAGTTATTACAGTGTGAAGGACTGTTTTATAAGTTACATGGCAAGAACCAAGCAGTTCAAGTTTAGTTTTATATGCTGTATTTTCTGTGCTAAAAGAACTTTTAATTTTGATCCAAATACAAGTATCTTTATTATTATATTTTCCAAAGAAGCTGGCAGAGTTGCCCTACAGACACAACCAGAATGTCCATACTATGATCCTAATTACTGAAAGAAAATGAATGCCAAATTCTTTCACTAGCTCTGCCCACAGTTGAACGATGCAGAGCAATGCTGGACACTTGCAGAATGGAAGACCTAACATTTACAATTCATAATTCGTATGATAGTTTTACCTTATGGTTACAAGATTTGAGTTTGACCTCTGGTAATATATATCTCAAATAATCGTTGACTTCCAACAAACTCTATGGGCTTTTTAAACTCAGTATGTACTGTACAGTAGCCTTTTAATTCTATGAGATCTCTCAAAGCAGTGGCGTAGCCAGGATCTTTTTAGTAGGGGGGCACTGGGGGGCTTGGCCATTTCATGGGAGGGCGCCTTGTTACTCTCTAAGGGGAGCGCCACCATTGGTTTGCACGCAGCGTACCCAAAAATTTTAGCTAAAAAGGCCTCCTAGACAGCTGGAAATGGCACTTCCCAGGCCTTGCAAGTTGCTCTAAAGTTTTCTAAACATCCTCATTTTGAGATCTCATGTCTTGATATGGTCGTGAAAAAGTTAAGTGAAATAGAGAAAAAACAGTCTGGTTAGTTACTTTGAAATATCATGACATATCTTTTGTAAGTTTGAAGCCAGCATTGACATTTTTGCTGTGGCATGGCACTTAATTGTAAAAAAGTTGTAGTGACAATTAAATACATGCTACAAATGTTACCGTGTATTCTACTAAGTGTTATATTACATTGCTGTAAGATTCTCTACTGATGCGAGACCCCTGCAGAGGTTGAAGATGTACTTTTTCGTAAAAAGGCCTTGGTCACAATAATGTATTATTGCCCCAATAATGGTTATAAGATATGGAGTGTATAGGGTGACAAATGCACACAAAGCATGCCAAAATTTTGCATTTTGCATCTGAGTCAATGGTCATCATGGGGATTCGAGACTATTCAGACCAATATAATTTTCGCACATGTAATTTTGTTTGACAATCAAATTCCCAGTGGGGGGGGGGGGGGCAAGTGGGAGGGCAACAAGCTTTCATGGGGGCAGCTGTCTCTGCCCCCCCCCCCCCCCCCCCCCCCCCCCCCTCTACACGCTCCCCCGTGGCTACACCAATGTCTCAGAGTTATCCTTCTTGGTCATATTTATGAGGTTTTCTCTATTTGACTTCTGGTGACCATCAAGAATTTTTAACCTCCTTGAAAAACTGGAAGCTTCCCCATCTCAGTGTGGAGCATTCACATGCTAAGTATGAAATATCCTTCAAGATGACCCCTCTTGAGACATCGTGTTTACAGTTTTCAAAGTAAACCTTTCGGCATAGTAGTAACATTACAACTTTCCTTGAAAAGATGGTTGAATTAATAGATGACATCTTGTGGGCCCTCCTTTCTCTGTCTGTCCAAGATTTGACTTTGCTGATAATGTTCATTCATACTGTGGCCACATACAGTAGATGGAATTATTTAGCTTGTGAAAATTTTTAATTGAAATGTGGCTTCAGAGAATGTTTACATTTTCAGGGAGTAGGTGTAGGATACCTTAAGGATTAGCTGATGATGGGATGTTAAGGTTAAGATTGTAAGGTTAGGATTAAGGTTCAACTTGTGATCTTCAGTCAAGTGAAGTGGACCAGCCTGCTTGAAGGTCAAAAGCAGTCGCCCCAAACTTATTTTGAAACAATAGCTAAATGTCACAAATTTCTTCTTATTTCTCTTCCTAGTATCTTTTAATTTAGGACATAAATATTGCATATTCAAGGTAAACCAAGGTTGTTCCTTGTAAATTTTACAATTGAGTGAGAAAAATACTGTCACATGATTCTCAAGATCCATTCAGGAAATAGGATGGTCTACTATACAATTCTTATTGGGGTGACTGCATTCTCCCTTTAAATGTTAAGTAAACTTAATGGTTAAACTCAGATTGTCATATCATTGTATAATATAGATCCTCTTAACTGTAATACAATCATGTTTGTGTCCCTTGGTGTTAGGAAAATTAGTAGGAATATTTTGGTATTACAATTGTTCATGAAAACTTCAGGACCTCATGCACTGTGGCCTTTATAGAGGTTTCTACAAATTTACAAGGTATTGAGAGCTGCTAGATATTTTTACTTTTCCCATTGCTTTGAAGGAGGATCTATTTTGCTGTCTGGAGCCTGCATTTGCTGCATTGGTAACTTAAGTCTAAAGAGGAAAGAAGTTCAAGAGAAGATAATGAACGGTATGCAATAACGTAGTAAAACTGATCCTGTATTAAATTCTTTGTAGCAACTTTTAATTGTATCACTGCACTAAAACATTTAGGAACTCAGATGTCTATACATTCACAGTTGCAGACTGTACAATGGTATGAATTTACACTCATGTTGAGGTCTGACTGTTGCAAGGTTGGTCAGTTAAGTCTTTATAGTGTCTGTTATGGGGATGTAGCTCCTTCGGGGAGCAGAACCCTTTCGGTGGTAACAATTGGTTTTTACCCTTTGGCATCCAGCCCAAGGGACTTTTGAAAAAGTAAACTGTGCTGTAATTCCATATATATCACTCTTGAGTTGTGCAGGTAACTTGCAGTATATATACACAGCAGAATATGAGCTTGACCAAGTAAAATACAGGCCTGTCTAGGATGTGCAGAAGACTTTTTTTTCCCTTTTTTTGAGGAACACAAATAAAACTTAAGATTAGTTGAAAGAATTTTGTTGGTCTTTGATGAGGAAATTGGGCTTAAAATATCAGTAAGTACAATGTTTTTGTGATATACATGTTGGTAAAGTTTGGCTTCCATGGTATTTTTCTTCAACCCTTTCAGCACTGAATTAATTCATTGTGCTTCTGTTGCTATGCCTGAATTAATTTTCAAAGTCTCCTCATTTCAGAAGTTTATATTCAGTTACTCTGATAAACATTTGTTTTATGAAGAAGTGGTGAACATAAAACTGAAAAAAGAGCTTGAATTGTTCTTTCAAATGAGATTTTATTTCAAAGTTATACACAAAGAACAAATACCTTTAAAAAGTTATGAAAATTTGTGCCAATTTTGGTAATTCTTACCATATTTATCATGTTGACTCTTTGGTTTATAACTTTTTTCTTGTACATATTATTGATTAGATTTTTACAAAACATGAAGCCTATTAAAATGATGTGATATATAACTTGAATGTCATTGCTTGAGGTATTTTGTGAAACATCTAATCCATTCCGTCTCTTAGCATCATTTCCCTAACACCTACTTTGTTTGTAACACTAGCAGTATTATAGGCCCTGCAGTGACAGTGCGTCATATTGGCTTAGCATACTTTACTGGAACTAGGACCTGTGTCATGTTTGATGAAAAGCTTAGGCTTTACACTAATTGTATTGAATGTGCACATTTATTGTCCAAATCCAAAGCCATATATTTCCGTTTTCTAAAATTTATCTCTGTGACAGTGAAGAGCTGCCTTTATGTACACGGTATGCTGCTTAGCAATTCTCAATACGTTTTATATAAGCTTTTAGTCATTTTCAACTGAAGTATTCTCCGAAATTTTTAACACAAGTACCAAGCATGTGTGGTATCAAAATCCACAGCATTGGTCTACTACTAGAATGATATGGTTTCAAATCAGTGTGGTAGGGAAGTGTATGGTATATATTATTTTGATCAAGACAAGTCACTAATTGGGCAGATATTTCTGCCTGTAGTTTGGAGAGCATAATCTTGAAGTGCAAAAAGGGTGAAGTACTTGCCCAGAATGATCGAGTGGCATTAGTGGGGTATAGCTGGGTATTTGCTAAGGCACAGGATTTGTGATACATGAATTGCTGCTTCTGTCCCTGTCTAGATCATGTCATTGTGTCCTTGACAATGATACTTTTTTCTCAATACCCCTCTTCTTCAAGGGTCTACACAATATTACATGCATATGTGTGGCATTATTGTGTATGGGGGTGTAAAAGTGCTGCACAATGGAAGCATTGTCTTTACAGCAAATATGTACATATATGGTTGACTGGGGGTGATGCCTGTGACTTGGAAACATACTCTGTGTGAAAAAAAAAAAACACTATGAAGACCAAAGATCATCAAAAAACCATCTCAGTTTGCCTTATGTAATTGAACTGCATTTGAATGAATCAGAACCAGTCCTACAACATGTATGTCATTCATTTGCTAATGCATAATACTTTTCAGTGGCCCACAGTACTAGTGCAGGGAATTATTTATTATGTGTCACTTCACATTTTGCCTTAACAAATGCTCAACTAATTTACCACACAGAGATAACAATGTTAACAATTACTGTCCATATTGTGCAATACCCTAGGCTTGCTACTAATTCTATGATGAAATCAATCCACCTTTCAATTTCTACCGTACATGCCGTGTTTCTTCCGAAGCTCAAATCCACTGAAATTACCGCCGATCGATCGGCGGTGTTTGAAAACCACAATACTAGATAAGATTCCTTACTGTTGCTCTTGTGTAAACAAACACACTCAAGCGTAAATAGACTTCTCTGTGGAAATACAATGGCTAGGCAAACATCTGCTGCAAGTCCATTTCATGGCTGAGTGAACAGGTTGCTGACCAGACAGGACTTGAGGGTGCTAGATCATGACTGTTCATGACTCCTTGGTATGGTTCGCCTGACCTTTGTGTGTTACAAGCAATGAACACTATATTTTATTGTGAAGAACAAGCCCATTGTATTATGAATAGTGCACCCATTTTCCTATTATGAATTGGGAACCCTTTTCCCCCATAATGAATATCAAACGTTTGTTGCCATTATGAATAACGCACCCTTTTTCCTATTATGAAAAGATAAGTTCCTTTTTTCTGTTATGAAAGATGAACCATTTTTTCTGTTATGAATAACCAACGTTATGAAAAGAGAACTCTTACTTTTATTATAAATAATAAATCTGTTATGATAAATGACCCTTAAGACTACAGATCCTCATGAACAGTGACCTCATATGACTAAAAATCCTTATGAATATTGAGTTGTCTGCCATCTGCAGCATATGGCAGATACAAAATTGATATACCAGCATGGGGTATCCAAGCAAGAGGTAATTAAGAAAGTAAAGTACCTGTAAGTTTACAGCAGTAGAAATAAGATATACTTGCATGAGCAAGATGAAAGAAAGTGGGTAAGTCTTTAGATGTGTGGTTCCAGAGACATTGCATTTGAACGAAAATAAACTGTGGTTGTGTGCTTCTCACACAGGAAATGATTGAGAATTAGTTATTACAATGTGAAGGACTGTTTTATAAGTTACATGGCAAGAAGCAAGCAGTTCAAGTTCAGTTTTATATGCTGTATTTTCTGTGCTAAAAGAAACTTTTAATTTTGATCCAAATACAAGTATCTTTATTATTATATTTTCCAAAGAAGCTGGCAGAGTTGCCCTACAGACACAACCAGAATGTCCATACTATGATCCTAATTACTGAAAGAAAATGAATGCCAAATTCTTTCACTAGCTCTGCCCACAGTTGAACGATGCAGGGCAATGCTGGACACTTGCAGAATGGAAGACCTTAACATTTACAATTCATAGTTCGTATGATAGTTTTACTTTATGCAGGTTACAAGATTTGAGTTTGACCTCTAGTAATATCTCAAATAATCGTTGACTTCCAACAAACTCTATGGGCTTTTTAAACTCAGTATGTACTGTACAGTAGCCTTTTAATTCTATGAGATCTCTCAAAGCAGTGGCGTAGCCAGGATCTTTTTAGTAGGGGGGCACTGGGGGGCTTGGCCATTTCATTGGAGGACGCCTTGTTACTCTCTAAGGGGAGCGCCACCATTGGTTGGCATGCAGCGTACCCAAAAATTTTAGCTAAAAAGGCCTCCTAGATAGCTGGAAATGGCACTTCCCAGGCCTTGTAAGTTGCTCTAAAGTTTTCTAAACATCCTCATTTTGAGATCTCATGTCTTGATATGGTCGTGAAAAAGTTTAGTGAAATAGAGAAAAAACAGTCTGGTTAGCTACTTTGAAGTATCATGACATATCTTTTGTGAGTTTGAAGCCGGCATTGACATTTTCTGGCAAATCTGCACAGTGGTGATGTTTTGGCTGTGGCATGGCACTTAATTGTAAAAAAGTTGTAGTGACAATTAAATCATGCTACGAATGTTACCGTGTATTCTACTAAGTGTTATATTACATTGCTGTAAGATTCTCTACAGATGCGAGGCCCCTGCAGAGGATGAAGATGTACTTTTTCGTAAAAAGGCCTTAGTCACAATAACGTATTATTGCCCCAATAATAGTTATAAGATATGGAGTGTATAGGGTGACAAATGCACTCACACAAAGCACGCCAAAATTTTGCATTTTGCATCTGAGTCAATGGTCATCATGGGGATTCGAGACTATTCAGACCAATATATTTTTCGCACATGTAATTTTTTTTGACACTCAAATTCCCAGTGGGGGGGGGGGGGGGGCAAGTGGGAGGGCAACAAGCTTTCATGGGGGCAGCTGTCTCTGCCCCCCCCCCCACGCTCCCCCGTGGCTACACCACTGTCTCAGAGTTATCCTTCTTGGTCATATTTATGAGGTTTTCTCTATTTGACTTCTGGTGACCATCAAGAATCTTTAACCTCCTTGAAAAACTGGAAGCTTCCCCATCTCAATGTGGAGCATTCACATGCTAAGTATGAAATATCCTTCAAGATGACCCCTCTTGAGACATCGACGGTGTTTACAGTTTTCAAAGTAAACCTTTCGGCATAGTAGTAACATTACAACTTTCCTTGAAAAGATGGTTGAATTAATAGATGACATCTTGTGGGCCCTCCTTTCTCTGTCTGTCCAAGATTTGACTTTGCTGATAATGTTCATTCATACTGTGGCCACATACAGTAGATGGAATTATTTAGCTTGTGAAAATTTTTAATTGAAATGTGGCTTCAGAGAATGTTTACATTTTCAGGGAGTAGGTGTAGGATACCTTAAGGATTAGCTGATGATGGGATGTTAAGGTTAAGATTGTGAGGTTAGGGTTAAGGTTCAACTTGTGATCTTCAGTCAAGTGAAGTGGACCAGCCTGCTTAAAGGTCAAAAGCAGTCGCCCCAAACTTATTTTGAAACAATAGCTAAATGTCACAAATTTCTTCTTATTTCTCTTCCTAGTATCTTTCATAATATTTTTGGACATAAATATTGCATATTCAAGGTAAGCCAAGCAGTTCTTCCTTGTAAATTTTACAGTTGAGTGAGAAAAATACTGTCACATGATTCTCAAGATCCATTCAGGAAATAGGATAGTCTACTATACAATTCTTATTGGGGTGACTGCATTCTCCCTTTAAGTGTTAAGTAAACTTAATGGTTAAACTCAGATTGTCATATCATTGTATAATAGAACCTCTTAACTGTAATACAATCATGTTTGTGTCCCTTGGTGTTAAGAAAATTGGTAGGAATATTTTGGTATTAAAATTACTCATGAAAACTTCAGGACCTCACTGTGGCCTTTACAGAGGTTTCTACAAATTTACAAGGTATTGAGAGCTGCTAGATATTTTTACTTTTCCCATTGCTTTGAAGGAGGATCTATATTGCTGTCTGGAGCCTGCATTTGCTGCATTGGTAACTTAAATCTAAAGAGGAAAGAAGTTCAAGAGAAGATAATGAAAGGTATGTAATAACGTAGTAAAACTGATCCTGTATCAAATTATTTGTAGCAACTTTTAATTGTATCACTGCAAAACATTTAGGAACTCAGATGTCTATGCATTCACAGTTGCAGAGTGTACATTGATTGATATGAATTTACACTCATGTGCCATATGCATGTCAGACCCATGATGTTGAGGTCTGAAGGTTGCAAGGTTGGTCAGTTAAGTCTTAGTGTCTGTTATGGGGATTTAGCTCCTTTGGGGAGCAGAACCCTTTCAGTGGTAACAATTGGTCTTTACCCTTTGGCATCCAGCCCAAGGGACTTTTGAAAAAGTAAACTGTGCTATAATTCCATGTATATCACTCTTGAGTTGTGCAGATAACCTGCAGTATACACAGCAGAATATGAGCTTGACCAAGTGAAATACAGGCCGGTCTAGGATGTGCAGAACACTTTTTTTTTCTTTTTTTGAGGAACACAAATAAAACTTAAGATTAGTTGAAAGAATTTTGTTGGTCTTTGATGGGGAAGTTGGGCTTAAAATATCAGTAAGTACAATGTTTTGTGATATACATGTTGGTAAAGTTTGGCTTCCATGGTATCTTTCTTTAACCCTTTCAGCACTGAATTAATTCATTGTGCTTCTGTTGCTATGCCTGAATTAATTTTCAAAGTCTCCTCATTTCAGAAGCCTATATTCAGTTACTCTGATAAACATTTGTTTTATGAAGAAGTAATGAACATAAAAGTTGAAAAAGAGCTTGAATTGTTCTTTCAGATGAGATTTAATTTCAAAGTTATACACAAAGAACAAATACCTTTAAAAAGATATGAAAATTTGTGCCAATTTTGGTAATTATTACCATATTTATCATGTTGACTCTTTGGTTAATAACTTTTTCTTGTACATATTATTGATTAGATTTTTACAAAACATGAAGCCTACTATTAAAATCATGTGGTATATAACTTGAATATCATTGTTTTAGGTATTTTGTGAAACATCTAATCCATTCTGTCTCTTAGCATCATTTCCCTAACACCTACTTTGTTTGTAACACTAGCAGTGTTAGCCCCTGCAGTAACAGTGCATCATATTGGCCTAGCATACTTTACTGGAACTAGGACCTGTGTCATGTTTGATGAAAAGCTTAGGCTTTACACGAATTGAATGTGCACATTTATTGTCCAAATCCAAAGCCAAATATTTCCTTTTTCTAAAATTTATCTCTGTGACAGTGAAGAGCTGCCTTTACGTACATGGTATGCTGCTTAGCAATTCTCAATACGTTTTATATAAGCTTTTAGTCATTTTCAACTGAAATATTCTCCGAAATTGTTAACACAAGTACCAAGCATGTGTGGTATCAAAATCCACAGCATTGGTCTACTACTAGAATGATATGGTTTCAAATCAGTGTGGTAGGGAAGTGTATAGTATATATTATTTTGATCAAGACAAGTCACTAATTGGGCAGATATTTCTGCCTGTAGTTTGGAGAGCATAATCTTGAAGTGCAAAAAGGGTGAAGTACTTGCCCAGAATGAGTGGCAATTAGTGGGGTATAGCTGCATGGGTATTTGCTGAGGCACAGGATTTGTGATACATGAATTGCTGCTTCTGTCCCTGTCTAGATCATGTCATTGTGTCCTTGACAATGATACTTTTTTCTCAATACCCCTCTTCTTCAAGGGTCTACACAATATTACATGCATATGTGTGGGATCATTGTGTATGGGGGTGTAAAAGTGCTGCACAATGGAAGCATTGTCTTTACAGCAAATATGTACATATATGGTTGACTGGGGGTGATGCCTGTGACTTGGAAACATACTCTGTGTGTAAAAAAAACACTATGAAGACCAAAGATCATCAAAAAACCATCTCAATTTGCCTTATGTAATTGAACTGCATTTGAATGAATCAGAATCAGTCCTACAACATGTATGTCATTCATTTGCTAATGCATAATACTTTTCAGTGGCCCACAGTACTAGTGCAGGGAATTATTTATTATGCATCACTTTACATTTTGCCTTAACAAATGGTCAACTAATTTTATACCACACAAAGATAACAATGTTAACAATTACTGTACATATTGTGCAATACCCTAGGCATGCTACTAATTCTGTGATGAAATCAATCCACCTTTCAATTTCTACCGTACATGCCGTGTTTCTTCCGAAGCTCAAATCCACTGAAATTACCGCCGATCGATCGGCGGTGTTTGAAAACCACAATACTAGATAAGATTCCTTACTGTTGCTCTTGTGTAAACAAACACACTCAAGCGTAAATAGACTTCTCTGTGGAAATACAATGGCTAGGCAAACATCTGCTGCAAGTCCATTTCATGGCTGAGTGAACAGGTTGCTGACCAGACAGGATTAACTGACAGTTAGTTTATACTTGATTAAGCAGAAGTGTGGAGACAAACATAAGTGGCAAACTCAGTCCCCTTCGGCAGAAACACCTCATGTAAGCCCTGGCCTGTCCTAAATAAATTTTGTTTTCATTTGTCATGCTACTGTGTTTGACCTGACAATGCTAACAGAGTTAAAGATTCCTAATAATGCCTTTCTTCTTCATACAGTCCTTCAGGAAAGATGCATTGCTGTTGAACTTTCAAAAAAGGAAGGAACAAACAAGATTTTTGAAGAATTTCCAGTTTATAGTACTTTGTGGGCCTATCAGGTAAAAATCAGTTTTACAGCCTTGTTCAAAAAGAATGTAGTTTATTTATTGCTGCCATGGTTTACTTTGGTGTTATAAGGTTTCTCTTTTCTTTTTCACTCCATATTGGACCAGAAAAGCAAAGATACCAGAAAAGATGCCTCCTCCAAAGACTAGTAAGTACCTTCAACCAGATATTTATTGTTTCCACTTCAAAGATCTGATTCACAATAGAATACAAGTAAATGACAATACTACACACCACATTTGTACTCTTGATATTCATGCATCTTTTCTTTTTTAAATGAAGTACAACTTTATGCTGAAAGCAAATTTCTAACCATGTTAGCCCCATTAGACTACTAGGCTTAATAGTCTATCCTCTCCCTTGTATGGACTACTATTTGTGTGATGTCATTATGGCCATCAGTTGACAGATGAGAACACAGCCTTTTACCAAGGGAGCTGGTAACCTCTCAGGAAGGTCATATTTGATATAAGTCATGTGAAATGGGGCATATAGATAGTTCTCACATGACGTCATAGGAGCTTTTCACGTGTATTATTTCAGCCATGTCTGAGGGCAACCCCGGCATGTGTGTAGAGGTTTGCCCTCAGACATGGCGGTTGCTAACCCCTAGCTGTGACGTCACTGAGAACTATCTATTGCCATGGGCTCATCAGTAGTGATCTCTGGACTACGAGTGAAATCAGCACTTGCTGCCATTTACATTTGTGTAAAAGAACAAGAATTAAGTGGGAATGGTACAGCTTGTACTGGGGGGTGGGGGGAGATTAGTTCTGTGGTTTTCATTAGGTGATCAAGTGGGTTAGAGTCTGTGTACTAACCTCTCCTTGTCAATCAAGTATAGTCTCTTAGACAAAGAAGCTGGAGCATGGCTGATTAACCGATTGTATGCTTGACCTCCGTGGAGATAAACACAGTGACCACAAGCCACAGATCTGATTGTCTTAGTATTAAATTTATGGTATTATAGGCAAGCTAAAACCCAGCACCATGCAAACAAATCAAGCTAGCACACATGAAAGGAAGCAAGGTAAGTTTAATACCTGTGATTTGGTACAAACTCCTCAGTATGGATGTAACAAGCTCCTAATTAATGGATTTGGAGGTGGTATGTACGTGAGTGTTGAAGCGGTTGTTTTGGGTGTTGATTGACTATGTGTGATTACTAACATACCATTGGTAAACTTTTGAGAACAGATGATACCGTCCAAGAAATTAATTCATTTTTTCTGTTAATTGTTAAATAACTGGTAAAGAACCTTACCATACAGTTTGTGATCAGTGAAGTATATATATTAAGAGTGAATGTAGCAAAAGCCTTTGCTTTATATGTATCCACCTCTTCAAAATCAAAAAGAAAGGACAAAAATCAGCAGAAGGTTACTTAAAGTGATTTGCACAGGATATAAGGGAGTCATGTACTATTACAATGTGATATATATAGCATAATGACCTAAACATATACATCATCTTTCTTTCTACAGTAGTGCTTTTAAATGCTCAGAGAGTCCTTAATTATCTAGCCGCAGTTAAAAGTGTCATGTATGGGATTTCAGCAGTGGTGGTCTAATTTCATCTAGCTATTTATTTCCTTCTCTCAACTAATCTACATTATTGACCTGCCACTGTTGGTGTACTACCTAACAGATAAAGATTTGAAATTTGCCTGCAATGAATAGGATGTAAATGGTTCATCCTTTGTTCCATTCTTATTCTTCCCTTTTCCTACCGAGCTCCCCTCCACTTTCCTTCCCTTCCTTGCTCTTTGCTGTCCTCTTTTGCCCTTTCCTTCCCTGCCCTACCCAGTCCTTCACTTCTCTGTCCTCCCAGCCTTCCCCTTCCCTGCCCTCCCTTGCTCTGTGTTGCCTTTCCCTCCCTTACCTCCCTTCCCATTCCTCCTCCCTTCTTTCCTTGATGGTGATCGTAATAATTTTTATTAAGCATGCAGTTTAGGAGACCTGATAAAAGCAGATCTTATCAAGATCAGAGTATGTAAAGAAATCCATAAAAAGGAGAGAAGATAACAGAAGAAAGGCAAAAACAAAACAGAAACAAAATAAATTGTCTTTCTTCAAGATAATTATTATCACCCATCCTCACCTAAATTTAGGTACAACCACTCAGGTAAAATATATATAAAAAAATGAAGAAAGACAAAAAAAAAGGGGAAAGTGTTTTCATTTTATAACTCAATTTGTCAATATTTTAGGGCTTTTTTAAAAGAATAGATGGACCTTATGCAAATGTTAACATTTAAGCTCTTCCAGAACTGAAGGCCATGTACTCTTACAGAATTTCGATGAATAGGGGATTTTGCCAACTTTCTCTTTACTTTTTGTACATTTAATATGAACATCATTGATCATTGTAAAATAATTTAAATTAGGCAGGTGTAATTTGTTTTGGCAATTGTACATAAAAGCTGCTTTTACTGATGTTTATGGATGTCAAACATACTGAGCATTCAAAGCTCTGTAAAAATAGAGCAAGTAATGCAATTACTGTCAGTATGTAACATAAATTTTACAGCATGCTTCTGAATAACAAAGAGGTGGTTAGATTGCTACAAGCTTGCCCAGACAAAGTGCAATAGTTAAGGTGAGGTACTGGAAAACCAAAGTGTTATAAATTTTAAAGAATTTCCTGAGGAAAAAATGTTAAGTCTGTAGATAATATCTACACTAAATTCCCTAAAATTGTACCAATTAATGTACGAAAATTACATTTCAAGCTTAGGTTTTATTCTCAGTAATAATTTCCAACCATTTTGTTTGATTGAAATGACAGATTTTATTTTGATTCATAAATAAATCAATCTAAGGCACTGGAAGGAAATTATAAAGTTTGTTTGACTTACATTTTTTAGTATGAATAATGGTTTGTTTGCTTTTAACCAGGTTGAAGTATATTCGAGTTCATTATTGATAGTTGAAGCAGCTACAACAGGCCCAGAGTGATTTAAAAAATGACTCTTGTCATCTAGCTGCCAAAAAATGTAGGGTAAATATTTGGATACAAAACTGGCATCTATCATTAATGTAAAAATAAAAAAAGGGGTCCTAAAGTGGATTTCATGTGGTACTCCAAGAGACAAATAAAATCCAAGTTTATTCATCTTAATAATCAAGTGCCTTTGAAAAATGGAAAAAAGTCATTTCTAACTGATACCAAAACTGACACCATAATTTACATTTTTGGAAAGTAATATTTCAGTAATTGTATCAAATGCCTTTGCTTAATCTTATTGTCAAATAACCTGGCGATCTTATCAACCAAATCAATGACAGCCATATAAGGTGAATAATTGAAAGCCAAATTGGCATGAGAATTAGAAAAAGTTGTGTTTGGTAAAGAAAGTTGTACAATTTATTATATACAAGACTTTCAATCACCTCAGACAGCAAAAGCAAAATAGAGACAGGAATTCAGTTTTTACCAAAAAAAAAGTGGTTTCCTGAATTTGATAATGAGGATAATTTTTTCGATTTTCAAACTATGTGGCATACTTTTACCAGAGGTGATGATCAATTAACAAGAAAAAAAAATGCATGAAATAAAATTAAAAAAAAAATTAGTTCTGATGTTGCCAAACAGCTTTTTAAACTGTGGACAACAGGCAAAGTAGAGATAGGATTGTAGGGCTATAGTTTTAACCAAAAAAAGGGGTTCCCTAGCCCTGCCTTGAAAAAAAGGGATAATTTATGCAATCTTAAAATTATCTGATGCAAGCTTACTGGAGGGGATTGATCAATGAAAAAGTTACATCATATAACAGAAAAAATACTTCATTTTTTATCTTGTCCACAGCCCTTTCAAACTGTGTGTTAATTGTGATAATCAGGCCTTTTCAAGTGATGAATTCCTTCAACAACAGCTCTGCCACAGCCTTTTGTCAAACTGTCTTAGCTTAGAGGCTGGTTTACTAGTGGCCAGGTCTATATCCTTTGAAGATTTACAGCAGGTATATATGTTTGTGAAGTATTATGTATGACGATATGGTGGTTACTTTTCATATTTGGTGTGTGGATTTATCATATTGAGAAAAATGAGCCTATTGCTTTTGGTAGAGGTCAGAGGTCATGTGAAGTCACCAAAGGTCAAAAACTAAAAACCTTGTAAACACAGTATCTCAAGATACAGTAGGAAGGGTTGATACTTTTCTTACTTGGTATATAAATTTATCACATTTAGAGGAAGAAGGCTTCAGTTTCTGGTGGAGATCAGAGGTCATGTGAGGTAACCAGAGGCCAAAAACCTTGTAAACACATGCTATTTCAAGTTGCAGTCTTCCTGTAGGATACAGTTCTTGGCATGTGAATGTGGTATAGTCAAAAGATGAACCTCATTGTTTTTATTTGAGGTAAAAGCTTTTCTGAGGTCAGTGGAGTTGAAACTACAAAAACCTTCGAAATAAAATGCAGTAAGCCAGTTCAGAGTCGTTACTCCATGTGTGTGGTATCGTCAGTTCGTAGATCTTGGGAATACAATGCAATCATAGGTAATGCACTTTGCATTCACATAGGTTTGTAGATTGCTATAGTAATGTTTGTGCAGTCAGTGAAAGGCGGGATACCCTTTATAACCCTTGACATTTAGAATGCATACTTGGTACATAGGTTTGTCACATATAGAGGCAAGTAAAAATGTTTTAGGAGGTCAGAGGTCATGAGAGGTGAAAAACTGAAAGCCACGTTAACTTTATATCCTAAGAAAGGAACCACAGAGTTTTCGTAATTAGCATATAGAAGATTGCTATTGTGTATGGTAGAGGGCAAAGATTTTCTGAGCTCAGTGGAGATCATAATTGAATGCATTCATATTGAGTATGTGGAGGTCAAAGTTCACTGGGGTCACCAGAGGTCAAATGGTGTAAATCTCATAAATTCATGAGGCAAAATTTGCCTTAATTTGCTGAAATCAGTAATAGCAACCGCAGTTTCTAGGGGAATACTTCTGTACCCAGTTAAAGTACCCAACCACTGGTTCATTACTTCAATTACTGTAGATGCTCCAATAAGCAGCACCTTTGTTAAAAGCTTCGATGACTATTCAGTTACAACATGGCCTAGCATTGGGGGTTTACATTACAACTAACAAAAAATTCTGCCCTGAAATTTGTACTGGCAAAAAGGGATCAAATTACTTATGGTCATTGAAGGTAAGGTCACCTTTCAGTTTAATTTGAGATAAACTGCCATCAAATGCCAGCCTTTAAGGCTATTGACAAATGCATGAGTGAGCACCTAATTGATATTGATAACATCTCTTGACAAGTTTTGGCATAGGAAGATTTGTGAAATGATGGTTTCTCATAAAGTCTAACCTTGATGGATCTTATTGTCAACTTTTCTCTCACCTGTCAGGGTTTACTGTACCAGAGGAATAAACCTATTGTTTTTGGTGTAGGGCAAAGGTCATCTGCAGTTACTGAAGGTCAAAGTCTGAAAACATTGTTAGCACAATATCTTAAGGTAGGAAGCTTGGATAGATTTATATTAGGCACTTGGATGCCCCATGTTAATAGAAGAATCCTAATGTTTTTGGTGGAGATCAAAGGTCATCTGGGGTCACAATAGGTCATATTCTGAAAACCTTGTTAACACAGTCTCTGAAGTTCGGAAACAATGTATATACTTTTCATTCTTCACATGATGATGCATTAAATCCAGTAGAAAAAACCTGTTGGTTATGTTGGATGTTAAAGGTCATATAAGGTCACCAGAGGTCATAAAGCAAGAATTCCCCAGGTCAAATATGAACACAAGACTGAATTTTTCCAACACATTAAGACAATGCATTTGACCAGTAAGTGAAAAAAATAGGACATCTCGGCAAAAGTAGTGGGATTAAATCTGTATAATTGAAACTATGCATTATTGCATTCTCTATTATCTTTATGACTTTGGCCAAAATGATGCTCTTCCCCACTTTTTGGTTTGACTCTGTGGCCTTTGGTCCCTGCAGGGATCAGCAAGTCTGATTTAAACACCCTGTATAGTACAGGAAATCTCAAACCTCAAATACAAAGTTGTCACAACAGTTCTGTCTTGTCCACATTGAGGACATTCAGGGATAGCACCAGAAACAATGCAACAAAAGCTAACATATATCTAGGGGTTGTTGAGCTGAGATGGCACATCTGTTGCCAGTTGGGTGAAAATCAATCATTTGTAGGATTTAAGGTAAAGAGGAAGAGAGAGATTGTAGAGACAGACAGAGAGGGATGATAATTGGAGAGACAGAAGAATTACCCAAAACTTAGAATTAATCCAGCAGAGTGATTATTCTGTTGTTAACTCTTTTAACTTTCCATACAGCACATATGAGCAAGTAAATTTCCTCATCCCCACCCAAAAGACATCAGTCAGTATCAGTATCCACCCTCTGACCCAAGTACTGTTAATTTTCTTTTGCGCTTTGTGCAGGTTTCACTAGCCTGTAATAGCAGTCGATATAGTCAGGGTAGGATTTAGGATACAGCTGCAGTGAAAATATTGTCAAGTTGGTAGATAGTGCAATTACATGTATTATGGCACATTAAGAATGCTAAATATCTTCAGTTTGGGCACTGTGTGCATGATAGTTGTCTTGGTTAATTTATTCCTCTTTTTTGTCCCAGACTGGCAGCCTCTAACCTTCAGTCTGTAACAACCTGATTCCATGACCACCCTCAGAGTGAAAAGTTTCATGGAACAGCATCAAGTAGTGATTTTAATTTTATTTTATAGAATCAAGTAGTGATTTGATTTACAGAATCAAGTAGTCATTTTATTTACAGAATCAAGTA
Source organism: Holothuria leucospilota (assembly GCA_029531755.1). Classification (NCBI taxonomy): domain Eukaryota; kingdom Metazoa; phylum Echinodermata; class Holothuroidea; order Aspidochirotida; family Holothuriidae; genus Holothuria; species Holothuria leucospilota. Next base: position 2,094,246 of record CM055975.1, on the reverse strand, counting down.
GTGATTTTATTTACAGAATCAAGTAGTGATTTTATTTACAGAATCAAGTAGTGATTTGATTTACAGAATCAAGTAGTGATTTGATTTACAGAATCAAGTAGTGATTTGATTTACAGAATCAAGTAGTGATTTTATTTACAGAATCAAGTAGTGATTTTATTTACAGAATCAAGTAGTGATTTTATTTACAGAATCAAGTAGTGATTTTATTTACAGAATCAAGTAGTGATTTTATTTACAGAATCAAGTAGTGATTTTATTTACAGAACTAAGTAGTGATTTGATTTATACAGAAGGAATTACAAAATGAAATTCTCTGAACACACTCTGCATGAGTCTTGGTAGACACACGATTATACATATCGGCAAGTTTGTGGTTTAGAAATTCAGAAAGTGATTTCCTGCAATCTTGGGATATGGGGATGCTAGATTTTGTCCCAGTAGCAGGTCCTTGTAGGCTACACAGGTCGAAGAATGTCACTAGCTGAAATGAAATGTCACATTTGCCATAGTGGCTCTATTAGAATGCAGTTTAGTGTTAATTGGGATGCTGAACAGTCAGTCTCTCATACTGGGGACATATGGTACTTGAAACACTCCAGTCAGTTGTGTTGTAGAGTGGGGTTTAATGCAATGTGGGACATCCAGAACGCCAAATTTTCTGACCTCAGTCCTAACCTCGATCAGGCTGAGGTCGTCTTTGGTCCCATACAGCCCCCTTAAAGTATAAAGGAATCTCACCTATGGCAAATTCCTCTGCCACCATCTAAGGATTATGTTCAATCATTTGCTGTCAGGAATACATGCTAAATGTGTCTCAGTTGTGTGCTAAAGGACCTGGTTGATCAAATAAAGTGAGATTAATTTGTAGAGTCCCTTTCTATTGGCGGAAACAACTGTGCCTTTGTCAATACCTCTTGCAGTCTTTGTACCCTCATGCTGCCCTAGCTCACCCCATATACTATTGGTTTTCATTGTACTGTTAATCAGTTAAATGCACCTGAAATTGTAGCCCTTTTGCTGCCCTCACCCCATATACTATTGGTTTTCATTGTACTGTTAATCAGTTAAATGCACCTGAAATTGTATCCCTTTTGCTATTAATTAGGAGTGTAGCCTGTTGCATCTTGCAGGTAGTACATGTGTAAATTACCCTACCCATTATACTCACCAGTGGCTGGGAAAACCAGCTCTTAAATTGGGCAAAATAAAATATATCAAGACATGTTCATTTCATGGATGTGTTTCTGAAGTTCATTAATGCTTGCTTCCAGTGGACCTGAACTTTTCAGTTACTGACAACAAATCTCACAACTGAAATGGAAACACCTAATCAATCAATAAAGCCTCGACTAGAACCAGTCTTCTGCAGTCTTATTATCTTATATTGCAGAAGCTTCCAGGGGCTTTGCTCTGGACTCCTGCCAGGGTTCTGCCCCTGGACCCCCTTTTCCATTACAAGGAAAAGTTTGTCAGGATGACTGACCACATTCGAGATTCATTTCATGGTACCCCCAAGAAATTGATGAAGATGGGTGCCAGTGTTCGACAATGTGGGTATGGTCCTAAACAAGCTAGGTTGCTGTAAATCACACTCTAAAGCAAACATTTTCACATCATTTTTGTGTATAATATGAGTGGATATACAGTATGAGAACATTTAAAACCCGAAAGGTCCAAAATATGGTCTGCAGGTACCGTACCAGGACTCCAAAACACCAATCTTCACGACAAGTTTGCTTATTATAAACATGGATATGAATTAAGCCTGTCTGCCAGTATGCTTTGATAGATTTGCTTTCTGGTACCAATATGATAAGCCAGTATTATTTTAATGATGGCAGTGTATGGCTCCCCAATGAATTCTCATCTACTGCAAGGTGGTGCTAGTCCTCCCAGTCAGGTGTGTGCTTTGGCCACATATGCTTGTCCTCCTAAGAGCCCCCTCCTTCTCTGGTACAACCCCTGCTGTAAGACTTGGTGAGAAACACTCTTAAACATTAAGCACAGGAGAACTTTTCTTTGGGCAGTTGTTATGCATCATTGAACAGCTGGCTTTGTGAGGCCTCAGAAGGCCTCCACTAGAAAATCCAAGGCCTCAAAAATTGGCCTCAGGGCAGGCCGAAGGTTGAACACAGGTTGAGGCCAGGGCCTCCTATACTGTACTGGTGTCATTTGCTACCATACTGCTGTCTCTCTCTTGAGTACTTGATTAAAATTTGAGGTTTGATCACATCTTGTTTGTTTGGCCTGTTTTAAGTATAACACAGTTGTGGTAGAGAATGTTAAGACTGTTTTGTGAAAGTATAATTGCACTTTGGAAGATGTAATGATTATTACTTCTCACTCATAAACTCATAAAATGAAACTAATTTCTCAATAATAGTGGTGCTCTCATGAACTGGTTTAATAATTCTTTTATTGTTGTGATATCTTACTGTCAGACAGGGAACTTGGAGCTGCTTCCTGTGAATGCCTCATTACGTGTTCATAATAGCATTCTTGAAATGATTGTAATTCTTTCACTGCACATATCATATTACTTTGTGTTAATTGTTCTTTGCAAGTTTATTTGGATGTCTGCCAGTCGGATTGTGAAATTCTCCTCAGATGCAGAAACTCTATTGAAAGAATACTTTGTTACCAGTAGAAGGATGTATGAAGGGGATGTAAAGGAAAGAAACTTTCCACTGACTACACTTGAAACTTTGTGAGTTGACTCTTGTGTGGAAATATATTAAGTGTTAATTCTATTTGTTCATTTCAAAGTCATGTCCTAAAAGACTTTGTTTGATATTGCATAATACTTTGATAAAATTCCCTTCAATTTTGCAAAGAAAAAAGAGAGACATGTTAAGAGAATGCTTTCAGAAATCATGCGTAAATGGAGGTTCTGAAGGGCATTTCTCGTCATGGTGATGATGATGTTGCAATCTTTGAAGTAAACACAACAAATGGGTGACATATTTCAAGTATCGGTAAAACCAAACTAGTTTGTGACACACGGTTTTCTGATACCCCTTGTACAGAAGGCTCACATTTAACACTTACCCAATTCAAGCACCATACAGTAACGTAAGTGGATTTTTTTTGCAATACAGTAAGGTACGTTGTAAATGCGGGTAAGTCCACGGGTATTAAAGTGAAGCACATGGCTTGACAAATAGTACTACCCATGAAATCATGTCCAAATAATTTATATATCAATCAGGAAGAAAATGCACAATGAGAAGATTGTATTTTAACTTGCCACAAGATTGTCTAATCTCGATATGGGACCTGACAAGCACATGTCCAAATTTCAGACAACCTCACAATTTGGGCAAATTGACTGTGTAGAAATTCTGGCAAACTGTTTCTAAAACGGCTAAAAGATTCAGGCAAAAAAACTGAAGCCGACTAAATCCAAATGGTCCCATACATTTCAGGGTTTCCCCTGGGTTTTAGAGAGTGTGAGGTGGTATTAGTCCATGGGGGGTAATATGGTGCCAGCCTTGGCACCAACAGTGAGGGAGAATTACTATCAATACCTCCATAGCTAGTACAGTACTGGTGGCAGTGGTTACAGCCCACGAGACCGAAGGTCCGCCAGACCGAAAATGAAATAGGGTTCATGAGACCGAAGGTCCGCGAGACCGAAGGTCCGCCAGACCGAAAATTAAGTAAGGTGCGCAAGACCGAAAATAAAATAGGGTCCGTGAGACCGAAAATGAAACAGGGTTCACGAGACCGAAATTCAAAATCTGCTCGCGAGACCGGAACCTTCATACCAGAAGGGTGGTGTTGCAAGGGCAACGCAATAGTTTGCAGAATGTAAATACTACAGGGTGCCAGTATTAACTTTGAGCGGAGCGTAGCAGTACGGCGGACTGACACTTCTGTCGGTCTCGCGGACCCTTTCTTATTTTCGGTCTCGCAGACCTTTTCTCATTTTTGGTCTCGCGGACCTTTTCTCATTTTCGGTCTTGCGGACCTTTTCTTATTTTCGGTCTCGCGAACCTTTTCTCATTTTCGGTCTCGCGGACCCTTTCTCATTTTCGGTCTCGCGAACCTTTTTCATTTTCGGTCTCGTGGACCCTTTTGTTTTTGATTTTCGGTCTCGTGGGATGCCCCCGGTGGCAGTCATAGCAATTTCCGTGAGGTGGTGGCCAAAAACTGTGAGGTGGCCGCCTCACAAAAACATGTCAGGGGAAACCCTGCATTTATTTGTGGGATGTACATACAGGTAGGAGTCCGCCTTGTTACATTATGAAGTTATAAGGGTAAGAAAGACTGTGAGGAAGTGACTCTGGTGGCTCCAGGATTTGCCCAACGGGGGAGGGGGGCAGCAAACCAAATCCTCAACAAAGGCTGTGGAAATTTTGAGAATTTTATGGAAAAAAATTTGAAAAATTTGGATTTTTATGGAAGAAAAGGTGAAAAATTTGGGTTTTTTTTTTAAGGAAAATTTGGAGTCTTTAGTGAAAAATCTGCCCTTGAAAAATTTGGATTTTTATGGAAGAAAAGGTGAAAAATTTGGGTTTTTTTTTAAGGAAAATTTGGAGTCTTTAGTGAAAAATCTGCCCTTCCTATGAGTATAATCAAGCAGAATACAGGGCGACTGAAGGTCATTAGGAATACATATTTTATCGTATGGATTAAGGCTCCCTGTAAAAGATGGCGGCTTCACTGAAGAGTAAATGCCTTAATGAGGTTCTTCACCTCTTACTGTAAGTTAGACTTCAGTACCACTAACTTAGCAGTGGCCCATTCACACTAACACTAGCTATGAATGATAACAGGGCTAGCTAGGCTAAGGTAAGGACTGGAGCGCTCAGAGTTCTGACAGGTGACAGAAGGAGCACTGAACTCTGGATAAACAACTGCTTACGTTCAATAAAAGGTCACAATATGATGCAAAATACACTACTAGAAGTGTCATTCAGCTAAACAAACTTAAAAGTTTACAAGCTAAGAGGAGACCATGAAGGAACAATTTTTGAACTTACAAAAACGCATGCGCTATTAGCACCGAGGAAAACAATGGAGGGAAAGTATGAATACCAAACAGTGAGAGTGACCCAGGGCCCACTTCTGGACTTCTGCATTTTTAATTTTGGGATCCTTGGTGTGCTTGGAGCTTGAGGGAAAGGCCTGTTGTAGCCAAGAGGTTAAAAACTGAAGTGTGGGAGAATTTCAATCCCTTGTGTATATTGTCTGCCCATTTTTCTTTATTGTGGCTAGTGTTGACCCACAATATGCACTAAAATGGCCTACTGAACATTAGAGGATCGAGGATCACTCAGTTACAGTATAACAAACCAAACCATTTCAAGTTTTGGCTGTACCTTTTACTTTGGTTAAACGTCTGTTCCGACACACATACCCTTTGATACCCTCACCCTGACCTAGCCCCTGTTATCCTAACACTGACCTTCATGTAGAATTGTCAGAATAAAGAGACATCGGAACAGAAAAGTCAAAACAGAGAGCAGTTCCCAGTAATGTTATCACTGATAAAAGTGGCCATTGGCCATATACACTGAAGAACCCCAGCCCTATTCTATAACAGTGTTCAGTTTAATCATGTGATGATGATTTTGTTACTGAATTGTTGCATGCGCACTCATGCAAGATGAAGGATGAGGATCACTTTTAATTGACGAGTTGAGAATTTGGGTACTTTCAGTCGGGTCACAAGGTCATGTGCACCATGACAACTGGTAGCATGTTTACCTCGATCTGCATGCTCATGAGCATGCAGAGCAGCATGCAACACCCGTGCTGGGACACTGTAAGTGCGGTGCACTTTAACTTTGATGACCCATTACCATAATGCATTGCATGGAAACATTTCCCAACACATCTATTATAGGCTCAGAGGTGACTGGGCATCTTTTTTGCACGAGGCATACTGGGCTATCATACAAATCGAAGTGTACAAATTGCATTTCTGCCTGAAACACAATTCTGTGTCACATTTGATAAGCTCTGATATGACTTGAATCATAACCACTAGCTGAAATTGCTGAAACCAGTCACTTTTAATATATTGCATTATCAGTGTGAGGTAAAGGTTAAAAAGTAACTTTCTTCTTGAGTACATAAATGAATTAATGCCTTTTTATAGGTGATATTGCAATAATGTTAAAGAAAAAGAAAAGGAAAGTGTTGAGAGTTTACAGTGCGGTTTTTATTTTTTTGTTTTTATTGGGGTCATTATTGTGATTATGACAATTGTTACTCTGTTGAAAGTGGCAAGGGGATTCAATCTTTATTACCTTGGGGTAGGATTCAAAGTGTTATGTTTATGATGGGTAACTGGGTCATCCTCTTCTCCCATTCCCACCCCAAAAAATAACAGAGATCGAAGTACTGCATGTTTTATATTGTTTTAAGTATGTAGTTTATTGAGAAGACAAATTATCCATTTTGGAAATGACTATGTGTTAAGCTTGGGTGATAAAACCATACTACACTCTATTTAGGACCACTTAAGTAATTGGCGGAGTACTAATTATTTGAACCTTTCTTTATGGCATGACAGGAGTACATTGGCTGTTTCACATGCTAAACTGTCATTGCATCATACAGTCACACAAGAAGATGCTGTCATTGCAATTCATATTTTTGAAGAATGCATGTCAGGGAGATTTGGTGAGTTTCTCTAGATGCCCTTTACATCATGTGCATAGTATACTTCTGTTGAATTAACCATGTGGTTGTTTCAGTCTTAATCTCAGAAGTTAGCTCATGTCAAAATTTAGCAAACTGCCAAATAAAACAAGCAAAGGAATGAGAAAATTATCCAAAAAGACGTAGCCTACGAAGTGATAGCTGTGCTTCAGCTTACAGTCCATAGTGTTACTGCCAAAACATGTAGTATGTACACTAAATCATGGTATTTGTTTTTTGTTGTTGTATATCAGCCATGTTAATTGTCATGGTTACAACATTAGATTCACATAGTGAGTGAAATAAGGTTTTACATGACATTAATTTTCTTGATATGAGCTGTGAAGCAAATTGTAATTGCATGTATGACTGGTTACAGTCCCTTGACAATAGAAATTGGCTTGATAATTGGGATACATAATTACCTCAGGGGTGAATAAATACCATGGTGCTATTTCTTAGAAAAGCAATCCTCTTCAAGTTTTGGGATTCACTGCTTTTTGGGTGCACTTCTTTAATAACTCCATCTAGAACAGGATCAGTTTACTCTGTATTTACACAGTTATATTTCTAGGGAAATACAGTAATTGTGGGTGCACGTGACTCAGTCATTCTTCAATCCTTATATACTTTTCTCACATATCAGGATAAAATGGGACATCTAGCAGTCTGGGAAGTTCTCCTGTTCGAGGGAAAACCGAAAGTCTGCCGAATGGGGGAAAATTATGCAACACATTGTACAGGCTTTCTAGCCCAAAAAAGACAAGGTTTAGCAAAATCAAAAACCACTAAAACTTTTGTTTTTCTCAAAAACTGTGTGGTGAACCTCTGATTAGGCTGTGGCTTTATATTTTACAGTACAGTGCTAACAGCCTTCCACAAATATGGAGTTTAAAGGGCTTTCCAGTTCCTTCTGAACGGTACCCTAATTGAATCTTCTAATTCCTAAGCCTCATTTCTTCAAAAGCTCCTACTTTAACATAATCTACTTGGCTTCGTCCAGATTTTCAATGAAATATCAGCACTTCAATTTAAGAAAAACTGAACTTCAAATATTTGTGCATGAGCTAGGAGTGTCACCATCAATTCCTAATTATGGTTTTACAAGCCATGTTCAGTCAGTTCATGGTATTTGCATGAAATTTCAAAACATAATTGAAAACAGATCTCAATAACAAAACACTTTGCTGCCATATTGTGGACTATTATCATGCTTTGCATTGCTTGAGAACTATTTATTAAAGTTATAGTGACATATGCCAGCAAAAAAGTCTCATTTTACTTAGCAGCTACATAAAATCCCCCTAGAAGAAATCCATTGAAATTATTTCAGTATCTTTTACAAGATATGTCTTCAAAGTATGATTGTTTCTGAAGTCATCACTCATTTCCAGTGCAAATCCATTAGTGCTGTATAGTGTAAACACATATTCTAAACCTTTATGAATTATCTCTTAACTACTTGTCAGATAGTTTACAGTTTGGTGAGTGATATTGATATTTTTTAAGGAGACAATTTTAACTTGCAAAATAAATCCTTCAAGACATACCAGTGTTACAACTGTCCAGGAAATGAATGTTTAAAAAAGTATTACATTAGATGTATTTTGTGACTTCTTCTTTTGACATTACAAATTTGTATATTTAGCATGTTTATATTTGATGTAAGTGAAAAGTTGTGAATGGTCAACAATTGATGGATTTTAGATGGGAATTATGGCTATTTTCTGGATGGGTAGTTTTATAAATTAGGGGGCCAATGGTAAAAAGACACTCAAAGGATGCTGCCATGGAAGCTTCGTTCACGTGGTTGTACTTGTGTTTTCATTTTGTCACTACCATTTAGGGTAATTATATAGTTACCGCAAAATTTGTGTCATGGGAATATGTCTTTCCAATTTTGATGAATAATGAGCTCAGAATAGCCATTTTTAGGCCCAAAATTGTGACATTTAAAGTTACTTCTCCAAAGTATGGATTTTCTTTTGTTTTTAGGCTTAATTTGCATAATTTTTAACATAAAATTGTTGACAACATATGAATTGTGACAACAAAGCACATGCATACTTTAAAAAAAAAGTGTTTACATTTTGTCAATTGGAGGAGTTTGACCAAAGAGGTTTCACGTGTAAACTTTGGTGTCCCCCTTTACAAGTGAAACATTCTTACCCATTTTCCAATAATATTGTTCTTACTAAGTGATGTAATCCTCCTGAGTAGTTTGTAGGTTGTTGAGGCCTAGGCATTGCTTCATGCAGTAAACAGTGTAGAGCGAAATTTAGACATAAAATAAAAAAACAAGGCCATTTTCAATTTTGAAGACTAGTTTAGTGTCCCTGAAAAATTTACGTTGTAAAACTTGGCAGTTGAAGTAAACTTATTTGCTATACTTCCTGTTTTGAAATATCTTGTGAAATTTAACTTTTTAATATGGTATTTGACATGCACTTTGTAGAAAAGTGCTGACTGCTTTAAAAATTTGAAATATCAGGAAATATATTTTGGTGTCCCATCTGTCTTGTTTACACGTGAAGCACATGTTTTTGAACCACAAAATTGAGATGTAAAACCATGAATTGAGAAATGAATGAATTTTTTAGCTTCAAATTATTCAAATTATCTAAATAAAACACTTACATGCTATGAAACAGACCAGTCTATGGTTTTAATTTGGTGAAGGTATTTTGGTGTCTCCATTCACATGTAAAACTCACATTTTCCCCTGAAAAAGGCAATTTTGAGGATGTAAATAATTCCTGCACCCATGATTGGAACTTACTCCTCATCAGTTTTCAAGAAATAATAGGATAAGACATATCAAATTATTGTGTCACCAAAAGCATAAATCATGGATTTAGGGCCAAAAATGTCGTGTCACAGGTTGGCATCCACATAAATGGAACCACCCAGGTTTATAATATTCTTTTACTGTATTCAAACATCCAACTACATGTTCTTTTCATGTCACCAAACCTTTATACTGTACAAACTATTTACTCGTACTATATGGATAATAATGTTAACTTCTTCAGTGTTCCCCATTATCAAATCATGACCACCACTTCTTACCTAACTCGAGAAAGTTTGGTTGATGTATGTTAATTAATGAAACTTGGACAGCTGATGGTGGTCAACATAATTTTTACCATACCATGAGGAAAACTAACAGGTGTAAAGAAACCACAAAGTCTGTATGCACGAAGTTGGAAAAGATGTTTCCATCCTTAGGTGACATCTTGGAATAGTTGCAGTAGTTAAGAAATTGATTTGATATTATTGTTATTTATATCTCAGCAGGTCACTCCTTCATCAGTATGCTACCCCAAGCCCATATTAAAACTGACAAACTGTCTCATTTCATTGATGGTGAGGTAAGTTGTATTACATGTCAGCTAGATAGCAGTGATATCTTGTGTGCATGATGCTATGTACGTAATTATGGTTCATGTTTTGGTTGGGTTAAAGTGATATGTCCATTCATTATGTGGGTTAGAGTGATGTCCATTCATTATGTAAGTAGACATTCCAAGCCTTGGACTCATCAAACCAGGACAATTCCAAAACTTGGACCCTTCGCTCTGGGACATTCGGTATCCCACACAGTCTACCTGGTAAACTGCATAATAATTGACTTGGGAATGAATTATATGTAGGCAAAAGAGGATGATCTCAGACAACCAGCAAACAAACACTTATTATCGGGTTCATGAATTGCAAAGGGTGGCACCAGGATTTGTCCAAAGGGGTCAGGGGGTGGGTTTCTCGATGGGGGGAAGTCACATGAAAAGGCCCAACAGAGACATGGGTTGCAAAGGATGTCAAAAGTAAAAGTTTTTGGTGTGTGAATCCTAGCAGAAAATTTGGGGTTTTACTTATGAATTTAAAAATTTTGAGGTTCTATTGGTAAAGATTTGAAACATTTTTTTTTTTTTTTTTTGCATTAAATGTGAGAATTTGGGGTTTTTATTGGAGAGTTTGCCTTACTCGAGAACAAATTCAGTCAAGGAAACTGCCCATTGCCATTGGAGATTACATGTCGAATTGTACCCATTAAGGCTTTCTAACAAAAACTGGGGGGAAGGGGGCGCACAGCAGCCTAACGTTATGAGGAGTCTGTGGTCCTACTGCTTTCTTGGGCCTCCCTGATAAAATGACTCATCCAAACATACTATATGCTATACTTCTATATATATGGGATCATGTTGCATGAGTTCTTTCATGGCATGTACTCAACTAAAAAATAGATTAATCACAATAGATAAATTTGGAACAATAAAAGACAACAGTTACTGGTATAATTTCCTGTGCTGATACCATACTTGAGTTCTTGTATTAAAGCTGGTAAGATCAGCTTGAAACTAGCATACAAAAAATTAGCCTCATTAATTCAAAAGGATATTCTAGCTGCATATTCTGTTACCACACTGTTCCTCCTGCGGTTGCATTTTTTTCACTGAGACAATTAGAACACATGGACAGCATAGAAGACCACGAATGTATCCAGCCAGTACACAAATCAGCTGTCTGCATTTGTTGGTATACATTGCAATGTTATGCCCTTACCTCCATTGGGGGTGCACTTTCTGTTCTGTGATGTTATATGCATAAGGTCTATAACCATGGATGTAGACTGAGCTGTGTACTTTTCAACTCTCAAGTTACTTTTGAGGACCATTAAAGTTTGGTAAGATGATCTTAATATGATGGTAACATATGATTTTAACATACACAATAATATTTTACCTTGAGGGGCATTCACTTATTAAAACACCTACTCCACCTCAATTTGAACTTAATAGTTGGGGGATATGACCAGGCTTATGGTATGAAAACTGATACAACATTGCCTGGTCAGACATTTTTTTGAAGCAACCAGGTACTCAATCTTGGTAACCATGGGATGAAATTTGCCGGGCGCATGCGTAATGAAACCTGCAGACTTCTACCACAACGCTGTTAATGATGTGGCAAAGAGTGGTCATTCAAATGATGGAATAGCTAGTTTAAACTATACTACACGTACTGCTCAAGCAGTAATAGCAATATTCATTCACTGAATCTGAATTGACTATTTGTTGACAGACTTAGATACATGTCTTAAATATCTTTGTGATGTAGCGAATTTGGGCCACTATAGGACATTTTGACCTGTTGGTTAAGACAAAGCATTATCAAAATTAAAAGCCAGCATTTATATATATATATATATATATATATATATTATATATATATATATATATATATATATATATATATATATATATATATATATATATATATATATATATATATATATATATAATATATATATATATATATATATATAATGTGTGTCAATTGGTTCCAAATCCTCAGGTTTTCTCATGTGTCTGCCATGGGTTTTCACAGGTTTTTGCGGGGAAACCTGTGTTTTCCCGTAAAATTGACACAGGTTCGCAAGTTGCCACACTTTGCCACAGATTAACCACAGGTTTGACACGCAAAATGCTTGGCAATTAAAAATAGTATTGACAAAGAATTCTGAGTCAAAACCTGTGACTTAAAATTGAAAGCAAGAAAAGGTGTGTAAACCTGTGTCAAATCTGTGTCCAGGGGGTTCCAAAAACACAGGTTTGCCACCCGGGAACATGCATGATTTCTTTTGTATAAAGGGACATGATGGCATGACAATGCAGAGTGATGTGATACCATATGGTCACTTGTATCTTAGCAACTGATCCCATATGGCTATATAACTACTAGTTATATACATAGCCATACGGGATCAGTTGCTAAGATACAAGTGAACATATGGTATCACGTCACTCTGCATTGTCATGCCATCATGTAGACCCAACTGCCTTTTTGATGGAATAAGATCAGTAAATTGGTTGACAGGTTTGTTATATGTCACAGGGCTCCATCGCATACCAGTATAATTTCTCTGGAACTATTCCAACCACCTCCATAGATTAGACTTTTAGAATGTGCTATTGTTTGTGTTGTCACATTTGTAAAATTTTCACATTGTGCCATCTGGAAATCTTTGGTCTTTAGTTGCTGTTACATTTTATTTTAATACTTGGTTTCCCCATGTCAAGATGTTTGTTTGCATGTTGTAGTCTGCTGACCTCATGTGCTTTGGGTTCCACTACACCAAGAAACATGCAGTGAAATGAATTTTTTTTAGTTGTCAAACACTTAAAACTCCTAACTATAATGATGGAGTCTTTATTTTCCACTTAATTGGAAGAGTGTGCTCGAAGATAGACACTTGTCACCCCAAATGCACTTTAGGTTTGGGGTGACTGAAGTGACAAGTAGTGGCTGCACTTTGATTGACATAAAAATAGTATGCTATACTGTGCCTTCATATGTAAGCCTCTCTGATTAGACTATGTGTGCAGATCAGTGACTTACACAGATGCAGTCTATAACCTTTATTGCATGCAAGGTATATACATGGTGCCCAGAGTACAGTATGTTAGTACAGTACATACATGTATATATTAATGACAATTGCAATTTTCAGGTTTCAAAATATCATTCACAGCTGTTAGAGCTACAGTAGGGCAACAGGGACCATATCAATTGGAGTGGGAAAATTTTCAAAGTTTTCCAAAAACCGTAAAACCATTCTAGATTTCTTTTTTTTTTATTTCTTTGGCAGCTTAATGAATATATGAGTACATTTCATAAGCAGCTGTTGAAATTCTGTAGAATAAGAATGGATGGAGACAGTCACTTTCTTCCAGAAGACTGAATGAATTGTTGTGTCACAACAGTGAAAAGATGTCATGATGAAAGATGGAAATCAAGAAAAGTGGATTCTAGCCCTCAAAGTATTAGTGAACAAATTTTCTTGAACCAACATGTACTTTCAGCTTTGCAAATGAGAACTTCTGGACTTACTTGTTTGATTGGCCAATTTTCGACCTTTGAGGTAGCATCCAGTATCCGTTAGCATCTTCAGGCCAACTGATCATATGGCTCTGATTGGTCACCGAACTGTGAAGGAGGTCACGGTTCAAAGTTGAGCTGAGCTTTTTCGGAAGTTTCCTGACAATGTGATTGTAGGTATGCCTCAGGGAAGTTATGTCTGAGACCCCCTCCTTGGCTGAGACTTTGGCACTCACTAATCAATGGCCACCTTAACACCTTTACTGAAGCATTTACTCTCCCTGTCCAGAATGATTACTTTGTTATCAAAGGTGTGGTTGAGTATTGGAGATGATTGTAGACTGCAGAGCTGTCTGCTGAAACCACGTTCCTATGTTGATACATTCGTTTGGCTAGTGCCTGTTTGGTTTCACTGATGTAGAGTTCTTTATATCCAGGTCCCCCACATGGGACAATGTCACAGTTTTCCTTGGACTCTAATTGTCCTTGGGGTGAACCAATCTTTTCCTTGGGGTCTTCACAGGCTTAAAAGACACTGCTGTTCCATGGTCTTTGAGTATCCTACAGGTTTGTGGTTTCGATGAAAAGAGAAACCTATGCAGTTATGATGGCGGTTGTGTATGTGTGTGTGTGTGTTTGTGACACTTTTCTTGTTTACACGATATCTCAAGAAGGGAAACTCTGACAGTTCTCAAAGTTGGTAGGTAGATGCCCCATATTGAGAGGAAGAATCCTATTGTTTTTGGTGGAGGTCAAAGGTCATTTGGGGTCACCAGGGGTCAAACTCTGAAAACCTTGTTTACACAATATCTCAAGTTAGAAAGCTTGGATAGACTTCATACTTGGTGTGTAAATGCATCATGGTAAGAGAAAGAACCCTATTGTTTTTGGTGGAGGTCAAAGGTCATTTGGGGTCACCAGGTGTCAAACTCTGGAAACCTTGTTTACACGATACCTCAAGTTAGGATGCTTAGATAGATTTCATACTTGATGTGTGGATGCATTATGGTGAGAGGAAGAATGTTATTGTTTTTGGTGGAGGTCAAAGGTCATTTGGGGTCACCATGGGTCAAACTTTGAAAACCTTTTTTACACGATATCTCAAGATAGGAAGCTTGGATAGATTTCATACTTTGTGTTGATGCATTATGATAAAAGGAAAAACACTATTGTTTTTGGTGGAGGTCAAAGGTCATTTGGGGTCACCAGGGGTCAAACTCTGAAAACCTTGTTTACACGATATCTCAAGGTAGGAATCTTGGATAGACTTCATACTTGGTGTGTTGATGCATTATGGTGAGAGGAAGAACCCTTTTGTTTTTGGTGGAGGTCAAAGGTCATTTAGGATCACCAGGGGTCAAACTCTGAAAACCTTGTTTACATGATATCTCAAGGAAAGAAGCTTGGATAGATTTCATACTTGGTGTGTTGATGCATTATGGTGAGAGGAAGAACCCTGTTGTTTTTGGTGGAGGTCATGGGTCATTTGGGGTCACCAGGGGTCCAACTCTGGAAACCTTGTTTACACGATATCTCAAGACAGGAAGCTTGGATAGATTTCATACTTGGTGTGTTGGTGCACTATGGTGAGGGGAAGAACCCTTTTGTTTTTGGTGGAGGTCAAAGGCCATTTGGGGTCAAACTCTGAAAACCTTGTTTACACGATATCTCAAGTTAGGAAGCTTTGATAGTTTTTATACTTGGTGTGTGAATGCATTATGGTGAGGGGAAGAACCCTATTGTTTTTGGTGGAGGTCAAAGGTCATTTGGGGTCACCAGGGGTCAAACTGTAAAAACCTTTTTTACATGATATCTCAAGGTAGGAAGCTTGGATAGATATCATAACTAGCATGTGGATGCAAAATCTTCAGAGGTACAAGCATATTGTTTTTTGGTGGAGGTCAAAGGTCATTTGGGGTTACCAAGGGGTTGAAATCTGAAAACCTTGTTAACAGGGTATCTCGAGGTAGGAAGTTTGGATAGATTTCATAGGTAGTATGTGGATGCCTTATGGTCAGAGGTGGAACCATATCATTTTTGGTGGAGGTTAAAGGTCAAATGGGTCCACTGGGGGTCAACCTCTGAAAAGCTTGTTAACATGATATTGCAAAGTAGGAGCTTGGATAGATTTCATACATAGTATGTGGATGACTTATGGTGAGAGGAAGTACCCAATTTTTTATGGTGGAGGTCAAAGGTCATCTGGGGTCAAACTCTGAAAACCTTGTTTACAAGATAGCTCAAGTTAGGAAGGTTAAATACTTCCCATGGTGTTGCATTTAATCTATCAGAAAACCCCTATGAGTTTTGTCAGAAATCAGAGGCCAGATGAAATCACCAGAGGGCATTTAGCAAAAATTCCCGAGAATTCCCAAGGTCAAATATGAACATGAAACTGTAATTTAATTTCCAGCACTTTAAGATCACATTCAACCAATGACTGAAAGGAACAGGACATCTTGGCGTTATTTAGATTACACATTAAGTGCTATATTCATCAAATTTTTACATTCTGGTTCCACAGGGCCTGACGCATAAGGGATAGTTATGTGCATGGGAGCATCTCTTGGTCACCCTCAGGGCTGAAATTTAGCACTCGTCCGATCGTCCGTGACGGGTAAAATTTGCATCGGACAATCACTTTCTCTCTTTGAACTTGTCCGATGGACGAGTAGATTTTATTTGTTACTGAATAGTTCCCTACATCAGCAGGAAAGTATGTCATAAAAATCCCTTTAAGAAGTGTCATTGAGACAATAGTATTGACTACCATTCATCATTGTACCATGCTAATAAATATGGAAAAATGCTGAATTTAAAGTAAATGTTTGTTTTCTGTGGCAGAGACAGGAAATAGAATTGTTCATCTCTTGTTCATCACTTTCATTTGGACAACCAAAAACTATTTTGGACAACCTAAATTTAGCTTCAGGTTGTCCGATGGGCAACCTGAAAATTTCCTTAAAAATCAGGCCTGACCCTGCTGTCCGGATTTTGATAAGTTAGATTATTTTCAGAATCAGGTGATTTGTTAGAATTTAGCACTTTGTGAAAGGTCCAGCCATGATATTCACAGGCTTTTAGTGACCATTTTAGATGCTGGTGTTCTTCCTTTTCACTTTCAGAGGAGATAAAGGAATCCGCTCGATTGGACAAGGTTCAGAGGATAACCCCCAGTTTGTGCTCTAATGGGTGGTGAGAGTCAAACATGAGGTACTGATCAGTGTGTGTCTATTTCCCGTATACCGATCTTCACGTACCTCTTGAACTTACTAAATAGTCAAGGAAAGAGAGTTTGTTATCTTTCAGTTTTTCTCTGAATAAACTTGATGTGCTCATACACTTCATTGTTTTCAAACAAGGGCACCAATTGGTCTTTTTGTAACTTAACCCTCACAACCCACATGTCATCCACATTATGTACCAATGTGTAGGGGAAGGACCAGAGTAAGATTCAATGGATTCATATGTTCAAAACATTTCAGGAACCAATTAACAACAATAGGGCTAACAGGTGATCCCGTATAGCACATCCATGGCATTGCGTATAGAATCTGCCATCGTAAACGAAATGTGTTGTGTTTAGACACAATTCCAAAAGATCACATCTGATGTGGGTTAAGTATAGTATAGTCAATAGCATAACATCCTCTTGCAGAAAATCTCTGACAACCTCAACAGCTTCAAGTGAACAGAGCTAATATATCTTATGATGTTATAGTCTTATTTTCTGACAGTTTAATGTCCTTGATATTGCTCACAAACTCTTTGGAGTTGACAATGTGATGATCAGATCTACCAACAAGGAGGCCAGTAATGTCAGCGATAAACTCGGCAATAGAATAAGTAACAGAGTTAATACTGCTGACTATACATCAGTAAGGGGGAATTTGGCTTATGTATTTTCAGTAGACCATAAAAATTAGGGATTGATTCCCTTGGACTTAATCTCAAGACTGCTCAATGCTTATATCCTGAGAGCTTTCAAGATTTTGGAGACACTTTGTCATTTTTCTTGCATAGCCACTGGTGGGGTCTCTTTTCAATGGTTCATAGGTTTTTCTGTCTTTCACTAGTTCAAGCACTTCGTTGTAATAATCGGATTTGTCCATTACCACTGTGCATCATCCCTTGTCTGCAGGCATAGGCAGGATTATGAGGGCCAATTAGGGGGGCACTTGCCCCCGAATTTTTCCAGAGCTTAACAGATAATAAAAATAATAGAACAAAAAATGAAAGAAAGAGAGCTGACCAGAGAAATTATGGGAGAATTTTCAATAGCCTATTATGAATAAATTTTGAAAACATTTATATGCTAGGAAGATTTTTCCCAGTATGCTTCGTGTGCACCCAAAGAGAAAGCTGACTAATACAATTGAAAATTTCATCTGGCCCCGTAAAATTACTTTCAAAGCATGGCCGCGTCTCCTACCTACTACACTATTGTGACTTGAAGCTCTGAAACAAAGGTAACTGAAAGTACCAATGTACATCATAAAATGCATCATGGTCCTTGCAATTTTGCAAACAAAATCCCAGACCCTACCCATGCCTAGGGAAACGCAATCCTTGATAAATTTTTCATTGTGCTTTGGAGCCTATAATAAAGGTGTCTCATTAGTACTGCTACAGTATGCTGCTGTGCATAGGAAAACTGGTGTAATTGCCTTGTTATTACTTCCTGTAGGACAGCTTGAGTAAATTATTATAATTTCCATAATCTTTGCTACACCTCTTGCTGCTCAATTTCCCCACCAACTACTCAGGGAGGACCCTCAGTTCCTGCAGGGTCTGGCTTTGCGCCTTATTCAGCACTCGCTATTGAAGGCTTAGCCGGCCACAACTTCCCAAGATGTAGCTTCGAGTGAAATTCCCCGGCACCTTAACTGCAGATGTCTTTGGCTGTGTCCATTTAAAAACTACTCATAAAACATTCCATTGATTTAAGTGCCATATACTCTATAGCCTTCTAAATCAACACTGCCTTATTTTTCACACTAATAAAAATGTTGAAGGGGATTTGTCCCAGACCATCGAAAAAAATGAAAGTAAGAACCATAGAGCAGGATATAGGTTCTTATGTCTTTTTCACACTAATAAAAATGTTGAAGGGGATTTGTCCCAGACCATCGAAAACCAGAAAGCCAAAAGGCTTAGTGATTCCTTGCCAAAAGGGGGGTGCTTTGTTACACTGAGGTTCATCCATCAAATTTATACTTCTCTTCTACATCATTTTTTATGATGTGGTCACATCAGCTCATGTCACATGCCCTTTAAACTGAAACTTGAATAACCCCAAAAAAATGAAAAAAAAAAAATTTATCTGTGCTCCTCCCTTGTAATGCAAGTTCCAGTTTTTGACCTCTGGTGACCTCAAATGGCTTGTGACCTCCACAAAAAACAATAGGGGTTTTCCTCACACCATAACACATCCACATACTTAGTATAAAATCTATCCAAGCTTCCTACCTTGAGATACTGTGTAAACAAGGTTTTCAGACTTTGACCCCGGTGACCCCAAATGACCTTTAACCTCCACCAAAAACTATACGCTTCTTCCTCGCACCATAACGCATCCACATACTTAATATGAAATCAATCCAAGCTTCCTATCTTGCGATATAGTATAAACAAGGTTTTTAGAGTTTGACCCCTGGTGGCCCCAGACGACCTTTGACCTCCACCAAAAATAACAGAAATCTTCCTCTCACCATACCACATCCAAATACTTGGCATGAAATCTATCCAAGCTTCCTACCTTGAAATATCATGTAAACAAGGTTTTCAGATTTTGACCCCCGGGGACCCCAGATGACCTTTGACCTCCACCAAAAACAATAGGGTTCTTCCTCTCACCACAACGCATCTACATACCAAGCATGAAATCTATCCAAGCTTTCTAACTTGAGATATTATGTAAACAAGGTTTTCATATTTTGACCCCCGGTGACCCCAGATGACCTTTGACCTCCACCAAAAACGATAGGGTTATTCCTCCCACCACAACGCATCTACATACCAAGCATGAAATCTATCCAAGCTTTCTAACTTGAGATATCGTGTAAACAAGGTTTTCAGATTTTGACCCCTGGTGGCCCCAGACGACCTTTGACCTCCACCAAAAATAACAGAAATCTTCCTCTCGCCATACCACATCCAAATACTTGGCATGAAATCTATCCAAGCTTCCTACCTTGAAATATCATGTAAACAAGGTTTTCAGATTTTGACCCCCGGGGACCCCAGATGACCTTTGACCTCCACCAAAAACAATAGGGTTCTTCCTCTCACCACAACGCATCTACATACAAGCATGAAATCTATCCAAGCTTTCTAACTTCAGATATTGTGTAAACAAGGTTTTCAGATTTTGGCCCCCGGTGACCCCAGATGACCTTTGACCTCCACCAAAAACGATAGGGTTCTTCCTCTCACCAGAACGCATCTTCATACCAAGCATGAAATCTATCCAAGCTTTCTACCTTGAGATATCGTGTAAACAAGGTTTTCAGATTTTGACCCCTGGTGACCCCAGATGACCTTTGACCTCCACCAAAAACGATAGGGTTCTTCCTCTCACCACAACGCATCTACATACCACGCATGAAATCTATCCAAGCTTTCTAACTTGAGATATTGTGTAAACAAGGTTTTCAGATTTTGACCCCCAGTGACCCCAGATGACCTTTGACCTCCACCAAAAACAATAGGGTTCTTCCTCTCAATATGGGCCATCTATGTACCAAGTTTGAGAACTGTCAAACTTTCCCTTCTTGAGATATCGTGTAAACAAGCTAAGCCGTCACATACACACACACACACACACACGACATCACCATCGCATAGATTCCTTGCCTGCCTTCGGCAAGGAATCAAAAATGAAAGGAAGAACCATAGAGCAGGATATAGGTTCTTATATTCTGCTACTGTAGGCACCAGAGGAAAGTAGGAAATTTTTTTTGCAATGAACAGTGCTGCATTTAAAACTAAAGAAAAACAATAGGCTACAGTTAAATCCCATTTGATTGAATACTTTGGAGGCTGATCTGTTGTATTTAATCACGGATTCCATAGCAGTGCTGTCTACATAAGGTATATTCTCCAGTGCCACTGTATAGTTCAAGCCTTTGGCTAAAACATTCTTTTCCATCACACTTAGTGTTTGCATGGACAGATTCTTAACCCATTGTTCTTTCTGCAAACTATCCCCTTTTTGTCCATTCGTATTTCTCCAATTGTGAGTGCCCAAGTCTTAACATAGGAGGTGGTCTTACTAAGACATCATCTCGCCAGGGCTTACAGTTCCGTTGTCAGGAAACTTCCAAAGAAGCTCAGCTCAGCTTCGAACTGTCAACCATCCTTCACGGTTTGATGATCAATCAGAGCCACATGATCAGTTGGCCTGAAGATATTTCCGGGGTAGGCAGTGAAACTCCACCAATCAAACAAGTCCAGAAGTTCTGATATACAATCCTTACTATATCTTACATACCTGGATGAATACTCTCCATCTTCATACTACTTCAGCATTGTTAGTTTGCTAAAATATCTATCAATCCAAATGGGAAGCCTTGGGTCTATTTCTAAAAGTCTAGATATAATATGCACACAACAATCAGGAAAATAATCAAGATACAGGAAACAAGTCCATCATTGACCAGTTGATCACTGTCTACTGGTTATGTACTTCTGCTCTAAAGGAGCTGATGAGTCTGTTCTCTTGCTATTTTTGCATTTATACTGATACTGAATCTAGACAAAATCTGAGCATAATTTACCACTTCTGTGCATATATGCTTGGGTTTTCCTATCAAAATTGGATAAAAGTAATGAGAACATTTTGCAACTGCACTAGTAAAAGAGGCATCACACTTTATAACTGAAAACAGGAAGGTTTTATAGTATATAAACAAATGACAGAAGACAAATTAGCATTTATAATAGGAATCATAGTTATTCCTATTACAAGAATTTATTCATTTTTGGAAGAAGATGCTTATCTCCAACTGAAATAGTGGAAACTGCTTTTTTGAGATATAATTTATTGAAAAGTTGTGCCTGAAGTCTTTTCTGCACTCACTGTAATTTTGCAGTTGCTACAGTATTTGCTACTCTCTGGAGGAATGTTAATTGCTACATGGTCATTAACCAAGAACAGACTGAGTAATATGGTTGTTATTTGTACTGTAGTAGTTTATGGTTTTGAAAGTCAGAGATTGTTCTTGGTTCAATTTTATTGGTCTTCATAAGTTATTACAAGTTAGTTATATAGAGTTAATACCTCAGTGGCAGTTATGCAGCTGTCATTTGTAGGATACACTAAACAGCCCCTGGGATAGGACGTGCATCACTTGTCCAGTGTGCGTCATACGTCTTTATGGCATGACTCACCATACATCTGAAAATGTGACTTCCAATTGTGCGAAGCTGACAGACCAAAATTTTAAAAAGTAACACACCACTGCTTGAAAATGACTGTCCAAATGATGCACTTGAAACAACACATGACATTTGCTTCACATCCATTCATACACAACAGGAGGTATGATAGGTTTGTCCGTATGCAATACGCAGTATACACTGCATCTTCTGACATCTGGACAAAGCGTTGGCTGGCACAGTGTACTCAGTCTGGTGGTCCATTCATGCATGTACATAAACTTAACTGCATGCATTATGTGATTCTACGTCTGGAATGGAATTTCCCCACGAAGTAGATTAATTTTGCCCAGAACAAATATCAAGGCATGTGATTGAAAAGGGAATATGCTGCACAGTATGGTACATTGGCTACAAACCTGGTTGGTACCGGTAGCCTAAGTGCAGTGCACATATTCAGTGAAAAGTGAGGCAACTGGCACTGCAGTCATGGAAACACTGTAAAATATCAGCGATTTTAACTGTTTACCGTACGTACAGCTACAGATAGTAGTGGCATCTTCCCTGGTTTTTAGTACACGTGTTGTGGCCTAGCACGTCCCTTTGGTACACAAACAGAAATGATCTGTAATTGTTCATTTAGCATTCACTGCCACAATTCTCCCTATAGATATTCAATACTATATAATAATAGAGCACTCTAATAAATTTTGTGTCTGTGCGTGTATTAAGGGTTCTCATGAGACTTTCGCTTTCAGTTACATGTATTTTGTATGACTGATGATACAAATATGGCATATGTAGTACAAGCAGACACTACAGGCACTATGGGTATGTAGGCCTGTTGGATAAGTGTCATGTGAGTGACATTGATGCACCTACTTCTGCACGTTGCGACAGACATCTGGACAATTCTGATGGAACCCTGTCTCAAAATTTTGTGGTAAATGACTCGCCCATGATGCACCTTCCCCTGTGTCGTATGGTGTGTCTTACAAATGACAGCTGCATTACACCAAATTTATTCACATTGATTTGTATATATTTCTTGTAAATTTGCCAATTTTCATGCATATTGGTATATTAGACAAATTTTTCATATTTATATTTACTCCATGGATAGATTTTCCATCCTTATTGATTTGCACATAATATCTACACATCAAATCTTTTCCTATTGATATACAGTAAAGGTCTGTGGACACGTAAATGTGATACCTGCTTATTTGATGTAAAAAGCATTAAGAACGTTATAAAAACAGCCACAATTCCCTTCCATATTCATCAAATATTGACCCTTTTACAAGAATATATTACTGTTTTGCACTTGCATCATGAATAAACACAAGCTATTTATGCAGATTTGTGATGTGTAGAGAGGGACCCCATTAAATAGGTGTTGTGTTATGCTTTGATTGTTTAGCCTTCATTCCAAGGACAGCTGTAATTTTGCGGTTTATCTTGGAATTAGTAGCTGTATACTTCTTTGAAAATTTCTACATTAAACACCAATACAGAAACTACAGCTAGTACTTAACATCTATAATTCATAAAGGATTTACAAAAGAAGTACAGACACTTTGAAACACTTCATATCTAATTTTTGCATATCTAATAAGCAATCTCAGAAATTGTCAAACTTTGAAGAGGATATACCTTGAGAACACTAAAAGACATTCAAATAATTCCAAATGATTTTCAATGAGTGAAGTAATAAAAAAAACTGATTTGGCCACATGTCCACAGACCTTTAAAATTTGTTGTATTAAATATTCGTCCATACGAGTATTTTAATACTACTCACATGTTCTTACTGCTTTCTTGTGTAAATTGTTCATATATATTGGTATTTATTTATTATTCAGATTATATCAATATTAAAACTTGAAATGTTTGTACTGAGGAAAATATTCTAAAGAAAATGTGAGAAACATAGTAAGAATTATATAAATAGTACATTGTATAAAAGACGTATTTTCACAAGAAAGATATGTATTTTTTTTTTTTTTTGCAATACCGTGTGAGAAAAATAAATTACAATTTGATGATGATACACATTATCTGTTCTTGTTATGAGAATATTTCCCTCTAATTCAATTACTTCTGAGGTTACTACTTTTTTTCATTCCAAAAAGGTAAAACACTTTAATTAGATGCATGCCACAAATGCTAGCTCAAGGCTTTAAAAGTTGTAACATTTTCATGACTTTTGCAGGTCTTCAAATTACATTTGGACTAAATTTTGTGCATTACCAAGTTTTCTGTGAATACATAAACCTGTGTTGTTATTCACATCACATAAAAGCTCATTTTAAGTGCACCAATTCATTTTCTAAAAATTACAAAATGTAGGTCATAAAGTTTCAAAAGTTAACCTTCTTGGTCCACATTTTCTCTTAACTAGATGACATTTTTGTACTGAGGTATAAAATGTTAATATTTATTCACTCCATTGAAATATTTTAATGCCACTATTTTTGTATGTAAGAGTCTCTGCACCGCTTGATTAAAAAGGTAATTACCCTTGCATTGTCACTATAAGTAGAAGGGACTTGACACCATACAGGCTACTAGC
Source organism: Holothuria leucospilota (assembly GCA_029531755.1). Classification (NCBI taxonomy): domain Eukaryota; kingdom Metazoa; phylum Echinodermata; class Holothuroidea; order Aspidochirotida; family Holothuriidae; genus Holothuria; species Holothuria leucospilota. Next base: position 2,069,759 of record CM055975.1, on the reverse strand, counting down.
TCCTATCTCTCAAAACAAGTTTTTCGTTCACGGCACTTCATCACTACAAAAAGACTACAAAAATATCTACAGCCTGGGTGTTCTGGTGCAAAACAGATTTGTGAAAGAAAACAAACTGCATATATTCAGGTGTAGTTGCCATGCATGCAGTGGTGTAGGATACACTTACACAAGCAACAGGAAATAAGTTTCTGTGACCAAGTGAGCATTGGCATAATCACAAGGCGATTTTTTGGCTTGTTTTGCAGGCTTTGAGGAGCAGATGTTTCATGACACTAAGCCACCATATGTATGGAGGGAAGCCTTAGAGTAATAAATTGCAACTTCACATCAATTCAATTCAGTTTCAGGTGGCAATTACACCATCTAAACAATTAAGATCAAATTCTTTTAAAAGTTCAATTCAGATTGGCAAACCTACAGCTGTGATTTGCTCTTGGATGAAAACCCACCTTGATCTAGTTTTCTTCAAAAGAGCCTTCTTCAGACTATTACACTTTTCATGCTACAGTGAATTGATGGTGGATAGTGTGGATGAACACAAGTTCTCTGGAATTTTGCAAGAACTATACTTATTTTTTCCACGAGAAGTTACAATAAAACATAGGGTAGCCTACGTATAAGATAGATAAGCTCAAAGCACAAAGTAAATGAGTTAATTATGGTATGTGGTGGATGCATGCAAAACTAGCCAAAAAATTGCATCTAAAAGGCTTTTCAGTATTGTAGTGTTTTCCTTTATTTTACATACCATATAATTATTGCAATGAATATATACAGTAAACAGACCTAAAAACTGCAGTTTGCCTTTTATCATCATGGCCTAAATCATGGTAAAGGCCATGCAGTCCATTTCTTCATGATACAGAACTCATAGGATTGGGAGGATAAAAGTTGCATGGAATTTTAATTTGCAATAATATTCCTGCTTTCCTACTTAAAGGCAATAGGCAGTCGCCCCAAAATTTTCTTTGAAAAATCAGCAAACTCTTGCAAAGCTCCTCATATTGCATTACAAGCAACTCTGAAGACATTTTGAACATAACTATTACAAACAATAGGTAAAGCAAGGAGAAATTCTCCTTGAATTTCATAATTCACTAAGAAAAATATTGCCACATGATCAAAATAGGCCAATCATGAACTAGAGTGACCGGGCACACTCACTCTGATTGGGGTGACTGCATTTTACCTTTAGTTAAACTAGACAGTTAGTGTATATGATGGATGTGTGCAAAGTGTGCCAAAAATTAAACTTGAAAGGCATTTACAGTGATGTTTCACTTCATTTGACTGCAAAATTAATCTATCACAGTATCATCAAATTTTCCCTTGTTTCAATTATTTCAGTTGGGGTGTATAAAATAGTTTTGCCCGAGCATTAAGTTTAAAAGGCAAAGACCCCCTCTGCCCCATGAATTGTACCACTAGGTGGTTGGTATACTTTTACTCAATTCAACCAAATTAGTTCCCAAGGAGAACATTTCAAACAATTTTCCATACAGAGAAACTGTGAGATGTCTTATATGAAGCTGTCTGCTTGATTAAACACAGCCAGGCTGAAACCTGTTATCAGATAAGATAAAAGCAACTTGTGACTAATGAAGCAAAAACACAACTGTTAATTCCATGTGATATGGGCTACCTCTAAACAACACCATAGTATATTTGAAACAGCATATACTCTGGTCATTACAAGGAATTAAGCAGAAAGATAAACCACCTGTATGTGAAATGTCAGTACCCACAGACAAGTGAGCCAAACAATCCCATCATGGACATTGGTAGTACCTGCAATACTTAGTAAACCTGCAGATGAGAAGACCATGATTTTATGCAGAGATCTCGTTCTTCACCGTGATGAGGGTAACACCCACAGCATTACTGCGTTTGGGCATAACAATTGAAGGTTGGGTCGGGACATGGTGATAGTCATGAGCAACATGTTATAGTACAATTTACTTCACAGAGAAAACGATTTACAATGCACGGGATGTAAGTTGCACTTGAGCATACCGTAGTACTGTCTGTAAACCTGATATAATTTTATACATTTATACTGCATTCCATTGGGTTGGTGATCATGGTGTGCACGAGCGTTATTTTTTTATGCATTGTACACAAATAAGCAGACATAATTTTGAACTGTTCTGCAGGGGAAAAAAATGCAGTGTCCACCAACCCAATGGAATGCCATATTAGTCCACAATACAGCTAGAGAAAAGTGTCAAATATTGTCTCCATTTCTTCTACCTTGTATGCTTCAAAATCCTTGAGCATACAATGCATTCATGTATCATGCACCTGCATACTGATACATAAGTCATTACAAGCAGGCAACATGGTTTAACACAACATCACTCCTATCAATCACTGACTTTTAATTAACAGTAAAATGCAATGCACATTCCCTAAATATTATGTCCTGGTTAACATATAAATCATGGCCTTCTTTTACAGCTTTTGACACTGTCACCCACAAAATAAAGAGGTACTGCAGTACGATCAAACCCCATACTTGAAGTGCCAATTTTCTTAAGTGTTCTTTAGGAAACAATGGGTTGTAATTGGGGGTGATATTTTGGATTGCACTGATGTTATCTTGGGGGCTGCATCACCTGCTAGGTACTGTGCTGTAGCCTACATGACTTGCCCATAACATCTAATTAGAGGTTAGACTATTTGCTGATGACTGTGTTATTATAGAAAAATATGGAATAATGTGGACCAGGTCCAGCCCCAAAATGGCTTACGTTCTCTTTCTAAATGGCAGGACGATTGGCAAATGCATGAAAATCAAGAAATGTGATGTGCTTCTTAATGAGGATCACTCACTCTAGGAACCCTGAAGTCCATGACTACACACTTGGCAATAAAATCTTAGTGTCTACTGACTGTCACACTTGGAGTGGATATTTTTTATCTAACTCTTACCTAGAACAAACATGTAAACTGCATCATGTTTCTGCTAATACATCCCTGGGTTTTATTAAAAGGAACTGCCACTCTTGCCCTAGCAACATCAAAGCCAATGCCATATATCTTACTACAGGCATCTTTTGGAATACTTGTCCCCATCTGGAACCCTTATACTGGCTTTCAAGTAAACAAATTGGAGTAAATCCAAAGAAAAGCCACTAGCTAGTGTGCACTTAAATTAATCCACCCATGGTAGTGTTACTGGAATGTTCAAGGAAGGGTTTAAGCAGAAAATTATGTCTGATATTTGGAAGAAGTAAGTCCCTGCATTTCAGTGAAATTCTCATTCAGTTCTGACATGTGGTTCGATCTTGAGATATCAGCAAGTGAAGTTACTACATTTGTGACATGAAGTGAGCTTAGAGTATTAAAAAGGGTTACAAGTATATCTCCTCACACTGATGAGCAAAGCTTTGTTTTCTTTGTTTTAATTTCAATCTGTTGTTTTGACCTTGAAGTTAATAAGGATATAGGTGAATGTGAAGTTTGAAAAATTCCATGCCTTTCATGCATTCACTTTCTGACAACATGAGATTGTGGTAGAGTAAACTGGTTTTATAGAGTTTAAAGAAAAACAAGAGAGAGCTCATTAATGTGAGTTTATGATGTTACTTGTGCTTGCAAGTACTTCGGGATGAAAACATATGACGAACTCATCTGCTAATACCTGTATCTTGCATGACTCAGGTTACTTTCAATGCAAATTTCACCAGAATGCTTACACTGAGCACCCCCTCTAACATATCAAAACTTGATTCAAGCCTAATTAACCCTTCTTAGGGTGGGACATCCTCCAAGAAAAAAGACCTGCAAACAGGCTAATGACTCTTCAGAAGGATAGAACAGGCCTCCTTGCTTACCCCTGCAACTGATCTGGTATCTCTCACAGCATCAACAATACAACAGTTATGTACCAATCCAAACTAGCAAGGACTGATATAAATACAGCTTGATTCTCCCTTTGGGACTGTCAGAGACTGGGAACCTGCTTTCATAAGTATTACTCTGCTCAAAGACCCTAGGCAGTTCAGGCATTCCACCTTTAAGTTCCAATTTTAGCAGCATTAACTATGCATGTGCACACCCAACCCTGCATGCTTGACTCCACCAGAAGAAGTGTTGTGCAGTATCCATCCAGATCAGAGTCCACATTAGTGTCAAAGTTTTGTATAGCAATTTCTGGTGTTGTTTTGACCAAATGGATTTCTGCATATGGTTTTGTGTACAAAAACTACTATTCATTTCAGAAATTGCAAACACTGATCCAGATCCAGATTTTTATATTAAGACAGAAGGACAAGTTCTACAAAAACTGAGTACGTTGGAGAGCACCTCGATAACAAATGGTACCACATAATATTTCTCAGATCAATATACACTGTAGAATACCTTTTGTTTTTTGTTAGACATTATTAAAGCCATAGGAATGTTGAAAGGCAACTAGTACCACTGTCTGCCTGTGTGCATCTCTACAATGCAGATAATACCATTATAGTCTACCAGGACACTCAGCAAAACATGACACAACACAAAATTATGAAACGTGTCCACGTGTGTCAAATGTGTACAGTATTTGCAATACTCCAGACAGATTACTGACATAAGTCAAAACTGTTTCATGAAGCAATAGTCAAATTCTGTTCTTGTGCTGTGAATTAATGTAACATATACACATCACATTATTTTATTCTGGGAAACAGTTGACTTGGGAAATCTACTGTACTGTAGACACACTGAAAAATAGTTACTTTAAGAATTTCACAAATTTACTAAGTGCATTAAAAACTAATTACCACTGCATTATTACACATACCTTCTTTGCTTCTTACTGTGACACACATGCATCCTAGAGATCTACCAAAACACAATGCATACATGTCCTCTGAGATCAGCTATTCAAGTACAGAAGGCTGTAAACAAGACCACACTGTGTATTGTGACAAATTATAAACTGCATTACAAAACATTTAAAAAAATATGTTTTACTGCATTATACAGGTATCTGAATCTTCGTTCCTTGACATTTTGGGAAACCAGACAATCTGGTACATTTAAAGGAAGTGGAAAATTACATGAAAGGTAAGGCGATGAAACATCTGCATTGAGTTATTTGCATCTGTAAACATCTTTTCATCTAACAGATTGTGAGAAAAGTCTGGAGCTTCTGCCACAGAATTTAAGAATGGAGTTTGATATCAGATTGATATGAAGTTGTTACAGAGGTTTCAGTACAGTATATTTTGTGACTTCTGATTTGATTATCCCATAATACCCTGGTACAGTACTGTAGTTCCAAATGATGACTGAGCAAAGGAATGTTTGGATACTGGAAGCTATTAAGTCCCTCAAAATTAAGACTCTCAAACTGAAAATCACTTTCAACTTCGATTCACATTATCACAGAGGAGTTTTTTGCCTATTGGTCATGTTTTCATTCTCGTCTCTTAGTGTGGACCAACTCTGTAAGCGTACTTTACTTTGGAAAGTATTAAAGAAAAAGGATATGTGGCAAGTATTCATTCACTATCAATTATTTTATTTTGAAAAAGTGCACATGGGCCGTAGACATCCCACACCCAACCCTCCCGACCCCTCTCCCAAAATAAGTGTTGTACAGTACACATGTGGAAATGATAAAAAAAACTCATCCTCTACTCATACATGTGTGTCACAAACCAGAAATTTACCAACTTAGCTGTTCATTCATGGTATCAACACTTAACACAATCTTAACTGGAATAATAAAAGTAGCCTATCCACATTTCCAGACCTGCCAATTAGTCGCCAACTGTTTGGCCTCACAGATATCCCCCAAATGTCATGGAGTCAAGATTAACAAGTGTTATGTATAGACATATAATTAAATTTATGTCTAGCTTTAAGTATTTTGCTTCTTATCAGCTACATGTTTACAGCAGACAGCCAAAAATTTGAAAAATGTCTGATCACCTTCACTCCATACCATGCTGGAATCCAGGTGAACCTTTGTCTATCTTCTCATGGACTAACAAAAAAGACTGAACAGCTAAATTTGGTAATTCTGCAGTACTAAACAAATAGTTTAAGATGTCAGCCTGCTATAGACATTAATGAATGATATGTTACCAGGTCTGTGACAAATCACTCTGCTGTGCAGTAAAGATAGCTGTGAAAGCTGATTAATTGAAATGGGTCACAGAACAGTCTGCCAAGTTTACACTCCAGTCATAACATGTTAATACAACATTGTTAATAGCCACAACATGCATTTATCAAAAGCCATTGGCTTCCAGGTTTATGACAGTGCTACAACAGTATGGGAACTTACTATGCCAGGACACACACCACAGAGCAGACTCTGTTTACTCGGCCCCCTTTAAATTAAGACCTCCAAAACAGGGATGTGACTGAACAAGGAATATGCCATACAGGCAAAGAAATTGTCCACGGAAAGCTTGCAGCATTGTAAGCACATAAATATCTGCAGTGCCTTCAGTACATAATCATTCTCGCTTCAATCTCAAAATTCGAAACCAAAACATCCCATAACATACACAATAAAGGTCAGGTAATATTTTCATCATTATATTAGTCTTGCAGATGTAATTGAACATTCCAACCATAAATTTATCAGAATGTTGTAGTGATGGCTTCAAATTTAAAAGATTTGGACCCTACAGTTTTTGTCTTTGGTGGTTGTCCGTCGGGCCAAGCAGAAGCTATGTACAAGTCATGTGACACTTCACGTGTGCTGAGAATAATATACCTACTGCAGACTTACTACCAGTTTACGTGGTGCCCTAGTGAAGACTCATAAACAACAGCGGAGAGTTAGCGGAATAACATCAAATGTCCTTTTTGAGGCTTCTAACTACATTTTCAATGGAATTCTGAATGATTTTAACAATTTCTTCCTACCTTCCTTTAAATGATCAATTCTTTCTTGCAAAATGGTACTGAAATTTCCACAGTGGGCACTGAAAATGGGTGTACACATTTGGTGCAATGTTTTCTTTTGTTGTAATAATATTCTTTGACGGGGCGTGAATTTGTTAGATGAGGTTTTACGGCTCAGTTTCTGGACAATTGGTTTAAGTCGGGCTGGCCACAGCCTTTTTTCCAGTTTTGGCTCACTTGCTTGTTTTCCCTACTCCACTGTTTATGCTGAACACCAAGCACAATGGCAGTAAGTTTCATTTTTAAAGTCTTCGGTATGACCGGGCCAAGAGTTGAACCCCAGACCTTCCGGCTGCAAGTCAGATGCTTTAACCACTTGACCATGCAGTCGGTCAGGGCATGAAGATAAATTTGGTGATCAGGTGTGAAGAGAAATTCGGCAATATCTTTTGTATTTTATTGTTTGATGACATCATAGAGCTCCAAAAGTAGAGTACCGTAACAAAAGCTTACTATCGTAAGCTAAACAGTAAATGATACTATGTAATTTCCTCACTGTTACAAAAACTTATTGTTGGCCATGCAAATCACTGTTTTCAAAAGTCAAATCTTAACAGTTGCCTTGCAGCTTCAATGCAGTCATACAGTATTTGTAAAACAAACAGAAGAAAGGCTATCGAGCATTAAATTTTGCACTTCTTGGTGTACAACAAATGTGGAACCTCTGATCAAGATGAACCCATTTATGTAACAGGTAGGCCTGCACATTCTGAACCAATCAAGAGGGTCTTCAAATGGCAGAATGTTTAATGCCAGCTGCCCTACACCACTGTGTTTCACAAGTGCATGGGTTGGAATGATGGAATCCCACTCCAAGCATGTAGATTCTTCACTTGGTACTCTGGCTTCGCTCCCACTTTCAACAGGTTTGCCATTAAAATCAGTTGTCAGATGGTAGTCAGTTGTATGCCAGACTGAAGCATTCAAGGGCAGACTAATTAACAAGCCCACTTTGCTTGCTTTGCAACAATAGAAATGCATGAATTTTATATCAGGAAACAACTAAATTCATTGCCTTGGTGCCATCACCAACAATGAGTTCAATTTCAAAACATCCCCTGATTCTGTCATTTATTATGAATATTTAGGTACTGTTGGTCATTCCCCTTTGCTACTGTACAACCTTCAAAAAGAGGTAAATAAAAAGGTTTTCCTGCCATCATCAATTCCCCAATTCATAGAGCAAATGTCAAACTGTTCCACTTCAAAAATAGTATCAGAGGTAATGAGGGTGAATCAGGAATAATTTATCAGGCATCACATGGCAATCTGCTACACAAGCTGGCCAAATTGTTACACAAATGCAAAAATGTACACTACAGAAGGAAAAAATTCTCAAAACTGCTACACAAAATTTGAACACTAAATTGTTCCCTGTTAATACAGTAGCTTGAAAAATTCAACAAAACAGCCATTGCATTTACTATGCAAAGCTACAACAGTATGAATTTTAAAAGGTATATATTTAAAATGTAACAAGCATCCAAATGTTAAGACCCCTGCAGTACCAAACGTTAGGACCTCTGCAGTACTAAACGTTAAGACCCCTTCAGTACCAAACGTTAAGACCTCTGCAGTACTAAACGTTAAGACCCCTTCAGTACCAAACGTTAAGACCTCTGCAGTACCAAACATTAAGACCCCTTCAGTACCAAACATTAAGACCTCTGCAGTACTAAATATTAAGACCCCTGCAGAGCCAAAAGTTAAGTTTAAAAGCAATTTTCCCACTGTTACCAGATGTGTATGATGCAAAAAGAATCTGGGGACTGAAGCCCCTATTTGAACAACAAATTTAATCTATTTGTGAAAACTGTACTTAAGCTGTTTTGAGGGGAAAGATGCTTACAATTTCAAGATGCTCATCCCCACCCCTTCCCTTCAGCTGAAAATAGTGACCTATGCTTATTTCTATATAGCTGTTCTGTGAAGTACTTCACCTACAGTAGCAGAGCCCATGTAAATCTGATATAGGGCCTAGTGGTTCAGCTATGGTATACCCACACACCATACATCCCTTACATTATCACTAGTTTCATACTATTAGTTAAAAATAATTACCCAGCAAGATGCAGTGCTAAATGGCATCAGGGGCATGCAGGTTCTTATAAATTTCACAAGCTCTTCCAATATAATAATTCTAATCAGAGGTATTCCTCCAATCACATCTTAGAGCAATGCATCCACCCAATCACACCAAGGGCCTGAGGAGAGTGTTCTAACACAGAGGACATTCCAAGAAAGAACACTTCGTCCGATTTTCTTAAGAAAGTGCCATGTACAGTATTGTATTCGTCAATCATCTTGACAAGTCTTACAGGGAGGTAACAGACCTCTACTTCTTTTTTCCTTTGACAGCTTTCTCTTTTTTCTTCTGAGGGGGAGCTCCTCCTCCAAATAAATTTGTCACCATTTCTGAGAGGTCTGGCATGTCTTGTTTTGGGTTCATCAAGTTGAGGCTTTGCATTTCCTGAGGGGAAAATCAGAGCAAAACATTGTCACATACAGAAGACAAGACCTAAAACAGATTTAAAGGGGCTGAAGCATCCACCCCCCCCCCCCCCCCCGGCCAATAAAAAAATGTATCTAAGAATAACCCTATGTAGTTTTAAATACAATTGATGACTGTTCTTTGATTGACATTCATTCAAACAATAGCTCCACTCTGGTTGGTCAATGATTTGTAAAGGCAGTTGTGTTTTCACTTTAAGCTCATACAAACACAAACAATTGTGTGTCAATATGACCTTGAGCAAGTTAAACTCAGTGCAGGTGCCTGTGGCTCTGTCTTAGAGGTGTACTAGACAGGTGTTTGGGATTAAATTGGAGGAGGGGCTAGTACAGTACAGAAGTTATAAACTTAGTAAGGAGATATTTAACTGTCTGAGATGATATTGCAGAGCTAACTCTTACTACAAATGAAATGTTCATTAAAGGACTAAAAGCAATGTGAGATAACTCTCACTTGAGAGAGAGACAGTCACTCAATGTCCAACAGCGATACATAAACTGCCAACAGCCAAAGTAAGTTAGATCGGCCAAAGAGACTGCTGCTTACAATACTTCTATACATGGTATAAAGAATGCTTGTTTCAAAAAATCAAAATTATCCAAAATCACTGTCCAGCACATGCAGTACTACAGTAATACAAACATAGACTACAGTATACTTAAGTGTGTAAAGCAATGCACATCCTCTGACAGCTTTATAAAACTCATCTTCTGTACACCATTACAGATGTTCAGTACTATACTTGAGCACATGTACATAAATGGTAAAATTTACTTCAAATCCTGTAATAATATTGATTATGAGTTGTGACTACAAAAAAGTACACTATATGTTTCTCCCAATGCTGTCCCACAAAGATAGTGTTAATCACTAATCATAAGGATGCTTTCAGATCATTATTATTTCCAGGCTAATATAAGTGTTTACAAATGTACCTTACTACTAAACAACCAGGCTCCCTGCATGCAGTAGAACAAGAGCTCTAATTCTGTAGGAATTCAGGACAGTAGCCTTTAACAATCATAAGGGTTTTTCCTTCAGTTTAGCTTTGATACAGTAGAGGGTACTCAGCCTAATCACTACATAATAAAATTGTATTCAGTTCTATATGTGATTCTCTAGTTGGACAATCACATTTTCAGCCCAAAGTGAACTTGAAACAAACATATATAATGACATAACCTTACATTAATGAACACTGTTTTGTTTTTAACTTGAGAAAACTTGAGGTTGATAAGCTAACCAGGGACAGGCACTATCTGTATTTTGCTGAATAAAAGAGCTACAAAAAACATCTGATGATATTTGCACTGAAGTCACAGGCCATTTTATGTTTGGAAGGTATAGTAAACTCTACCAGTTTCTTGCAGTACAAAAGTCGATTGCCATGGTGTGTTTACTTAACATAGAATCAACAGAACATCTGTTATGGATGGACAAGGTAAGTTTATGGCGTTTCACTTTTTGGTCCTTTCCTCAGATTTCTATCTAAACTAAGGTACTGTAGGTTCACAAATAGTTTCATGCAGAAACAAGCTGTATAGTTTCCTTGTCTAGCAGATATATGTCATTTTCAAGCAATTTTTCAATTCTGTTTGTTGAGCAAATACAACCGTAGGTGTCATGGACAGATGTTATGGATGGACAGCAAAGGTCAACCATGGGGTCAACTTGACTGAAAAAACTGAAAAGTTATCAGGGCTGATAACTTTTGAATTCTTGACGGCTTAAAGACAGCATGATTTGTTGTGGACGAACACATGTCTGTCATGGATGGACACATTTATTGTCATGGAACAGTGAGCAAAATTTTTGAATCTTGGCTGTTTTGAGTTTTCTTTTCTTTTTTTTTTAATTGCACAGTTGTCATACTGTTCCCAGGGCAGAGGGTGATTATGAATTGAAAGGTCCACTGCTCTGCAAACACTCATTACCTGTTGGGTTCTTCCATTTAATCATAGGAATGTCTAAGTTAATTTGTCACGGACATACTTTTGGTACAGTGTCTGTCCATGACGAAATTTCTGTTGCAAATTTACACAATATACATAATATTACTGAATCTTTTGTAATGACTACACGGATGACATATTTAGTATTGGTGACTCAGCAGGTTTTTTTTTTCCAAAACTATTTACAGTACCACAGGGAAAGAAAACAAATTTTTCTTATCTATCATGTGTCATGGCCGGACATTGCCGCATCATCCATGTGAAATGGTTACAGTATTACACTCCAACACTTTTCTTTTAAATTCACTAAGATTATGGTATAAAGTTCTCCTTCTAAATATAATCACACAAAACTAATAACATAGTTCATGACTGAAATAATAATTTTAAACAAATTTGAGCAGTAAGAAATGTCTGACAATGACATGCTTTTCAAAACCCCATAGTCTGTTCCAAGATATTCAGGCATCAAGTATTTTCTCTATTTATTCCTGTTTTAAAAGTAGTCCTGTCATCATAAGTATGGAAAAAATTTCGACATTGTATCCTAAACTAAATATTTTGCTTCAGGACTCAGTCAACGTCTAACCGATCACCCTCTTTTCAACTTATTTTCTTCTTAACAATCTCATTTTGACATGATGTGAATGACGAGAAGCATGGGAATTCTTTCAATTCCCCATAGCCGGGGAAACTATTATCACCGAGTTATGCAATGTCAAAACAAGAGATTGAAAAAAAAAGAAAACAAAGCATTCTTTGCATAAATGTAAGGAGATGATGTCATTCCTCCGTGCTTCAAGTTCACTTTAGGTTACAGACATAATTACTTCATTTGCTCATATCTTGTGAACCACATAAATGAATTAAAAAGGAAACTAGAAAGCAAAGACTACTCTCAAATTCACACATCAAATTATAAATTTTTGCTTTAAACCCTCCCTTCAATACATGAAGCCAACCTTTTTGATTTCAGGGTCGTCTGTGTTGATGAGTTTGGGAATGAGAACAAGAAAGACAATAGGCAGCACCATCATAATTACCTGAAAAGACAGTAATTAAAACTTGTTTTCAATAAAAAAAAAATAGACCATGCTGTACATAACTACTGTATACAAAGACCAAGTGAATACAAAAACAGTGAGTTATTAACTTCAAACCAACTAATGACAACAGCACCTATTAAAATGCCACTTATACTGCAAACAATTATCTTGTCATTCAAACTTGTGGTTATCAAACACACCTTTTACAATCATCAATTTTTTGATGGGATCATTCATTGTTTTCCACCCAACCCCTATAATAACTTCCAACTTGGCATATGTTTCAATTAAAGTATGATAATGTTATACATCTGTGTAAAATAGGACTGTTATTAGCCACAATAAATAATAGGCTGTATAACATACACCCTTCCCCTACCTCCTGCTTCAGCAACAACTGTACAATGCAGCATACCAGGGGGGCAAAAATTTATCTAGGGGGCTTCCTCTCTCCCTTTCCTGGGTATGGGTTTACTGTATATTATGCACTAAAGGTGCCTCATTTTGATTCAAGAACATTTATTCCTTACCATAGGACTCTTCAAGATATCAATAATTCTAAACTCTTCTCTTTTTTGAAAGTAGTTCATTTGTCCTTTGGGTTTAAATCTCAATGGATAGGTCAAATGTGAGACAGCGTTAGGTTGGATGTTGTTCAACTTCCTAGCTCTCTTGTTGCCTTTTGAATTAACATCCACCCGCTGTGGTTCAAAGTCTAAAGTTGGATGTGTCAAGTCGATCACATAGGATCCAGTTGGTACAAAGAGTTGGAAAGATCCATCTGACCTGTAAAAAGAAAGTTTGGAAAAAAACATAACTATCATCTACCTGTCGTGAACATTTGATGTTTAAATACTGCACTTTACAACAGTGCTGTATGAAGAATACTGGTACTGTACAGGCATAGGAGTAAAGACAGGCAGGAGTATTAAAAGAAGGCATATCTGTTTTACTCAAGTATTATATCACTATGTGACAAATGATATAATACCACACACATGTACACATAAGGGTACTGAATGTACGTACATGTGGAGGGACCTATTGTGTACACATAGCCCTTCCACAAAATACTGTACTGTACCAACACTGGTCATTGTTTTAAAACTTAGTTTTTAGAAAAGATACTGTAACCCTGCTAGAAAAAGATTCAGTTTTACAGTACTTCAATTCACTCTATGCATGAAATGCTGTTTGTAGTAAATTCAAAAACCAGTTTCCTTGTCAAAACTCATACAATGCTTGCAGTCACTCAATATTCCAAAAAATCATTAGCACAATTATGTTTTGTCAGATTTATGACATGACTTCTTGAAATTTCTTGTCAAAATAAAATGTAAATGATCTGAGGCCACTCCAATATTGCACAGAAAGTGGTCCTAAGTACAAACCAAAACTAGAGCACCAATGGTGCTGAAGCTCATACCTTCAACCAATTAAGGGTCCCTGGCTTCTAGTCTTTGTTAGTACAAGCATCATATGACTTTAAATGACGTCAAATGGCTTATGACCCCAAATCTCACATACCCTGATGGCACCTTCCTGAATGTCACAAAAAATTTGTCATGCTATCTTTGCTTCGTAACTTGTTTCATGAATACAATTTAAGAAAGCAAAAGCCCCTAGGGCCCATCTTCGGCCTTGGACCCCAAATTTCAAGTATCATTATGACAAACCATCAACATTGTACAAGAGAATCTGTAGTTGAAGATGCACTTTTGCACATTTCATAAAAGAGCCATAGGGTCCACATGGGATTTTGGACCAAAATTCCACAAAACCAGAAACAGATCACTAACCAAGCATCATTATAACAGACCGTCAACTCTGTTAAACATTAACTGGAGGAAAAGTTAATCACTTGCAATACTACACAAAATGGACCCTATGGTCCATCTTGTGCCTTGGACCCCAACTTGTTAAACACCCTGAAGGTACCACTACCCAAATATAATTATGACAAACCATCAACATTGTACAAGAGAATCTGCAGGAGTAAGCAATTTGCAAAATGTCATAAAAAGGGCCAAAGGGCCCATATGGGAACTTAGACCCAAACTTCCAGAACACCAGAAACAGATCACTAACCAAGCATCACTATAACAGGCCTTCAACTCTGTTTAACATTAACTGGAGGAGGAATTGACCATTTTGCAATATTTCACAAAATGGGCCCTAGGGTACATTGGGCCTTGGACCCAAAATTTCTGTACACCCTAAAAGAACCATTAACAGAGAATCATTATGACAAACACACCCCACATGCTCTGACAATGCCCACACAATGGAAATACCCAATGGAAATCCCATTAAGCAGCTCCCTTTAAACTAACCTAAACAACGGCACAGGATTGACCTCTTCTACACAGACAGTTTTAAAGAGGGTGCAGTAAACAGAAAAATAGGTAGTAAAGTGATTTTGTGAGACTGTTAAAATAGAGAAGTGGCACAAAACTGGTTAGAAAGGTATCAAAAGTATTCTTCATCCCAAATTGGAGAAGTAATTTGTAAGGACCATTAACAGAGCTTCATTATGACAAATCATCAACACTGTACAACACAATTTGTAGGAGAAAAAGTATTTTGTAAAATTTCATAAAATGAGCCATTGGGGCCCACATGGGACGTTAGACCAAAATTCAAGAACATGATAATGAGATCACTAACCAAGAATTATAATGAGAGGCTGTTACCTCTCTTTAAACATTAAATATAGAAGAAGTTAATTACTTTGCAATATTTCACAAAATGGACCCAGCAGTCCATCTTGGGCCTTGGACCCAAAATTCCTGAACACCCCGAAGGGACCAGTAACAGAGTAACATTATGACAAACTATCAACATTGTACAAGAGAATCTGTAGGAGGAGCATTTTGCAGAATTTCATAAAATGGGCCCTAGGGTCCACATTGGACCTTGGACCAAAAATTCCTGAACACCCCAAATGGCCCACCACCCAAGGAACATTGTGCCCAAGTTTCAAACAAATCCATGAAAGCATGTGGGAGGAGAAGCATTTTGAACAAGTGTGGACAGACAGATCAGACAGATTAGACAGATTAGATAGATTAGATAGATTAGATAGATTAGATAGACAGATAGAGTGACGCTGCGTGATCACAATAGCTCACACCAGCATGCTGGTATGAGCTAATGAAACCAGTGACATAAATTTACAGTGTAGTGCTTTAAATTGAAAAACTTCTGAATTCTTGCTACAACCTTCTCCCTGTAATTTACATGTTACAGTACATTACAACAGCATGAATTCTGTGGATATTATGCAGCATGTTCAAAGACAGTACCCAAATGATGCACAAAGTTAAAATTAGTATAAAACAGTGGCTGATTTTGCAATGTACTGTACAGTATGCAATATCTAAATATTCAGTTAATGCAAGATTTGTCTAAATGTACAATAGGACAACAGATCAATTTCCTGAAAAAATCCATGAAATCCATTTTTTGGAAGTAACCCACTTGAATGCAGTGTTGTGACAACAACTAGGGTACATGTAACAAACATACCAAAAAAACCAGTGCTTCTGCAGGCCTGCCAAAAGGTACCAAATTGAATATCCTTTTTCAAGCTACTATACCTCAACATCCTATTCAGCATGGTCTTTAGAAATCATCAATAAATAAATTCTTTCAAGATGCAATTATGTAACGCAATCAAACGTAACACACGTACTGTAACATTATGTGTGTTACATGCCTAATGTTCCATATGTATATACAGCACTGTAAAATCAACAAAATCTCATTAAAGCAAATAAAGTAACAATGTTTTTAGACTTGAAAAGCTGCACTTTATTTTAAAAGCCATGAAAATGCTTTACAAAGCAAAGATACTGTATGATGACCGCAAACTTGCAAATTATGGGAACTGACTTCCCTTTGAGAAAAGTTTGAGGATGATAGAGGTATTTTTCCTTAGAGTTATTTCATTTCATTAGAGTTATGAAATATTTTGTTTACAGTATAAAATTTATTATCAACAGTTTCCCTTTTAAAAATATTGCCTTATATTTGAAGTTAAAATTCAGTTTTATAGAGAACTTTCTATGATGAAAATACCAGTGTTGTAACGAGTCACTCAATTTTGCAGTCAAGTCAAGTCATTTACTACTTTCAATGTGACTCGAGTCGAGTCAGTGACTCAAGTCACTGTAGTATTTCTATGAGGAAAATTACTGTATGATACAGTTCCTCGAGTCATTTCCCCTTTTGAGAATTAGCGACTCGAGTCATGACTTGTTACAACACTGGAAAAAACCCACAGTAGGTTTTTCACTATATCTGGTATAACACACCTAATGCTAGAATACATACGGTACATTTCACAAATTTACAGTGTTATACTGTAGCTACATCCTGACTACTTGTGCATGGTTATTTTTGATTTCTTAAACTTCCTCAAAAAACACATCTTCATAGTAAACATTTCCATATGCAAAATTCAACTGTAATTACTACATCTTATCGAATACAAGGGTCAAGAAATGCCTGTCAAATACATGTAACACACATTACATGGGATGGGCCAGAAGATGGTGGTTCATACAGTGCACTAACTTACAGTAGCAGCAACGTGGACCTGTACTTGGTTGTCTTTCCAGTGTCAATTACGGGCTTCATGGTTATGTTTAGGCTCCAAGTCTCCGTGACTTATTCAGTTCATTCAAACAAAATTCAGAGATCATAACACATAACAAAATTCATACATGTAGCACGTCACATATTCAATTTTTAAGGAAAAGAAAAATCTGCTGCTTTTTACACAAACAATTTTCTTTTACATTGCTCCGTATTTGAAGTTTCAATTCAATTCAGAGAACTTCTGAAAAGCAAATAAAAGTTGCAATTTTTCACTTTGTCTAATGCACTGTAACATGTACACACATAATCAGTGTTCAATTTTAAGGGATTAGCAATGGTTGTCCGAAGGACTACCACATTGTAAAATTCGGTTGTCCTGCTCAAAGTAAGGTAGTCCCAAGTGTAACCATTTTCGCAAGTTTGCAACCATGGAACTGATAACGCCCCATTATCACCAGCCTTCCAAAGTGGCTTCCACTTTTAGACAACCCGTGGCCTGCATTAATTTGTGTACATTGTGGACATAGTTAATGTTATGATTTTCGCATCAAAGGGTTAATAAATTAAACATATCTAGATTGAAAGTGGTGTTGCAACATCAGCACTACAAATTTTTAGCCTGCACGAAGGGATTCAACTTCTCTGTGTACAGTGCAGGCCTAGGGGCCAACTAGTGGAGTTTGTACGGGGCACATATTTTGGCTTGATACTGTAGTGCTATGCACATTTCGATAAAGTGACTGTGTGGGAAGTTGTGGTGAACGTGCACATTAAATCACCGCACTTTGCTGCAAATCTTTTGATGCAATTTTTAAAGTTCCTTGCTTGCGCAATTCATCAAGCTGCTAAATGTAAACATCATATCACTTTCCTCAAAAGATTTGGTTGTCCTGACGGACAACCTTACACACCTGTTTTTGCAAAATCTGGTAGTCCTGCAGAATTTCTGGTTGTCTCAGGCGACAGGACTACCCTTAAAATTGAACACTGATAATGCAATGGTTTTAGCCCCGTCCAGAATAAAAGCATACAGCTATCATAATTTCTTAAATATTTTCTACACAAATATGTACCTTCAAAACACCATTTCCATGGGAAATATATAAATATTAATACTCCATACACATTTTTTCTGATAAAAATGGTAAGAAATGACTGTCAAATGTAAGATATGTAACATGGAATGGGCCTGTAGGTGTAATAGACAAGCAGTAACCTTTGTTCTGAAGGTACATACTGTACGTACAGTACAGGAATGCACCCCTGGATATCCAGGGTGGCCAGACTATTCACAGTAGGATAGTGACACTACACTGTACCTGGTGCCAGTTCCAGTTACTGCAGTATACAGGTAGATCATTCAAGAATCTCACTCAATTTAGTTCTCAAATTCTGGACAGAATGATCTCGGTCATGAATTTAATACAAGTATAAAGGTACTAGAGCTTTATGCATCTACAGTACAAATGACACCATTCAAACATTTCTTGTAATACTGTGAATGTCTACATTAATGTACAGTACCAAGGTTTGTGGTTTTTGTTAGCAAAATCATTTTTCTTTTTTTTTTAATTTTTTCCTTTCATGTTTTGGAAGGAACACACCACATTTAAATTTTTTTCTAAATATGCTCATTTTACTGGTTTATACACTTCCACTTTTAGATGGAACCACATGCTCCACTACTGTACAGTGCAAAGCTATTTACAGTACAGGATCTACAGGCCCTGGAGTTGAAATTTTTAAAAATGCTTGGACAGCAAGGGTAATCTTTACACAAGGTAGACCTGTGAATGCCAAAATCAATTACACTTTCTTGTTATGTTACAGTATTTTACTCCAGGTCAGTTGGAAAAATTTAGCTGAAGAATTATGCTGTTGTCACTATTTCCTTAATCCAGCAATGGCTCTTTAGTCTGTTAGGGATCCAAGAAACTTCTTCACCCATCTGGGGCAGATTGTGCAAAAGGGAAGGGTGCAGGACCAAAGGGGAGGGGGCTTACTTTGTAACGGCAAAGTTCAGACCTACAGTACAAGGATCAAATGTATGAAGCCTCCATGAGGGATAGATCTGGGGAGAATTTTATTATCAGACTCTTCTGTAGTAAATGGTACAGTACTTCCTGGCATCTGGCAATCAAGAAAACTATACAGTACTGTACCCATGCAAACATCACTGTCGTGCTATGAGGTATGACTCCCACAATTTTGGTACTGTGCAGGCTTACCATGAACATCTTCAAACCGTACTTACACTGATGTTATTCTACGTACAGTAAAGTGTACTGTACAGTACGTTTTGGCTATGCACACACTTATGTGCTTGCCTGATGTATACACATGTACTGTACTGTACGTACAACCCAAAGCATCATACTGTAGGCCTAGGCTAGATGTACACAAAACGTATCTGTGAGGAGCTACAGTAGTCAACTGTGGCATAGAGGCAAAAAAAAAAACTAGTACTGTCTGGCTCCTAAACAGAAATTTAGGCACCAGCATTTTCAACTGGTTTACAATACAAACCTTTCAGTATCGAAGTCGATTGATTGCAAACTTTGATCGATCATTGTTAACATTATCAGCATGTGCATAACATGAAAGTATAGTAGTTGCCATGCACTGATATGATTCACTTTATGTGGGCCTACATGTAACACACGCTTCAGAGTACTTTGGGATGGTATCATTGAGAAATTCAAGACAAGGTTATGAATCCTCATTTCATAAATAGCTGCATGAGCATGATACATACATGAACCCTGCTCTATGATTTCATTCCTGGTCTCTAGCATGGATGCTGCTTTGAACAATGATTTCTTACATACAGTAGTGAGTTAATAGAATTTCTCCATTGACTTTTATTGTGTGAAAGAAATCACACAGTAAACTCCCATACAAACACCATCAATGTGGTCGCTTGAAATCAGATAACTTGCCTTTAGTCCATTTAAGTTGCATATGCCCTTGAGTTCAATTTATAGCACTATTAGACTCCACATTGGTGAACAGTTTAGTAGGAAAAAGGTGGTGAGGTGCACTGCATACTGTATGATGTCATATGGCACATGACAGACATGGATGGGTACAGTACGTACTGGACTTATATTTTTGAGTTGTAATTCATGAAAGCAAAAAGTTGTTTCGTGGAGCATATGTATACAGGTACCTACAGTAACTGTCATGAATACTGACTGCTTGCAAGAGCATCATGGGTACATTGATTAGCACAGTACATTTGTATGATTTCAGCATCACACTTTTTGCAGCATAAAAGTTTATCAGCAGAAAATGTATTAAAGAGAGTTGACGGACAAAGAAAAAATATTGTAATTTGAGCGAGAGGTTCTTGGCCATTAAATGGATACACATACAGTAGCACTGTCCAAGGCAGGTTGGAAAGTTTGCCATGCATGCACAAGATCTAGCCTGCATACTGTAGCAATTTAGTTTTGTGTAGTATGGCTTCTGGCTACAGAAGATGCAAAACACTGCTAGAAGCCAGAGATATGATTGCACTCCCAGAGTAATTAGCCACAGCCATGCATGAAAATTTGTCCTAAATCCATCTTATACACAAAAGTTGTACTAGTTTCCTTGTTTTACATATAACCTAATATTATTATTGTTCCAGTGATCTTGTAATTTTATTGTATTCTAAGAATGGCCCAAATAAAGTTGAATTGAATTGAATTTCTGTGTGTTGAGCAAAACAAAAGTATTTCTAGGCAACTGAATTGAAATGACATCATGAATGGACAGCAAAGGTCAACCAGGGGTCAACTTGATTTGAGAAAATTCAAAAGTTGTCTGCTGAAAGCGACCTGTACATACTGTACAGTAGGCTATGTACTGTATCCACCACATGATGGCATACTGTACAGTACCAAAGACTGGAAAATTCCATTTATTTCTACAGTAGGTTGGAGGCTTAAAAACAGCATGATTTGTCATGGAGGGATACATTTCTGTTATGGACGGACACATTTCTTGTCATGGATGGGCACTGAGAAAAATTTTTCAGTCTAGACTGTTTTTCTTTTTAAATTGAAGTTATCACTTTTGATTTAACTTGTGTCTGTTCATGACTTTCTGCTGTACAGAATTAATTATTTAATGTCTACTGTACATACTGTATGAGGACATATTTAGTATTGATCACTCAGCAGGTTTTTTTTTTTCAAAAATGTTTACAGTTAACAGGGAAGAGGAACCAAATTTCTGCTACCCATTTTGTGTCATGGATGGACATTGCTGGATTAACAGTATCACAAGTACAGGCCATGTGGCAGAACAGTGTGGTTCTACTGGTCATCAACATGGAATTACAGTAAGAAATCACCTAAATATTTTGGTGGAAGGGAAAGGGTTAAATCCCCTGACGGTGGTGTATAATTTGCACATTTTGACCATGAAATAAGTGTCCATAAATGTTATTATAGGTGCATACCAAAGAGGTGGCAAAATTTGCAATATTAGAAGTTGAAAACACAGACCGTGACTATGATGATGCTTTGAATGGATGGGTAGTTAATGTGGACAATGAAATGTTGCTATTAATATCCTGAAGTACACAGACAGAATTCACCTCAGCTCCAATAATAATGGGGTTGAGGTGAGGAAATTTTGGAATTTTTGCTGCTTAAATAACAGGAAATGGTCTCTTTAATACAACATTTTGCTATAAACTATATACACTGCAAATTGCTATAGTCAATCCTGGTAAGTGTGACATATGGGTGATGACAGTTGTTAATATTGACTTTGCATTTTATCTCCTCTCCATACAGGATACCTGGTGGGGTTTTTAGTGCTTAGTGTATATCAGAACTTTTGATGTGAGAATCAGTGTTACACAGTGAAGTTTTACCAGAGCTTTTAGTGAACCAGTGACTATAGAGAAGTGTTTGTGACTACAGCGTATTATTTGAGTGATATATATATAAATATATAGAGAGAGTGTTTAAACTCTGAACTCTTACTTACTATACCTTGCCTCAGCCCCAGAGTCTCAGTGAGCGGTATTTCAATTCTGGTGAACCCATCAGAGACCTATACAGGTAAGGGTTTATATTTATTTAACATGGTAGCAGAGCCTGGTTGCTGAAGAACAACTACAGGTATACAGCATCATGGCAAGTTACAAAACCCCACCAGCATTCAGTGAAAAGAAACCCTATGCCAGATGGATCGAAGAAGTTAAAGCCTGGCAAGAAGTCACAGAGCTTAAAAAGGAAAAGCATGGTTTGGCTGTTGCCTTATCCCTTCCTGAAGAGGGAGCCAAGTCTATAAGGGACAAGGTCTTCAGTGAAGTAGATCTTGAAGAATTGAAAAAGGATACAGGTGTTGCAACCCTCATCAAGTTTATGGACAGTGTCTTTAAGAAGGATGAACTGTCTGCTGCCTATGAAGCATACACCACCTTCGATCGTTATCGAAGGAAAGCAGAGACAACTATGGAAGAGTTTGTAATTGAATTTGAAAAGCTGTATAATAAAACCAAGAAATATAAGATGGAGCTGCCTCAACCAGTTCTGGCCTTCAAACTTTTGGAGAGTGCTCAGTTAGAGCATAAAGACCGACAATTAGTGCTCACAGCTGTGGATTATAAAGAACCAGACAATTTGTTTGCTCAAATGCAGAACTCCCTGAAGAAGTTCTTTGGACAACAGTCTATGTCCTCAGCAGAAGCTAAAGAGGGTGCAGCCATCAAGACCGAACCATCCTTTATCAGTACTCAGGAAACAGCATTCTTTACTGGTAGAGGGGGTTTTAGAGGCAATGGACGTGGGAGGTACAACACGCCCCAGTTTGATCGAACCAAGAATTTCACAAGAGGTCGTGGCAACAGGGGAGGTAGACAAAATACCCAGGGTGTAACCAAGCGACTTAATCCCCTTGGGCCAGATGGGTACCCTTTGAAGTGTAGCAGTTGTGAATCCATCCGACATCTTCTAAAAGACTGCCCAGATTCTTACGAGAACATGCAGAGAAGTGTATTACAAACAGGTAACAAGGAGGAAGAGGCTGTGTTGTTCACTGGGAACAAACAGTCAGAGACAGAAGTTTTATTGACTGAGGCTTTGGGTGCCGCTGTCCTAGACAGTGCGTGCAGCTCAACCGTGGCGGGTGAAGCCTGGATGGCTCACTATATTGATATGCTTGAAGAGGAACAGAAGGCACAGGTAATAAGGAGCAAAGGTGACACAGTCTTCAAATTTGGAGGTGGAAAGCGCTTGAAGTCTAAGGAGAAAGTCACCATCCCATGCGAAATTGCAGGTGTGAAATGCCAAGTAATGACTGATGTAGTGGAGAGTGATATCCCTCTACTGCTGGGGAAACCTGCTATGAAAAAGGCAAAGGTGAAACTTGATTTAGAAAATGACTGTGCCACCATCTTTGGAAGGACTGTGGATCTCCAGTGTACCTCTTCTGGTCATTACTGCATCCCAATTGTAGAAACTACTATTCCTGTTGGTGACACAGTTGAGGCTTTGGCGGTGAAAGAGGAGAGTTGTCCTAAAGAAAAGAGAAAGAGAATTGAGAAGCTGCACAAGCAGTTTGCCCACCCAACTGCACAGAAATTGAAGTACCTGTTGAAAGATGCCAATGTGTCTGATCAGGAAACCATGGATTTAGTTGATGAAATTGTATCAAAGTGTGATATTTGTAAACGATACAAGAAAACACCCCCTAGGCCTGTCGTTGGACTGCCTGTGGCTAGAGAATTCAATGAAGTTGTTGCATTGGATCTCAAAGAATGGAAGAGTGGCGTCTATTTCTTACACATTATTGATGTTGCAACACGTTTCAGCATGGCGGGTGTTATCTACCAAAAGACCCCAAAGGTGATCATTGACACAGTTATGAAGTTATGGATTGGCAGTGGTATGGGAGCACCTAGAAAGTTTCTCTCTGATAATGGTGGAGAATTTTCCAATGAGAATTTTCGAGATATGGCTGAAAATCTAAACGTTGAGGTCTGGAACACAGCAGGCAGCAGTCCCTGGCAAAATGGGCTATGTGAGAGAAATCATGCAGTGGTTGATAATTGCGTTCAGAAGATTTTGGAGGACTACCCCAACATGGACATTGAGCTGGCTCTGGTGTGGGCAGTGAATGCCAAGAATTCATTGCAGATGGTTTATGGGTATAGCCCGTATCAGCTTGTGTTTGGCAGGAATCCCAACCTGCCATCAGTGCTTTCTGACCAAGCTCCAGCTCTTGATGGAACCACAGTGAGTGACATCTTTGCAAAACATTTAAATGCCCTACATGCCAGTCGCAAAGCATTCATTCAAGCTGAGGCATCTGAGAAAATAAGAAGAGCCCTTCGACACAAGATAAGAAGTTCCGATGATCTCTTTCAGCCAGGTGACAAGGTGTATTACAAGCGAGATGATAGTAACAAATGGAAAGGGCCTGGCAAAGTTCTCGGACAAGATGGCAAGGTGGTGTTTGTCTGTCATGGTAGTGTTTATGTGAGAGTGCACCCCTGCCGTCTGCTCAGACTTGAGAAAGAGTTGGACAGACCGACTGTGAATGACTCCAAACCACAAATACAAGGAAAGAAGGATCATGAAAACTTGCAAACAAGAAGTGGCGATGCTGATACATTAAGTCAGCCAGTAGAAGAGGAAGATGATTCCAGTGACATTCCTCAGACAGTGTTGGATGACAGAGAAAAAGGAGAGCCTACCCAAGTTCAAAACCAAGCTGACCAGAGAAGAGGAATACGGTCTACTCAGGCCCTGCCAAAAGTTAAACAAAACATCACCTACTTACCGACTGGCGGGAGTGAATGGATTGAATGTGAAGTTGTTCAAAGATCTGGAAAGGCTACGGGAAAGTACCGCAAGTGGTTTTATGTAAAGGAAAAGGGTGACTCTTCTGTATTAAAAGAGCTGGATTTTGATAATGATGTTGAAGATTGGAAAGTTGTGGAGACAAATTCAGGTGAGACAGATGAGGCAGGTACTAGTGAAGAGGCCAATGTTGTTTTCATTCCCTTACACAGACATGATGATCCAGAAGTAAGAGCTGCCAAAGATGAAGAACTTGCCAGTTGGAAGAAATTTCAAGTATATGAGGAGATAGAGGATCATGGCCAGCAAGTAATCTCCACTAGATGGGTGATAACAGAGAAATCAGTTGGTGGAAAAAGAATTGCCAAGGCCAGACTTGTGGCTCGTGGCTTTGAAGAGCAGAAGTGTGTTCAGGCTGACTCTCCAACAGTATCTAAAGAGACAATGAAGGTTTTTCTGGCACTGGCATCTACCCTTTCCTGGAAATGTCATTCCATAGATATTAAAGCTGCATTTTTACAAGGGAATGAGATTAATCGTGAGATGTTTCTGAGGCCACCAAAAGAGGCTGCTGTTCCTGGCAAAATCTGGAAATTGAAAAAATGTGTCTATGGATTGAATGATGCCTCAAGGAACTGGTATTTCAGTGTGAGGGATGAGCTCACTAAATATGGATGCTCTCATTCAGAAGTGGACCTGGCACTTTTTTACTGGCATCATGATAAGAAATTGAGTGGCATGTTCATATTACATGTTGATGACTTTCTGTGGGCTGGAACAGAAGACTTCCAAAGAATGGTGGTGGACAAGGTGAAGTCAGCTTTCAAGATTGGAAAGGAGGGAGAAGGTGCTTTCCGTTATATTGGCCTGGAGATTGCCCATGAAAAGGATGGGATCATGCTCACACAAGATCCCTACATAGATTCCATTTCTGAGATCCCTGTTCCAACAAAAAGAGTGGCCCAAAAAGAATTCTTACTCAAAAAGAGTGAAGTTACCCAATTACGAGGTGCCATAGGTCAAGTGCAGTGGGCATCTAACCAAACCAGACCTGATGTGAGCTACGATGCCTTGGAGCTTAGTACTGCAACGAGAGAACCTAAAGTGAAAGATTTGCTACATGCCAACAAGGTGATTAAAAAGTTGAAATTAAAACAGAGCAACATCCTCTTTCCTGATTTGGGAGATTTAGAGCAGTTGAGGTTGACAGTATTTTGTGATGCATCATATGCTAATTTAACAGATGGAGTCTCCAGTGCTGGTGGTCACATTGTGTTTTTGACTGGAAAAGACAACAGGTCTTGTCCTCTCCTGGCGATCTGGGAAAATTCGAAGAGTTGTGCGGAGCACCTTAGCTGCGGAGGCCCTCTCAATGGCTGATGGTCTTGACTCAGCATATTGTCTTGGCTATTTGCTGTCAGAGGTGGTTTTTAACAAGCCAAAGAAAAATAAAATTCCAATTGAAGTGTGTACTGACAACAAATCCTTATTTGAGAACATTTACTCCACCAAAGCAGTGAGTGAAAAGCGTTTACGGGTGGAGATAGGAAGCATCAAGGAGATGCTTAATAAAGGAGAACTTTCTAGTGTGAAGTGGATTGAGAGTAGAGCTCAAATTTCAAATTGCTTGACAAAACATGGAGCATCTTGTAAGGAACTTATGGACATCCTACAAATGGGGAGCTTACAGAACTATGGTGTTCCTCATCAGTATCCTATCAGAAGTTGAGTTGTTTCCAAAAGAGAAAGGGGGAGATTTGTTAATATTGACTTTGCATTTTATCTCCTCTCCATACAGGATACCTGGTGGGGTTTTTAGTGCTTAGTGTATATCAGAACTTTTGATGTGAGAATCAGTGTTACACAGTGAAGTTTTACCAGAGCTTTTAGTGAACCAGTGACTATAGAGAAGTGTTTGTGACTACAGCGTATTATTTGAGTGATATATATATAAATATATAGAGAGAGTGTTTAAACTCTGAACTCTTACTTACTATACCTTGCCTCAGCCCCAGAGTCTCAGTGAGCGGTATTTCAATTCTGGTGAACCCATCAGAGACCTATACAGGTAAGGGTTTATATTTATTTAACAACAGTAAGATCATGTGACAACTGTCTATGGTTGCTTATGAATACCTTCCAACTCACTTTTCCAGTGGTATAGCCAGAACTGTCTCATGAGGGCCATGTAGTTTATTCTGTGATTGCCAGCATGGGGAAGGGGTCTAAGGTGAAGAGGTGGTCTCCTCCCTGTTGAAAATTTTGTGAATGATTGGGTGTCCACATGCAATCTGCTGCTACATTTCTTATCTTTTTGAATGAAAGAAATTTACATATTTTAGTTTACTAAATCAAAAAAAATCATCAGCAAAGGAGAGAGGGCATAGCCCAATGGTCCCTCCCCTTGAAATGCCACTGCTCACTTTGAATCTGTCCACCTTCTCGGACCAGTGTAGCCACATACGTATGTCATGATGCCTACAGTGTGCAAAACTGTCTGTGCATTTATGTTCATCTAAAATCTCACTTGAGGAAATTACACATGACAAAATTAAGGAAAGGGTAACTTGGCAATTTCATAGTGCCCCCACTTGCCACCAGTGATGGGCACTGCAGCACCAAACCCATACATGGATTAGATTTTCCACTTTGGTCTGTTGGATAAATTGATGTTGCAAGTGCCTCCACTTGCCACCAATGATGCTGGCACTGCAGCATCAGACCAGTACATGGATTAGATTTTCCACCTTTGGTCTGTTGGATAAAGTGATTTGGCATCCAGAGACCTGTCATACAGCAGTTGAGTTTAGGGAAAACCTCCTTAGAGATTTGCACATTGTAAACTTGTAAACATTACAGTTAGACTCATAATTTTCTCAAAGCACTGACTTCTTCTTTATGGGAAAATTGTGAAATTTTGTATTTTGAACAATCAAATGATCTAATGGCTATAAACTAAGTTTGAGGAAAGATGGTACATGACTGGGCAAAGATTAGTATTTTGAATCATTGTACTACAAAATTTTGAATTAAAGAATTAATTATATCACAAACCAGCTGTCTGTGTAAGCAAAGCATAGGTAAGGGTTTTAAAATGTGGAAGATTGCATGACTACAGGGAATGTCAGGCAAAGGGCTCTAATCCAACCCCTTGACAACACCAAGTTACAATTGCCTCAAAGAGATGAAACCTAGAGTACTTAAAATCACAGGTGTGAGAGTGGAACATTTATGGGTGGTGAAATAAGTGATTATTAGTGCACTATGCTGTTTCATCTGAGAAAGTTTCCAAATCCTATAACTGGCTATTGTTTACTTTCGTCTAATTAAGATACTTGGCATCTATACACTACTTCCTGTGTGACTAAGCCACTCTGAGTCTTACTGTATAAGACACTCCCAGTCTACGACACTATCTTGGAAAAAGAATTCATCTAAAAATTTCACCCCATAAAAAAAAAAATTTTTTGGCAATATCAGGAAAATATAGGATAACATAGGAAAACAAGCCTCAAATCATGCACATATAGGATATAGGATTTTTTGAAATTTATAGGAAATATAGGATCACTTTGATGCCTGTTAATATACTGTACAAGGAACAGTTGAAAGAGTGACATACTTGTAATGCAATGAAGTTAAAAAGTGTGACTGTCTCTGCAAAATAATAAAAAAGTAGGAATCAAAGTCTACTTCAACATTAATATTTATTCATTAATAAACAGAACTTTAGTCATGGGACAGCTTTGCGACATAGGTTTCTGGGTACGTACATTACTTAGTCCTAAAACTCTGTGCCATTCAGGATTTCTTTGCCTCTGGTGTCAAGAAGGACAAGTTGGACTATTGTCTTATTGCAATTTTTTTTTAAAAAATCATCCCCATTTATGGCACAGTTCAATACATTGTTAGTCTCAGGACAAATAAAAGGTTAGTTAGCCTACTCATGGGACAGTTTTGTCGCAAATTATGCTTTCAAGTAACAGTATAAAAATGCTGCAGAATTAAACATTTCTCAATCCCTTTTTGGCTCTCTTTACCCTTACAATTATACATTAAATAAAGGATTGATGTTGGTGATGTTGTTTTCCAATATCACAAACATCTTCACAGAGAAAAAAGATGGGACTTTGAGGGATGATCAATCTTCAGTCTTACAGTACAGTATAATAGAAACCACTGGTCCTACAGTACATCTTATAAGGTTTA
Organism: Holothuria leucospilota; assembly: GCA_029531755.1. Taxonomy (NCBI): domain Eukaryota; kingdom Metazoa; phylum Echinodermata; class Holothuroidea; order Aspidochirotida; family Holothuriidae; genus Holothuria; species Holothuria leucospilota. Next base: position 2,040,718 of record CM055975.1, on the reverse strand, counting down.
CGGTCGTTTTGCCCCCTTGACAGTTCGCCCCAACCAGTTTGCCCCCCAAAAACCAGTTCGCCCCCAAGCGATGACCAGTTCGCCCAGAAGACCTACCAGTTCACCCCCAAGTGCTGACCAGTTCGCCCCCTAATTTACTGACAATAAACATTTGCTATTTTTGGCCTTTTTAACCTTTTCTTCCTTTATGTTGCATCCTTTTGATGCATATCAAAAACTACACAAGAAAATTTGCAAAAAAGAGTTGTAGTGCCTAATTCATTTTGAACGTGGCAGAGAATAATGTGCACATGATATCTAATTGGTTGTTCTTAGTTGACTGCACATGTGATTGAGTAATGTATCCTTAGCTGACTGCACATGTGATTGAGTAATGTATACAGTCAACAGTATATTCTAGGTGTGCTACTTTTTGTCGGCATTTTACAAGGACATAATTTGACTCACAGGCCTTCAAAACATTACGAACATATACTACACATAAGGTAAGTCATTTCTCACAATATGTACTGAGAAGAACTAGGCCCAGTCGCACTTCACTGCCAGTGCTTCCGCACTCTACAGTAAATTCATTTTTCCTAAAATGGCCGATTTCAGGTAATTTTAGATTCCATTTCAGGAAAAATGCTTTAGAGTGTGGAAGCACTGGCAGTGAAGCGCGACTGGGCCATTGAGTAGGATATAAGAACTAGAGTGCGAACTCCTAATAACGAGTACGTAAATCCGCTGTGATTGCATGGATGTACAGTAGATCAGTGATGGGGACCCATCCGCATTATAGGTGGAGGCCAGACTGGAAAGCTTGCAATGGTGCGCGGGGATATTAATAATGGCAAGAGAGTTGCGCGGCCGATGCTAGCTAAGCGGAGCACCACCATCAGTTGGCACGGAACATACCAAGAAAATTTAAGCCAAAACTACCACCTAGATTGCAGGAAATTGCCTTTCCCAGCCAACTTGCTTGGTTGCTGTCAACAAGTTTCCGCGGTTGCAGTTGTCAGTTGTTAAATTGCGCGGCTGGCAACTTCGAAATTCATATTTTTGCGCGGGGGATAAATTCCCCGCGCAGGGCAAACTTTCCAATCTAGGGTGGAGGCAAGAAGCTATGCTGTGTGCGAGCATGTGTGTACAAACTGTATGGGACCAAGTCCCCATGTGATCACAGCTGTTTCGGGGAGTGAGCACTCTAGTTGCTATATCCTACTCTATGGACTGGGCCTACTTCTTCTCAGTACATAGGCCTATTGTGAGAAATGACTTACCTTGTCTTATTATATAGTGTGTAGTATATATACGCAATGTTTCGAATGCCTGTGATTTGACTTAAGCTACATGCCAATCACATTGCACATTACATAGGATTTGTCAAATGAGGAGCGACTCGTTTCTACCTGCAGGGCGAACGTACGTCCTTTTGCTTTGCTTTACCTTGCACTGCGTGTTTTTTACGAGACAGCATAGACGGCTACGAAGGTTGGGCCTATAATCATACGTCATCTGTCTGTCTAACCCACAGTGCATTCCATGTCAGGCCAACGCCGAAGTTATGCCAAGAATAACAATAGAAAACATAAGGAAAATGCAACTCCATGCCAAGATCTTCAGATCGGAGTGCATGGAATGCAGCCTGGTGTCTAACCACGAACGTGTGGAGTCAATATTTTTATGAATAATTCTGATTAGAAGTGATTTTATGCCCGCAGTTATACCCGAAGAGATGTTGAATCAGTGTTCGAATTAGAAAAAAAAAGTTACATGCACCTGTGCATGTAGCTACAAAATTTTACCTGCACAAATAAATTCTTACATGCACCATTAAAATATGATAATGAATTGCATTTGTTTTATCACCAACTCATGACAATGTGTTAGGGATGTCGATTTGCGATTTATTAATAATGAGTTGATCATTTAATCACATAGATATTTTTGCAATTAAACATCGATTAATCGCACTTGTATTCCAGTATGCTGATTCCTCAGAATTGCAGAATCATACCGTGTAACGACTGGCTGAAATTAATTTGCAGTTTACGTAGACACAGTTTTGGCACAGCCTGATTTTGTACTTTGTTGTTCATAACTTCATAATAACAATGGCAAAGTTACAAATAAACAATCGTTAAAATCGGTAGTGAATAAGTCAGACTTACTCATTTTATTATGGCTCCAGTTCTGTGAAGCATGGTGCGGTAATGTACAGTAGGCCAATACAATCTCAAAGGCAGGCCTACTGGACTATGGACTATGGGCTATTCATTACTTACAACGAGTCTATGTAACTCATTCTAGGCCCTGAGATTTTTCCCGCCGATTATTACCACAAGTCCACAGCCTTGCGCAAAAATACTGCAGTGATGTGCTGAATCTCCCATTATTTACTTTCTTTTAACTCTTCTGAAAAATATCTGTAATATACACAGAATGTTTCTTTGTGTCTATGACAGAAAAAATTACGAACCTAAGCCTACTCGTCTTACTTCCTCTAATGGAGCTTATCCCGTACTGTACATGTGTGCGTGTACGATACGACATAGTAGGCCTATAACGCACACTGTTTAGTACAGTGCATGTAGGAACGTTTTGCAAACTGGCGATTTTACATACATCAGTTGAAATCACCAAACGGTTGTCTAGTAAATGAAAACGGACATTGCACAGTTGCACTAAATATCCTAACGTATGTTGTGTATGTTCTTTATGGCCTATGCTACACATGTGTTTCTTAATTTACGCAAATGAAGGACACATGAATGACACACTGTCTACATGCGATCCGAAAATAAATACTGCCGTACGCAAGCTCCTGCAGTCACATAACACGAATTAACAAGTAGATTTCTGTCTATTTAATCTTTTTTATTAATCCCCAACTTAGTTTTTAGGTTGTTGGAGAAATCTATCTCACTCGAATGAAGGACAATTTTAGGCAAGAAAAAGCCAATCTTTGTGCCCTAGACCTACATGCACGCGTGCAGGTAAGCAATTCAAAGTTACATGCACCACCAAAAAGTTACATGCACTGGTGCACGTGTGCATGCGTTATTTCGAATTTCTCATCAAATGACTTGATTGAAAGAAATCAGAAAAGTTCACTCACAGTGAGTGCAAGAGTGTAAAAATAGGCCAAGTTGTAAGCTTCATCCAGAAAATTGACCTACCTTGTTAGTATATAGGTATAGTGAGTGTACCTTGAGTCGGTCGGTACCTTGAGTCGGTCAATGCACACAAAATGTACCATAGGCATGCTGTAGCCTTCAAATAAACATATGACAGTAGAGAAACTCCAGCACGACATGACAATAACTCAAACTCTGTCAAATATAAGCATTTACTCCCACTTTTAGAAGAAATTTACCCAGCCTAGCCAACATGTAGTGTTGTTACCTAAAGGTAGCTTGAGACCTTCTTTCAATGGCCTAAAAAATTATTTTAAACAATCCTCCAAATCACTGCAAATGGTCTCCTTCCATCATTTTATGATTTGTGTTTGTGATGGTGATATCATTATTGGAATATATCTTGATAACACTCTTATGGGCTTTCATAATGTTTGGGTGACTGACTCAAGGTACCGTTATTGAACCTAGGCTAAGGCATCTGAAACTTGTGGTGGAAATTTCTCCGTCTCTTGAAAGTTTGCCAGTTGACGAAATTCACTCTAACATTCAGGATTCAGAGAAAACATGTTCATGAGAATAATTGATAAGTTTAAATTACATATGACACCTTTATGTGTGTGTTTTTAGTGAAAATTCCCTTAATTGACCGACTCATGGTACCACCATCATATATATTTATAGAATATAGTGTATTAGGCCTATAGAGGGATTTCATGTGACGTCACGCGCAATGGATTCCCAGGCACTGAAGGGCAAAACACACACGCAGTAAGTGAAATATACAGCTCACGCGCACGGCATAACCATAGATAGGCCTACTGTGACACAATGGACGCGTGCCCGTCAAAACCAAAGAGACGCGTGATCTTGCCCTTCAAAACAAAAAAAGACGCGCGATCTTGCCATTCAAAATTGTGTCTAGTTGGTTTAAGTCACTCTTCTCTTCTTCTTCTTCTTTCGGATCACGGTGACACATCCAAAGGACATTACTACACCGCACATGCGTCAGGGGTGCCCTAATTAGCCCTAATAAAATTGGTAATATATTGAATAGGATCTCTATGACTATCTAAACCATCAATCAAAGTAGCAGGAAGGTTATTCCAATCTTTCAGAGTACTAGGAAGAAAACTAAATTTATAACAATTAGACCGAGAGTAGAGTTGACAAAAATGGAGGTTGTGCATCCCACGAGTTTTCCGAGTTGGATGACTGAGTTTGTCCATGGGAATATTAGCCTTACCAAAAAAACCTTTCGAGAAGAGAATAAGTCTGTTTTGCTTGCGACGATCAGCTAGCGTGGGGAGATCAAGGTCCTTCAAAATAGATGTCATCGACCCTGGCTCGCGAGAAAATTCGGAGCTTACAAAACGAGCCGATCTCCTCTGGATGCTCTCTAGCTTATCTTGTAAATAAGACTGATGTGGGTCCCATACGCAACAAGCATACTCCAAAACAGGCCGAAGGAGACCCTTGTAGGCAGCTAACTTCACATCGCGAGAGCAAAATGATAAATTTCTATAAAGTATACCCAAAATCTTATTACCCTTATTGCAGATAGATTGAATGTGCTTATCCCAGTTTAAGTCGTTAGAAATCGTGACACCTAGGTACTTTATCGAGTCAACCTTAACTAACTTCACATCGTTCAAGACATAATCGAAGTTAACCGGATTTTTTTTTCTAGCGAAAGTAATGATGTTGCACTTAGAGGGCTGGAATCTCATGCCCCAAGTCTTGGCCCAAAGACCTAGATTATGTATGTCTTTCTGGAGCAAACAACAATCATTAACATTCTCTATGACTCGATAACAGACACAGTCATCAGCAAAAAGTCTAATATTAGAGGAGGCAGCATTTACAATGTCATTGATATGAACAAGGAAAAGAATGGGTCCTAGGACAGATCCTTGAGGAACACCTGAGACAACATCATCAAAAGGGGACCGAGTACCATTAACTACAACAGCTTGCTTACGATCAGAGAGAAAGTCGTCGACCCACCGAAGAACCTGTTTGGAAACACCAAGGCTAAACAGTTTGGTTTTTAGCAGTTCATGAGGCACGGTGTCAAAGGCCTTTTCAAAGTCCAAGATGAAGACATCAACCTGCTTTTGTGAGTCCAGGGCCGAAGCCCAGTCTTCGACGACTGATACTAGTTGGGTATCACAACTATGCGACTTTCTAAAAGCATGCTGCTTTGTTGAAAGTGTATTGTTTGCCTCAAAGAAGTCCATCAAGTTGGAACTTATAATATGCTCTAACAATTTACAGCAAATACAAGTGAGCGAAACAGGCCGGTAATTACTAGGGAGAGAACTGTCATTTTTTTTGTAAACAGGGCAGACGTTTGCCATCTTCCAATCAGCCGGTATCCTACCGCTTGTAAGGGATTGCTGATACAAGTGACTTAACATAGGAGCAAAGTCAGAGGCAATTTCACTAAGGACCCAAGGATGAATGTTATCAGGTCCAACGGCTTTGTTTTTATTCAAGCCCTTTAACAGTTTTTCAACTCCATGAGTAGATATGGTAATATCAGCCATTCTGCTACAAGCTGGTCTGCAGAAAGGGATAACACTAAACAAAGTCTTGGTAAATACACTTGTGAACTGAGCATTGAAAGCACAGGCCTTATCCAGATCAGTAATAGCTAATTTGCTATTCGTCTTGAGAGGGGGGATGCCATGTTTATCCTTTTTTTGGCCATTTATGTACCTCCAGAAAGGTTTAGTGTCATGTTTTATATCACCAATCATACCATTAACATAATTTGTATGGGAGATATGGACCTCCCTTTTGATTCTAGACCGCAATTCAGCCCATTTGTCATGCATCTTGGTATTGTTAGTTTTTTTGAAGATAGCATGCAGCCTGTCCCTTCTTCTAATCAACTTACGAATGCTATCGGTAACCCACGGGAGAGATGTTTTAGCTCCAGTTCTTTTGGTGGGAACATTCTTCTTAACAGTTCTTTCGAGAAAGGACTTAATCAGCTGCCAGTTTTCGTCCACAGTACGATTATTTTGCCCCCCCATTGAAGTACCCCAATGTGAAGCTCCGGGTATCGTTTCTCATAGCACCATAGTCACCCTTAGAGAATTGCCAGATAAGCCTACGAGGTTTCCTTTTGATCGGAAAGAGACACCTCAGTCTACAGAATAAAGCCACATGATCACTAAACTGATCTAAGGGGGAAATTTCAGTGAACTGATTTGGCGAGTTTGATATAACTAAGTCAAGGGTATTTGTGCCTCTGGTAGGGAAACTTACAAGTTGCTCAGCTGCAAAGTCATTTAAGATATCCAGGAGTAACTTTCCAGAACTATTACTATTACAGTCACGTGACTGAAATCCCTCTATATATTTACATACAAATCCTAACGCCTGTGGCTTAGGCCTGGCCTACAGGTAGGCCTAACGTTAGCCTAAATCAAATTGCTCAATTCGACTCACTTAAGAAACCCTTGGTAATTTCCACCATCGATGAGTATCTTCGTAGCTGGAATCCATTCACTGGCTTTCATGCCTGGTACCGATGCTTTACCCTCGATTGTAAATAGTTCGTTTGGGTTCTTTTTTGCACTGTCCACTGTATCCTCTCCATATGCTAGTAAGAACAGTCTTGTCAATATGCACAAAATTGTACGAACATAAACGGTCTTCATGATTGATTATGAACACAAATTGCGACCAACCTTTCAAAGCCGTCGTGTTTTGTAGTCAAAGATTCGCAGGAACAACAGCGAGTCAACACTTTTTATGGACTCAATGACTCAGTTTGATATTTTTGAGCTGCCACAGTTGACAAGGGCTAGGCTAGTAGTATTTTGTTAGCAAAAGCACCTTCAAATTAATATATTATGCGTGAATGTTGTAGGCTAGTTCTATTATGGCTAGTATAGTAGTTAGTAATTAGCAAAGTACAGGTGGAGAGTAGGCGAGATACTTTACTTATCACGAGAAATAGTTCCGCGAGAAATTTTTTATTAGTGAAGCGCCCTCTAAAAGAGATGACCAGCGCCATAGAGCAGCGCTGACAACGCGCATAGCTTATCATGGCCGTGCGTCAATCAAGATTAAAGGGTAGCAGCTGCGAGATGGCAAATGTTGCTCAAAAATGGCATCACGGTGTGTGGGGGTGTGTGTGGGGGGAGGGGGAGGGGGAGAGATATCTCCTGTCAAGCCCGTAGGCAGAAAAGAGAAAAGATTTTTACTTTTTTAGGGGGACATATGCAAGAGGGGCTAGAGGAGAGTTATACTATTAATGCATTAAATTAAGGCAATGGTAAGTTTTTTTTTTTTTCTAGTCGGCGAACATTTTCCATGCCCTGACCCTCTTAGCTACGGGCTAGCCTCCAGGCCCTTGGGAAGGACTTCCCTTAATTTATTTATTTATTTATTTATTTATTTATTTATTTATTTATTTATTTATTTATTTATTTATTTATTTATTTATTTATTTATTTATTTATTTATTTATTTATTTATTTATTTATTTATTTATTTATTTATTTATTTATTTATTTATTTATTTATTTATTTATTTATTTATTTATTTATTTATTTATTTATTTATTTATTTATTTATTTATTTATTTATTTATTTATTTATTTATTTATTTATTTATTTATTTATTTATTTATTTATTTATTTATTTATTTATTTATTTATTTATTTATTTATTTATTTATTTATTTATTTATTTATTTATTTATTTATTTATTTATTTATTTATTTATTTATTTATTCTTCTTTTTTTTTCTTTCAAATGCAGCACAAACGCCAAACAAGGCTATCCCGTGCTGTTGAACTAGGGCTAAGCGAGTCGGATGAATAGAACAACTAGCTATAACGATTTTGATCAAGGGCTAAGAGCTGGTTTTTAAAGCTGTCCACTGATGGGGCACAGCGAGCCTGTTCCGGTAATAGGTTCCAGCTAGGGATAGTTCTTGGATAGAGAGATTTCTGATAGCAAAGCTTGTTAGTGGAGGGATAATGGTATAGATACCTTCCACTAGTACGACGGGTAGTCCGTCGATTAAGATTTGAAGGGTCAATAAGATGATTCCTTACATTACTTGGAAGTAATCCATGCGTTTCTTTATACATAACAACAAGACGAGCCCTAAATCGTGGAGTTTCAAGGCTGTCCCATTTAAGATCTTTAATCATCTCAGAAACACTTGATTGGCGACTGTAGTTGTTAAAGATGAATCTGGCAGCACGCCTCTGGACATTTTCTATAGAATTCTTTTCGGACTGGGTATAGGGGTCCCATACCGTACTACAATAATCGAGAATGGGTCGAACAAGAGCAAAGTACGCTGCAGTCTTAGTATCTTTATCACAGTGCGAGAGGCCTCGCCTCAATAGGCCTAATGTCCGGTTTGCTTTGGATACAATTTGGTTAATATGTCTTTTCCAGTTCATACTAGAAGAGAGTTCAATCCTTTCCTGAATCCTTTCTTAGGGACTTGAATCGAGTTCTATTTAATTTTATTTGGGGAGGAAAGGGGGAAAGGATCAAGAGGAAGATATTAATGCAACCTTACATCGAAGGTGGGTTAAATATGATCAATGTTCATGAGTTTATGAAAAGTTTGAAAATCTCCTGGATCAAAAGGTACACAGATCATACTACAGGACATTGGAAAGTTCTTTTTGATTATTATTTAAGAACTGTCGGTAAGAGTTTTCTATTCAGCTGTAATTTTAGAGGTAAAGATATTGTAAAGAAGGTTAAGAACGATTTTATTGTTGATTGTTGTAGTGCCTGGAGCGATCTTACCTTTGAAATGCCAGTATCAAACTTTGCTGACCAGATTGTATGGAACAATAGCTTTATTAAGATTAACAATGATATTGTCTGGTACAAAAATTGTTATAATTCAAATGTACTTTATGTCCGTGATTTTTATGATTTGTCAGGCAGACCTCTGTCGTACCCTGATTTTATCGCCAGGTACAATTGTCCGAATTTCCCTTTTACAAAGCTGAATGGAATTCTGCATGCCATTCCACGCACATGGGTACCGTACCTTCAAGACCTTTACTATTATCACCAAGGCAACCGTCTGGTCAGCAGATAATGCTAGCGCGTCTTTCTCGTTCTTTGAAGGTTTGCCGTCTCTCAGTCTACAACATCCTTATAAACCACTGTATTGTAAAGCCACGCTCTTGTCTTAAGTGGGAGATCGTCTTTGGGGGAAGCGAACTAGATTGGAATGAAATCTTTAAGTCGTGTTACATGACCAGGGATACTAAGTTAAGAAATTTTCAGTACAAGTTTATTCATCGTATTATTGCAACTAACTCTTTTCTTTATAGAATAAATGTTGTCGACAGCTCTAGTTGCACCTTTTGTGGAGAGTCAGATGAAACCCTTGACCACCTTTTTTGGCATTGTAACAAAGTGGGAGATATTTGGAATAAAATATATTCAGAGCTTTTCTGTTCAAAGGTCACAATTGAGTATGAAAATGTGTGTTTCGGTTACGCCTCAGACAAAAGTATGAAATGGTATAGCCTTGTCATTTTTCACGCCAAGCATTATATTTATACTTGTAGAATGAACACGAAAGTTCCAAATTATGACACCTTTAAATACAAACTTATTTTTCTTCTGAAGGTTGAAACGTATATTTTAACTAAAAGTAAACGTTATGATGAAATCAATGTGCTGAGAGACTCCTTGAATTGTTAAAATTACTTCATGCATTGTGTTTCATTCAGGATTTGTCTATAAAGCCTGCCTTTTTTGTTGCAGCTTTTTCACTTTCAGGAGAGTGCTCTCTAATTGTTTATTGCCATGTGCGTATATATATCGCTGGAGAATTCAAATGCGTGATTCTTTTTGTTCCACCGCATTGCAGTATACGTGGCTGGTATTCAGCGTCTGTAAATAAGGATTAAGTAAAAGGTGAATATGATTTAAAAAGCCCCTTTACATGCATACCGTGCTCTGAATTGTTTTAAAAAGAGATGAATGTGTATCATGCAAATAGAAGAAAAAGAACTAAAAACGCTGTTTCGAGGTAAACTTTCAGTTTAATTTTATCGATTTTTATATTGATTAGATTTTAATGTAAAACGGTTGCTGTCTTCTTTTTAATACGGGGCTCAAAAGTATTACCAAGGCCTCACTATTTGTTCCATTTCGTGTGTAGAATAGCTTCAGACTTTATTTGAATTTTGTTTGAATTTATCAAAGACTTTGTTTGATAATGGAAATGCAAAAGATGAGATGAAGAAAATAAAAACTCAAAAAAAAAAAAAAAAAAATATTTATTTATTTATTTATTTATTTATTTATTTATTTATTTATTTATTTATTTATTTATTTATTTATTTATTTATTTATTTATTTATTTATTTATTTATTTATTTATTTATTTATTTATTTATTTATTTATTTATTTATTTATTTATTTATTTATTTATTTATTTATTTTTTTTTTATTTATTTATTTATTTATTTATTTATTTATTTATTTATTTATTTATTTATTTATTTATTTATTTATTTATTTATTTATTTATTTATTTATTTATTTATTTATTTATTTATTTATTTATTTATTTATTTATTTATTTATTTATTTATTTATTTATTTATTTATTTATTTATTTATTTTTCGTTTTGCCTCTGTCTTTACTAAAGAAATATAATGATTGATATGCCATCTTACATGCACCGATGATCCTTCTCCTTGGCCAATTATAAATAGTTTATTGGTGAGCTATGATGAGGTACTTAAAAATTAAAGGGACTTAACCTAAGTGAGTCAAGTGGAACGGGTGTACACCCTCGTGTGTAAGGGAAACTGCTGTACCCTTGTTCAAATCCATCATTTTAATAAATCTTTAATGTACCAGCAAATTGCCAGACGATTAGAACAAAGCTAGAGTCACTCCTATCTTTAAGAAAGGAGCAAGATCTGATCCCGGTAATTATAGTCCAGTGGTTTGACGTCTGTCCCATGTAAAGTGTTGGAGTCCATTGAGAGAGATTCCCTTACCGCACACTTTGAAAAAAAATGATATTATATGTAAGGAACAACATGGATTTACAGCTAAGCGTTCTACATCTTTACTTGAAACTACGGAGGATTTTACTAATTATCTTGAGGTAAGCCAAGCTTTTGATAATGTGTATTTGGATTTTAAGAAAGCATTCGACTCTGTACCCCATCAGCGTTTATCATTATTTAAGCTTTCTCATATTGGAGTCAGGGATCCATTGTTAACCTGGATTAATGATTCCCTTACTGGAAGGCAGCAGCAAGTTCATAGGCGTAGGAAGCGGGGGGTGGGGGCTTTAGCCCTTCCAATCAAAAATTTGAAGGGGCTGAAGTATGCTTCCGCCCACCCCCCAGATCCAAGGGCAAAAACCCTTATTTGTCTCTTCTGTAAGAAATGTCAAAACTTTGCAGTAATTTTCCTTTAAGTTTGTCAAAAAATGTTGCACCAAATTGCATCTGAGGACCCTCAAATACCCCAAAATTTTCCGACCTAGAACCCTCCCCCAGGACGGCGATCCGAAACAAATTTCAGCCCCCCCCCCCCCCCGTCTCGAAAAGCTTCCGTCCTACGCCTATGAGCAAGTTAATGTAAATGGGTCTTTGTCAGCTTGGGAAAATGTTACTAGCGGGATACCTCAAGGGAGTGTACTTGGTCCTACGCTTTTTACGGTATTCATTAATGATCCGCCTCAGGATGTGTTGTCTACTATTAAGATTTTTGCTGATAACACCGAAGTTTACAACATATGTACTGGTCATAAAACTTTAATTTGCAGCAAGATTTATCTGATATCAGCAGCTGGTCGATTAAATGGCAGTTACCCTTTAATGTGGAAAAGCATACTGTGATGCACTTTGGCTACAATAACCCTCAGTTTGACTATTTTATGACGTCTACAACGGGGGACTATCAGTTAGCTTCTACCCTGATTGAATAGGACTTACGAATATATTTTGATCCCTCATTGAAGTTTTCTCAACACGTTGCTGAAATTGTTTAAAAGGCAAACTGTAGACTTGGTCTTATTAGAAGAGCTTTCACTACACTGGACGTGCAGTTATTTAGGGTCTTGTATAAAAGTTTAGTGAGACCTATCCAGGACCGACGCTAGAGGGGGTGTGGGGGTTTGACACCCCCCCCCCCCGATCCACGCAGTCAGCAAAATCCTGCACTAGTCGGCAAAATGAAGGACAGAGGAAATTGCAAACGAAGGAAAGTTAGAGGGAACAAGAAAGAGGGGAAAAAAGAGAAAAAAGAGGAGAGAGAAGAGGGAAAGAGAAAGACCGAGCGAATAGAGAAAAGAACAGGGGAGGGGACAAAGCAGGGCAACAGGGACAAAGCAGGGCAAGAGAAAGGTGCTGGTGCAGACGTAAGACAGGAGATTGGAATGCATTTGTAGACAACGTTTATCCCAATGTTTTCAAAGCCCGTCACCAACACTTTTTGAAACTTAAAACATATTCTATTGGCAAGAAAGCTAAGTAGGGCTTTTCAGTATCATTGTATACTAATGGAGTTCTTCGTTCACATGGTATTTTGGCATTGAGTCGGTAAATTCTGCACCAGTCTGAAAAATGAAGGAAACATGAGGAAAAGAAATGAAAGAAAGAAGACAATTTCTGTAATTAGAACCCAAAATTTTCGACGCGCTACGCGCGCAATAATGTCACTCCAGTTTCTTTAGTAGTTCCATTCCACATAGCTAGATAGTGGAAGTCCTGTCAACCTACCAAGTAACATGTAGCCAGGGTACACAGGTTATGTAGAGGCCGTAAATTTCATCCCATATCGCAAAGCCTAGTTGCTGTTTTCTGCTTGTGTCATGCGGTACGGTCAGTTGGTGAGCGACTCACGGAGCAAAGTTTGGCTATCTCATCGGGTAGTCCAGGTGGTTTCGACACAATGTAGGCCCCTATGTCGTCCCCGATGCAGTCTACAACTCCTACAGTTTTTATGTTTTTCTTTTTGTTCTTAATGATAACATGTTTTTTGTGTCAGCCTACCAAAAATTTTCGAGCCCTTTGCAATTTCACGATTGAGACTCAAAAGAACAGTATCAGTGCGTAACTCGGCTCTTGACATATTAAGTGATATAATGCAAAGTATACGGTACTCTGCAATTGCATGGAGTAGTTAGGCTCCTTCATATCCCCTCAAGTTCTTACCCCCTCGACATGCTGTCGGAACTTGGGGTCGCTGGCATGGTCCTTCCTCATGTCGGGAAAGTTCTGTCGCCACCCATGGTCGGTTTACTTATTTTAGCTTTCAAAAGGGTCATTTCTGCGATAAAATCCAAAATTTTCGGTGTGCTTTGCCCACTCTTCCTCAGTTTCGTTACTAATAGCTAAATATAGAACAAACCCTTTCCATCTTTTCAAGTAACTTAAGTAGAATTTATCGTTTTATGTAAATGCCGGAAATCTCATCTCATTTCGCTAAACTAAGTTAACGTTCTCTTGAGTCTGTCGTTCGGTACGGCTAGTGACTCGAAGAGGGAAGTACAATGTAAGTTGTGCCCGATAGGGCCCAACTGCCTGGACAGTTGACCTCAGTGGCGTACACAGGGGGGAGGACATTGGGCCATGTCCCCTCACGGATGCCATTTTTTTCAGGTCCTACAAAAACGTATATGTTTCAACACAAGTTTTCTTACAAAGGTGGCATGTGGCACCAGATTGCATGTAAGGACACCTAATTTTTCAAAAATTTTCAAAGGGGAGGGGGACACCCGAGCCCCTTACACACCTTCCCCAGGCCGGCGATCACACAACATATTGCATGCCCCCTTGAGAGAAATCCTGGGTTCGCCATTGGTTGACCTATATAAGCTTTAAATAAGTACAGATTCTTTTTAATGTAAGCTTACATTTCACAGTTTAGATTTCGGGAAAAACCTTAAATCGGGTGGAACTATTTTATTTTTTTGTATATACAAAATTTTTTGCAATATATGCCCCGTAATGGCATGGTATAGTACACAGGTTTTCTTCAAATCTCCCCTCACCAACTCCTTGACGGCATTGGGGCTGTCGAGGCTTCGGATCGTTGCCCCCCCCCCCTCGGTTGGGCAAATCCTGGCGCCACCCCTGCTGGACCACTACCAGTTGGGCTATCGGTTTTCAGCTCTAACTGCATCGCTTATCAACACTTTCAGTCGGCTTTTACTTCTTTTCAGTCGGCAAATACGGCACCACACCCCCCCCCCCATGATAAATGCTCTGGCGATGCCCCTGGATCTATCTTGGAATATGGTAATGTTATTTGGAACCCATTGTTTAGGAAAGATATCCTCCACTCGGAAAAGTACAGCGAAGAGATACCAAGCTTGCGTATGCTATAAAGGACATACCTCATGAGGTGAGGTTGGAGTATTTGGATCTCTTCCCACATTGATTTATAGGAGAGCCAAAGCTGATGCCATCCAGACTTTCAAAATTTTAAACCACTTAGAAAAAAATGATCAAAGTTATTTCGTTTCATAAAGGGACACCGGCTATTATAACAGACATTCCCAGTACAGCCTTTACAAGACAAGAGTACGTACACAGTTACGTCATCATTCCTTTTCTAACAGTGTTTCATTTCCGAAAAATCCGGAACACTGTTTCCAGACGAGATGACATCATTAATATCCAAGGTTTTGATTGACTTTTCGGGGCCTACTGCCAATACGTCCTGCATACAATAAATATGTCATCCGTCCTGCTGCGGATTCCACCGTCATTACTCCTCCCCGGACCTAGATCCCTACCACTCCTACTCCGCCCTACCAACTCCCCATCCCTCCCTGCTCTCGCCGATTTTTCTTTTTTCTTTTTTTTTGCTTTCCTTCATTTTTCAACATCGCCATTGCGTCCCCAAAATTTCTGTGGGGGGGGGGCGCCCCTCCGCCCCCCCTGCCCCCCCCCCCCCCTCTGGCTACGCCACTGGTATCAATATCTTTATGTACTC
Organism: Holothuria leucospilota; assembly: GCA_029531755.1. Taxonomy (NCBI): domain Eukaryota; kingdom Metazoa; phylum Echinodermata; class Holothuroidea; order Aspidochirotida; family Holothuriidae; genus Holothuria; species Holothuria leucospilota. Next base: position 2,025,619 of record CM055975.1, on the reverse strand, counting down.
TTCTGAAATCATTTGTGAAATAAATTTGAATTGAATTGAAGAAGTCAAGATCTAAGTTTTGGAGTACCACAATTAAGGCTCGATTTTGGGTCCTGTGATGTGTACTATATGTTTACTTGTCCTGTAGGGGAAATCATCAGGAGTCACAATATTAGTTACCACTACTACGCTGATGACACACAACTTCAGTCACTTGTTTTTCAGTCCAAGTGATTCATGGAATGAAGTTAAAACTAAGCTTTATTCTTGTGCAGAGAAAATGGTAAAGAAATTGTACTAAATTTGTATCAGCAGTTGCTTTAACCAACGGACTTCCCATATAAATGGACAGAGCATAACGTGCCCAATACGGTCGCCACCGTTCGAACAAATTTAGGCTTACCAAGATGGCCGCCGGGTTGCCACCATTTGCCCAATTTGACGATGAATCTGCAACATTTTAGACAAAATATAAACATGAATGGAAGAAATATATCACAGTCCTTCGTTATATTTGTTGAATTTGACCTGGGCTTGCATTCATTCGAAAATATTACAAGTTTCTCACACAATCTGTCGATACTGAGCCACTTGAGCAAGTCCAAACTTTTACACACAAGGCTAAAACAGGCAGCCATATTGGTAAGCCTACTCGTGTATGTACGGAGTAGAGACCCTATAGTGGGACTATAGGTCTCTAGTACGGAGGCGACAATTTACGCATAGGACTTTAGTGCAATATGCTCTGTCCATATATAAGAAGTCCGTGGTTGAACCCCATCTTGACTAGTAACGCTCACCGGCAGGCTTTGGACTCGAGTCCTTTCCATAGACCCTTTTCGAAATAGCAATTACAAAGGATTGTGGGATAGAATTTTGGTGTGCGTCGTTTTTGGGCACAGTAAAATGCTATTGACATTAACGACGCACACCAAAACTCTGTTCCACAATCCCTTGTAATAGCTATCTGGAAAAAGGGTCTATGAAAAGGACAATTAGTTTCTTTCATATAAGCCTTGGAGGGCCAATCACTATCATATTCGTAGGTAATATTAGAAAGTTTATTTCAGATGATGTATGTAAAATTTTAGTTCATTCTCTGGTAACATCACGACTAGACTGCAGTAAAGCTTTATACTCTGGCCTCCCTCAAGCGCTCATTGGTCGTCTTCAACGAGTATAGAATTGTGCTGCACCTTTCGTGACACGTACTCGACAGCACAAGCATATCACATAAATTCTGCAAAATCTGCATTGGCTGCCAGTACATTACAGCTCACATGTAATGTAAGATTCTCCTGTACACGTACAAAACATTTAACGATTAGGCCCCAGTCTACATTTGGGATCAGTCAGCTTCAAAAGCATCAAAGTCGTCTAGAATCCCTTCGCTCTCAATCCCAATCTTTCTTGCATCTAGTTGTCCCCTATGTCATGCTGCAGAACCTCAACTTACGAATAAAGACAGTTTGATAGATGCGCTGCAACACTATGGAAGAATTTGTCTAGGGAAGTTAATCGTAGCAGTGAAATTTATGATTTGAAGAAACTTTTTAAAAAAAAATTGTTTTTAAAAGCAGCTGCAGCATTTAGTTAACTTGGTACATGTTTTGTCTACTTATTAAACTGCTTTTATTGTTTGAAAACCTGTTGCTCTCATGGTTTTAACTCTGACTTGTGTGTTTTACCTTCGGGTTGGGTCTTTGGTACATGTTTAATTTACTTTATCTTGCTTTTATCATGGTTTCTTACTCTCTGTTGATTTAAGGGTCGTAACATTTGTAATTTTAGCTTCCCACGTTTTTATTTTTGCCAAGTGCTCTGTTTTGTCAACTGATTTAATTGTTCGTTTGTACTTTTCCTTCTTTGAATAGTAGGGGGCCGGAACCATACTTCGGCCCCACGTTTTTGGCTAGGATCCGCGCTTCCTACTCTTAGGACTGGGCATACACTCACGTTCGTCGGATAATAATAATAGGCTAATAGCCTATGTAAACTTATAAAGCGCCTTATCCAATTAAAAGATAAATGCTCTAAGACACTGTGCAAATATCCCTTCATCTGTAAACATGTCAAGAATTTTCAGTACATTTAATGATTTTCCTTATAATTCTCACTTCATGCCCCCAAAAATTGCATTTAAGGACCCTCAAATATTAGTAGTTTCCCAAATGGGAAGGGACACTTTTTCACCTTAGATCCCTTCCCCAGGACTGGGGTCCGAAACAGCCCCGGCTAAGAACGCTTTCCTACGCCTAATGTCTTTAGCTTTAAAAAGGCTGGACCGGGGGTGGAGGATCCTTGGTCTACACCGCTGAATCGGGCACAGCCGGCGGATTACTTCCTGAGTGTGATTACTTCTTGAGACGGATAACCATATACCTAATTTCAATTGGCCAATTTAAACCCCCTTAGCAAAATAAATAAATGAATAAATAAATGAATAAACAAACAAACAAACAAACAAACAAATGAATAAATGAATAAATAATTAAACAACAATATCTGTACGACTTCGTTTATTTGCCTTTACATGTCCTTCAAAATAAAAAAAAAATCAGTCTCCAAGGCTCAACTGAATATTTTGAAATCCATGGAACATGCAATCACAACGGTTCCAAAATATCTACATGAGTCCTGTGTGATTTTTCATAAAAACTTTTGAAATGCCTAGTGCTATGCCTAGTACTATACCCAATCCGTAACATGATATCATGCATGATAACTAGTCTCGAGACTTCTAACCATAACCGTAAGCTTTCCTCATGTCACTAACCCTAACCTAACCTGGAGACATGATATCAGGCATAATATGCATGTCTCGAGACACAAATATGATACATTACGAAACAAAACGTAAAGATTTATGGTGACTACGAGCTTTTAGCATGGTACTCTTGTGAACAAGTTTAACGTTGCTATGCAAGAGAAAGGAACACATCAATGGTTCACAGGCCCGTACCTGGGGGGGGGGGGGTCGAGTGGTTCGTCAATGGGTTCGTTTTTGAAATCGAACCGCCCTTTGACATCAAACCCCCTTTGTGAACTAGGTTCGTCACTACTTATGACTCCTTCCTTCCTTTTGTAATGCTGAAAAAGACATCGTTACAAATTAAACAAGTTCCATATATGAATATTAGGATAACATAAAAAGTATGATTACGTCAGCACTCCAACACCTCCATTTTCCGCGCCGTTCGAAGGCATGCAATGTCATTGGTTCGAGTACTTTCGATCATAGGCGGGATTATGGGGGGCAAGCGGGGGCAATCCCCCACTTTTTTCCAGAGCTTAAAAACTAAAAATAATAAAAAAAAAATGAGCGGAAGTAAGCGAGACCAGGGAAATTATAAGAAAATTTTCAATAGCCTATTATGATAAAATTTTGCAATGTTTAAACTGAAGAAGGAAAATATTAATATCAAAAACCATAAAAGGATAATTTTTCTCGGCGCGGCTTCGCGTGTACCTACAGAGAAAACTGACTGAATAGTTGAAAATTTTGTCTGGCACAGCAAAATTTCTTTTCTTCTACCCGCCACACGATTATGACTTGAAGCTCTGATATATGGGTCACTGAAATTACTAATGTACGTGATAAAATTCACCATCGTTCTTGCAAACAAAGTCCCAAACCCTATCCATGTATAGGGAACCGCAATTTTCGAAAAAAATGGCGTGCTTCCCATGAGCCTTATATAAATCGATGTCTCATTAGTACTGCTGTACTGCTGTGCCTAGGAAAACTTTGGTGGAATTGCCTCGTTATTACTTCCTGTAGGACAGATTGATAAAATAACCATTTCCAAATCCCTCGCTAAATCTCTCGCTCTTCAATATCCTCACCAACTACCACCATCGTCAGCAAATTGACTGACGGTTACAATCTTAAATTTGCGATCATCTCATGAAAACTGTTTCATTAGCATTTTAAATTACACCTGGGAGAAGCAAGATTTTCTCAAAAATGGTCCAGAATGGCCGCAAAAGCCGTCAAATATAAGAAAGATTCGTCTGGGAGGACCCTAGGTTCCCATATCCTGCTCTATGGAAAGAACAGGCACCTGGGGAAAGAAGGAAAATATTTATGCAATAAAATACTGCTTTTAACACTAAAGAAAAACAATAGGCTACAAATAAATGTCTCAACGCTGATTTCCCTGCGCGCTTCTCGCGCACCGGTTTTAAATATTACTTCAGGTTTCGAGGCTACCGTACTTCCTATAGAACATCCTGCTTTTCATAGCTTTATACAAACTCTTCTATTATCATTGAAACCATCAATTTCCCCCATGGCCGTATGCAGCGTAGGGGAAGTTCCCCCTCCCCCAGAAATTTTCAAAGCAATATTTTTATCACCATCCATCAGTGTAAATTTACCGCGTTAAAGATTATTTAGATGCAAGTTGTAAGACACGGAAGTGTCATTTTTGATACCGTTATAAGAGACAGGAGCTTAGCGAAGGGGGAGGGGCAAGAGGCCCTCTCCTTGAGGATACTTTTCTTTCCTAGCATTTCTATTACTCATATTTACTAAAAAAAAAGTATAAAATGCGATTTTTTCAGCGCGCTTCGCGCGCACCCATTCGGAATGCTAGATCTCCCGTTCTTAAAATTATTGTTCCAAAGCCCCTGAAAACCCTCAAAATAATCCATTCTCCCCCTCTTCCTCAAGCCCTCAGCACTGTCGATCAGACCCGTAGCCAGACAAGGTACTGGAGGGGGGGCCAGAATTTTTCCAGGGGGGCGAAATTTTTTTCAGGGGGGCCAAATGTGTACAAATGTATTAAGTCAATGGTAAGATTCAAACTCTCTAGGGGGGCAAAAAAATTTCAGGGGGGCTTCGCCCCCCTGGCCCTCCCCCTTGACTACGGGCCTGCTGTCGATCCCATATGACTGTTAGTCTCATGGAGTAAGAATATAATTGAAGAAAGTCAAATTGTGATTTTTTGTGGTAGGCCTATGTTAATTGCCCAACTTATATGTCATTTGAACTTGAAGCTTATATACATCATTTTAATGCCTACAATTTTGTAAATAGCCCAGAGCTTCCGGGGACTTCGCCCCCTGGACCCCCACGGGACTCTGCCCCTGGACCCCGCCAGGGGCCCTAAGGCGAGCCCCTGGACCCCAAGCCGTTCGGGGGAGCGCTCCGCGCTCCCGCGGCGCCTCCGACGCCGTTTGACAGTCCAACCGGCTCCCCCCCCCCCACACTTTCAGACATCAAATCCCGCCCCTACTTTCGATGCTCAAAACGAGGTTAAGCTATATGTACATTTACCTTCCTTTGCGCACCCATTTTCTTGTGATGACTGAGCTGTTTCTGTCTAATGTAAATTTCCGAGGGATGGCCACGATGGTTTAATGTTAATATGATAGACTAGTGGGTGATTAAAGGGGAGATTGCGTCAGCTCCTATGAGCCCTAATTCCAGTTTAATGTCTTTTCCCACCATACTTGGCTCCACACGCATGATACACTGCCTTTTTAACTATAGAGGCAAATTTGTGTTTTGCGAGAGCAATTTCCCGCAATCTAGAGCGTTTGTGATGCCCACTTGCTTTCTCTCTGGAAATTATGCATGATAGACAAGAAAGTCTGCAATGACACGATTGTGCTTTAGAATAAGTTATTATTCAGTCTAGCCTGGCATTTCCAATCTTTTTCGTTTTAGTCTCAGCTCAAATCATGGTGAAGACACAGGTCAGGTCGGTCCAAGATGATCAATGAGCCTTAGTCACGCATGATGCGATAAAGTCCCCCGGCAGTCCCCCGATAGTTTACCGGTACTTGCTTTTAATAAGTCCATTTCGTCAACAAGAACCAAAAATTTGTACAACTTTCTTACTTTTCCCTCATATTTTGGCTAAATATTACAGAACAAGAATATACTGTGCATACACGGTGTAGAGTACAACCAGGCCCGTAGCCAGCCCATGTGGAGGGGTGGGTCTTTTTTCCAAGATGTGGACCTTTTTCCAAATAGGCCTACGGAGGCGGCTGGTGCGTGCCGTAGGCATGCAATTACTAGGAGTCCGGGGCATGCTCCCCCGGAAAATTTTGAAATCTGCAGATCTCCTGCAATCTGGAGCATTTCAGAGGACTTTTGAACACAACAGGAGTCCTTTATCCCCAGTGTATCCACACAGTACACCACTTTTTGAGAAAAAAATCATACATGTACTTTGGTAGTAGAATAACCTACATGTACTGTCAGACTGTCTGGCTTCAGATTATACTGATTTTGATATAAACCTTTTCAATACAAATGTTCCATTGAAACAATGTTAAGCACCAGGTAATAAACAATAAGAATGATCATGCTGCAGTGAATATGGTTAAATTTTTCATATTAGGTTTTGAAAAAAAATATCGCCTGCTCTTCTCTTTTCTTCCTATCTCTTAAAAGTTGCAACTGGGAAGCGTAACTGAACGATGAACTTACACGGAGCACGAGCACGTACGAACAGACGTCAGTATAGCCTGTAGGCTCACAATACACTGTGTGTACAACGCGGGCGTACCATTGTGTTAGTGTGCGCATGACGAACACACAGTCGGTAACTCGCCGCTGTGGATGTCTTATATTATTTCTAGTTCAATGATGTCCACGACCACAATGACATAACTATACCTGCGCGTTTTTGAGCTTATTATCTCATCACCCTACATAGTACATGTGGTGATGAGATATTGTGGTCAGTTTGGGCATGTATATGTACATTCTATGACATAAGTGGAAAGGTTTTATCTTCCTGATAAAAGTGAACGGAAATTCGGCGTCAATATGTCAAGATAAAAAATATTTCATAGCTGATCCTTCAAACACAGGGCTGGAAAAGTGGAACTCCCTCAAGTTGGGGTGGGTCGTTCGAACGCTCCGACCCCCCCCCCCCTGGCTACGGGCCTGACAACTAGTGTGTAGTGAAGAGACGGAGTGTACAATGTGTTTGTTCTATGAAGAGGTCATGTGACACTGCCTTATTCGAACCCCCTCTTGAAAAATCCTGCGTATGGGTGTGATTCACTTTTAGGTAGAGCGGTTCGAAGATATTTTTCGAAGAGTGAAAGAGGAGCGCTGCACAGGACAAAAAGTTGGCCTCAGCCTCACCATAGTTGGTGCTGAAGTAAGAAAAATTGACATTTCTTCCTTCCAACACAAGTTAAATTGCAAAAACCGCACTATTAAACAAACTTGTTATTATACAGTCCCTCGTCGACCATTTGTGGGTTGCCAGTAGGCTAGCTTGGTATCCCAACCGGCTAAAAAGTAGGAAATCGCAATCTAAAATAAATGTTTTTACCATATTTCTGCAGCTAACGCGCATTCGTTAAGTGCGGCGTGAGGAGTGTACTGACCAAGCAAAAAAAAAAAAAACACGAGAAAATACTGTAACCCACTGGACGGGCAGGGGCTAAAAATCTGCCACTCGGACGGAGCCAAGGAGTGAGCGAAGAAACGAGGTGGTGGTGTGGGGAGTATTGCATCGGCCCGAAAGCAGGGCGTAGGAAGGTTACACGGGTTACGGGGATTCGGGGAAAAGACTAAAAAAGAAAAATTTTATGCAACACCATATAGCACAGCATGGGCGGCTCTAAGAAATTTTGTTTGGGGGGGCAAACTCAAGTCCGTATTCAGGGAGGTTGGGAAGACCCCCCAGCAATATTACTGGTCAGCTCCGGATAGTACAATAGCCTAAATAGGAGTATGCATAGGCGTAGGGGCCCAAGTTGTTTTGGGGGGCTGTAACGATCTGCCCGAAAAATAGAAACAAAAATTTCCGCGCGCTCCCCGTGCGTTCAAAATGTTAATGTACATATCATATAGGCATGCATTACCAATTACATACAATAATTTGCCACGTTACTGTCTATTCCATATTGGTTATAATTCTGGGGGAAGTCGTTACAATAATGATGATAATAATCAGTGGTGTGGCCAAGACTTCTCTCATGGGGGTGGGGCAGGCACTGTTCTGTGATCGCCGGCCTGGGGGAGGGGTGTAAGGGGAGGGGGTGACCCCCTCCCCTTTGAAAATTTTTTGAAAAATTAGGTGTCCATACATGCAATCTGGTGCCACATATGCTACCTTTGAAGTAAAATTTGTGTTAAAAAATTTACTGTACTTATTTTAGGTACTAAAAGAACAAAATAGGCATCACCCCCTACCCTTTGAAAATTTTTGAAAAATTAGGTGTCCTTACATGTAATCTGATGCCACATGTGCTACCTTTGAAGTAAATTTTGTGCCTTATTTTAGGTACTAAAAAAATCGGCGTCAGTGACGGGAGAATGCATGGCCTAATGGCTCCTCAAATACACCACTAATAATCATAATATATAAGTTTAACCATTGAAAACACACTGGTGAATTAATACCGAATATATAGGTGATGGCGCAATCCAAATCAGAACTATATTTTAATTACCAAGGAAGTTTTTTAAAGTATCGATTTCCGTTAAGCTACATTATTGCATTATTTTTCTTTCAGTAGGTGCCCGAAAAATTCTCAGAATATTGCCCGAATTTTCACAAAAATATTTTGTTGGGGGAGCTGCAGCCCCCCAGTCCCCCGCCTCCTACGCCTATGGGAGTATGCTTATTATTATGTATTACAGCGATGCCCATGTAGTTTCAAAAGCTCTTCAAAAACCATATCAGGGAGTTAGTCATGAGCTGACTACTTTAAAAATAAATACAGCCATATCAACCGATCGCTACCGTACTACCATAGGGGTGGAGTAAGAGGCAGGTAAAATGGGCAAAACGGCTTCATCCATTTGTATAAAATGAGCCCCACCTTTAAATATTTTATTGCTTCTTTCATTGTGTCACAATATGTTTCAGCTTTGCCAAGAAGCCATAAAATGTTGGTTTTCTGGATTGTTTTCTTAAACTAACGAAAATTTCGAGCATGAAGAAACTTGAAAACGATGAAATGATAGCACTCGTATTTGGGATCTCAGTACCGTTCCGAAACGAAATTTTTTAAAGGGGGAGAGGAATTCCCCTAACTCAGAACGACGTCTCATCCTATATACAAATAGCTAGGCCACCAGTCAAAAGTCTCATCACACTGAGCTTAGAATGACTGTTTGGTGTGTTTATTTTAAATCAATTGAAACGGTATACTTTAACACAGAGGTGGAGAACCTTTTGCTTATAACAGGCCATTTGACAGTCATAAGACCGCTCGTGGGCCAACGGCGCTGTCAATTTGGATAAGGGAAGGGAAACCTCTCCTTCTATGGGAAACACAATTCTTTTAGAATACATGCCCGTTACAACTTTTTGTAGACAGATACCTATGCTAATCTGGCCAGGTGACACCCTGGCAAAACTGCTTTTAGTCGTGGATGATAATCAACATGGCTAATGGGTTGTGTATCTAATGACCCCGAAAGCTCTGAAGTGTCTGCAAAACTCTGGGCATTTAACTCCAGCATTACCGTTACACTCTGTAATTGACATTACGATGCCTAAGCTAATCAGATTACAAACAAGCAACTGAGAAAACGCGCGCGAAGCGCGCCGAAAAAATGTCGTTTTGAAAGCACGTTATTAATGTTTAACCTTCGCATTACATTGGAAAGTAATTCACTGCTTTAATTTTAAGCCCACTTAAGGAAAAGGGAGGGCCTAACCCATCTCAAATTACATGTTTTTTTTTATTATTTTTATTTTTGAAAATTGAAGACCATGCTTTGCAAACTTTTGGGGGGGGGGCAAGTGCCCCCCGTGCCCCTATGGCGAGCCGCTAATGTAGCACAGCATGCATATTTGACGTCATATATAAACTTAATGCACCGAGATGATAATGATGCTTTGCAATATAGCAATCTGACTTTTAAAGGTGATCAGAGCCCCTGGTAATCCACTGGGGCATTGCCCCTTGACACCCCACGCCGTTGGGGATAGTGGTTTGCGCACCCACGTCGTTTTACCCCGTTTCGTTATTTTAGCCTGAATTAGCCTGGTGTTGGCGCCACTGACGAAAAATCTCTGCGTACAGACATGTGTGTTGCTACTTATCAGAAGGGCCAGTTGTGTACTCCACGATAGGCTGGTACACATGTTATCATTATCATGTAGCTGCAACACAGTCATGTTCATTTAAAGTGTACTTAAAGTCTAAAACTTAATATATATTACAAAGCTTGAAAATGCATCCAAATGGTCCAAATCCCATCTTCACAGGACGTTCCTAAGCTGAGATATAAAATGTTGAAGCTTATTCACTCAATTCAAAATGGAAGATTGCAAAGTAATTTGTGATGTCATTTTTGTACTGCTAAAATTACCGTCTTTGTTTGTTTTTTAATCCACTGCATGCACCTTGTACCAAAATATGATTACTGTCTTATATTCTTTATAGGGCAATTTGGCTATGCAAGTCATCTTCGTACAACATGGTATGCAAGGGAAAAAATGTTGCAAGGTTTTATGAACATCTTAATTTCAAAAGGAAACAAAAACAGGCATTTTGAGTTTTACTACAAGGACATCACAAATTATTGTGCAATCGACTATTTCGAATTAAGGGAATAAAATTCAAAATTTTGTATCTCATCAACGGAGTAAGCTATGAAAATGAAATTTGGATGAATGATATTCATTTCCAACCTCTAAAGTAAATATTCTTGTAATTCTAGACTTCATGTGCACTTTAAAACGGTATAAATTCCAGGGCTGTAACCTCCGAGTCCGGATTCGGACTCGATTCCGTACTCGGGTTCGTTTGTCGGAGACTCGGAATTGGCCCGGAATGGGAGGTCACTGAATCGGAATTGACCCGGAATGGGCTCAACTGGATTCGGACTCGGAGCCGATTCCAGTCGCGTCCACCAAAAATGAAAGTTTCATAAATGTTGTAAGGCAACATTATTATTGGTGCACAATTTAACAAGCAAATGGTGACATGCAGTCAACTCAATTACATTGTCAGGAAGAGTATGAATTTGACTCCTGAAAAGTGCCCGTTTCCATCTTACGTGTTATTGTACACAGTACAAAAAACATTTATATGAGTCGCTACATTGTCAAATGCAGTAGCGTACTCTCTAAATGTAAAAGAGTGAATTTCACTCTTCGACGATTGCCTACAGTGACCACTCTCTGTTTCGAGTGGAATTCCACTCTGCCTGGAGTGGTAATTCACTCATTTGGAGTGAATTACCACTCCCAGCAGAGTGAAATTTTCACTCGAAGAAAGAGTGGTCACTGTAGGCAGTCGTCGAAGAGTGAAATTCACTCTTTTACATTTAGAGAGTACGCACGGGGCATTGGGCCATGCTCCCCCTCACAGATGCCGATTTTTTTTTTAAATACGTAAATCTTTTAACACAAATTTTACTCTAAAAGTTTGCATATTTGGCACCAGATTGCATGTAAGGATCCCTAATTTTTCAAAAATTTTCAAAGAGGAGGAGACCTCCCCTTAGACCCCTCCCCAGGCCGGCGATTCTTTTTTTCCTTACAATACGTAAATATTTTAACACAAATTTTACTTCAAAAAGGTAGCATATGTGGCAGAAGATTGCATGTAAGGACACCTAAGTTTATAAAAAATTTCCAAAGGGGACACCCTCCCCTTAGACCCCTCCTCAAGGCCGGCGACCGCACAGCATACTGCATGGCCCCTCCTCGAGAGAAATCCTGGGTACGCCACTGGTCAAATGGCCCGACTCGGAATTCATAGCCCAGAATTGGAAAACCTGGAATAGGAATTGGCTCGGAATTGGAGTATACTGGACTTGGAATTGGCCCGGAATGGTGGCCTCAGGAATCGGAATTGGGTTAGGTGGACTCAGTTACAGCCCTGTTATGTTCCCCCTTTTAATTATTAGCAAAATAGCAGGAGAGACGGTTTGATATCACGGTGACTTGAAATGGTCATTACAGGGGATTTGCGCCCTCTCTTCTGTATGAGGTGATAAAAGGAGTTGCCTTGTTGAACATGATTCATTAAAGGAACATTTTCTTCATTTTCGAAGATGATGCAATTCTTTTCTCTTTCCTTTGCGTCATTTTGTCAGTGGCATCTGCACTAGGGGTGTGGGGAGGGAGAGCGTACGCCCCCCAAACTGATTTCTAGGAAATGTCTGAAATTTTTCTAAAATGAGTCTTTTCAGTTATAGATTTCTGTATGCGGGAAGGATGAGATCTGCTTCTGACCGAGTGATGGATCTATTTTAATCATTTTTTCTTGTCATAAGTCGTTCTCCAACTATCAAAATTCTCACAAATTCTTTGCAAACTACCAGCACTACGAGCACTTCCAGCCTTATCGCAAGCTGTTTTTCTTTTCTTTTTTACCGCCTCGTACAATTGCATTCTTCATCGATGATAGTTTAACTATTACATTGATTTTTTCTTGTACATATATAGGAGTCAATATGGAGGAGCACAGCATTGTAAGAATGCAAAGTAGATAACCGGGGGAAGACATATTTTATGAAACTTGAAAGCTTTGACGAATTACCCTGCAGGCTGAATACTCGACCTCTACTTGGCTAGAGAAAGTGTTTTTGGGGTAGATTCCGAATGCAATTTTTGTTATGGAAATGATTTTTAATGCAAAATTTCGGTACGCTTTGAACACATTCGTCACGGTTCGCACTTCGTTTCTCATAACAATTATTGGGGCAATAATACATTATTCTGACCAAAACACTTTTCAATAAAGAGGAACATCCCCAACCCCTGTAAGCGATAAGGACCTCACATCAATAGAGGATCTTAGAGTAATCTATTATATCAGGATTAGCATATAAGGTTCCATTTGTAGTAAGATGTGAAAAATTGGAAGTATGTGTTTGTCGTTAAGCGTTTTGTATAGAGGATGTCAGGCCACAGCCAAAAATCACTAAATAATAAGAATTTCTAAGCATGTAAATAGTTGAAAGACATGCCAAAGATAGCACCATTTTGCATCTAAGCCTTAAATGAAGAAAATTTTCTCAAAGGGGAAAGAGAACCCCTCCTCCAGGATGGCACCTATATAAGGTGAAAGAGGAAGGATCGGCTCGGTTGCAGAGGTACACACATTGCACAATTCACACCAACTTTCGGGGTTTATCTGGAGTGGGTTTTCGACATCATCTTCTGTGGTACGTACCACCCCCTGAACCCACCTCTGGCGCTCCAACTAATCTTTGCAGTGGTAACTTTAGAAGGCTAGCCACACAGTGTGATAAGATGCTGTACCTACAGAATTTTCTAGGAGAGTTTTAATATTCTTCAGTCAGCTCACATCTCGAAATGATCTATCAGCGAAGAATCAGTTTCCTCAAAAGCAGACTTAGTTGTTTTAAAACGCCACTGTGTTAGAATGAGCATTGAATACGGCTTTAGCAAGTACAGGGGCGTCACTATCGGTTTGTTGGGTGATACACCCCCAGAAATTTTCAAGTGCCTTCTGTGGGGAACAAATTTGCAGTGCCGTCGGGAAAAATACCACTTTCCTGGTCAGTTTAGGTTGGTCAGTTTAGTTTTTAAGGTTGGTTTTTTAGTGTGTTGTCCTTATGGGGACGTAGCTCCCTTGGGGAGCAGAACGCCTTCGGGGGTAACATTTGGTTTCGACCCAAGTTCTCCAGAGAGTCGAGGGGACTTTAAAAAACTTGAGTGAAATTAGCTAGTCTAGCCTGAACGGGATCACGCAATACAGACCCATGTCAAGAGGATGGTCAGTTAAATTGTTGTCCCCTGGGGGACGTAGCTCCTTCGGGTAGCAGTACTCCTCAGTGCAGTAACGTTTGGTTTCACCTTAGGCTCTTCGCCAGAGAGTCGAGGGAACTTTAGAAAAAAGTATTAGATGTCACTTCAGATTCGATAATTCCATTCAATTCCCTAAAGTCCAATTTTACTTAAGTAGAATGAATGTTTCTTAAAAAGAGTAAAATTTTCATTTTATGTAAATCAAAATTGAACTCTGCTTACGTGGAATAAATCCCAGTTAAGTAGAATTCGGGGCGGAGAACGGGGGCTGGCTGGCGGGCATGGGCGTCCGCGGAAAAAAATTTAGGGGGTCAAAATTTTTTTAGGGGGCCCAACTTTTTCTTGGGAAATATTTTACCCCCAGAAGAGTTTAGATGCTACTTCACACAGTGTTGACAAAAGCGTAGCCAGAAATTTGTCAAAGGGGGGGGGGGGGGCGAAGCCCTAGACAGACTCTCAGCGCTCCCCGCAACCATGGGTTGGCGCGGAGCGCAAGAAAATTTTAGCCCAAAATGCCTACCAGATCGCTGGAAATGGCACTTCCAAGGCCTATGTACCGCATATAAAAAGGAAACACTTGCAATATCATAAATGTAAACTTCAAAAATACCAAAAATATGCTGGGGGGTGGGGCTGCTGGGGCCTGAGTGTTGATATTTTTATTCAATTCCTATTTTGAGAGTAGAAATTCACACTGAGTGAACTGTTAAGAAATGTTGATGTTATATTTTCTTCGTTTTTCTTTATTTTTTCTTCGTTTTTTCAATTTTTTTATTTTCCGGGGGCAAGTGCCCCCCTTGCCCCCCAGACGCTCATGCTGGCGGGGAGTTAAATCTTAATACGGCCTTAATTGCCGTTCGGCTTAACCTCTCACGAGGATACACGCATTGTACACGCAAGTTTTAGTAAGTCTAGCTGTTTCCCTTGTACAGTTGTAAATTACAAATAGGCCTATATACAAGTGGCCAACTATGCTGTTGAAAACAGCCCGATTTCCCGACTTTCACAGAAAACTACGCAAGCTGTAACTTGGATAGAACTGATCAGCGCGACATTGGCTTATTAAAGGGAAACATTTCGCAAGGAAGGGATTTCTTGGGCTAAAATTTCCCCCAACTGGAAAGCAATGGAGACATTAATTTAGGCCTTAAAAACAATCTTGCCTGATTTCGACATTCTTAGTGCATGGGAGTCTGCCGTCCTAGACCCCTGGGCCCCCACCGCCTCTAACGCCTATGCCCAGTGGCACTAGTTACATGAAACCAAAGCAAAACGACATAATTTCACAGAGCGTGAAGCTCTCCGTTTTGGTTGTGGTCAGAACAACGAAACTTTACAGAGCGTTGTAACAAGCAATTTTTTTTTGTGGGAAGTGTGATAGTACTGAAGTGTCTGCCCTACTCGAGGCTAAAAATCAACTAAACAGTCGGAGAGCCACTGACCTTTTTGCGGATTTCCCTTCGATTTCAACATGCTCATGGCTTCCAGACCAAATTAAAAAAAAAAATCCATAAACCATTTTCTACTTCCTCTCCTCTTTATTACCATGATAATGCAAAGATAATAATATATGAACTATTTTTGGCTCCCGACGAATTCCCACATTTCCTCGAGGGGAGAAGACCTCCGGACAGAGGCTGTACCCCCTTGTGCGCCAATCTTGGTGTGTGGGGGTAGGAGTGGTAGGGATGTAGTCTTTTCTTAAGTTTTGGTGAAGACTATGCTATCCCAGCGCCCGTTGCGACCAACCCAAGCAGAGAATGTTTTCTGGGGACAGGAAATTTGGCTTTCTCTGTATGATAGCCAAAATAGCACCAAGTACGACAATGACGAGGGCGTTAAATGCCAAATGTTACGGAAATTGTCCTCTTCTCCTCCTACACATAGGCGTGGAAGGCGGGGGGCAGGGGGTAGACTGCCCCCCCCCCCAAAAAAAATTCTGAGGACGAAAATTCGAGCAGGGAACGACAAAAATTCGGGCACAGATTAGGTGAAATTCCGACAAAGATGAAGTAAAAGTGTAAAGATTGCCCCAATTTTCTACTGAGTTCCCGAATTTTTGATCGAATGCCCAAAAAATGTGCAAAAGTTTTCTCGCCCTTCGCGAGAAAACTTTAATTTAATTTAATTTAAGTTATTTTAATTTATGCACCGGAATTGCAACGAAATTCGGGCAACTTTTTGAGATTCGGGCAAAAATTTGTCTGCACCCAAATTGGAATTGTCCCTTACGCCTATGCTCCTACAAACGCCTTAGACAGACCTACGCTAAGACTAAATTTCCAACACTAAAAGTAAAATTAGCCTATAAGAACACCAATTGATTAGCTAACTTAAATTTTTTCGGGCTTTTTGCCCCAGAACATTTTGAAAATAGCATCTGAAAAATATGAACTTGGATGGGAAAGACGACAACATTTTATGTTCATTAATTTAGTTCTTTAGGCATAACGACCTTAAAAGTTAAGTTTAAAAACATTGCTCCTACTAACTAGGCCTGTCTTAGCCCACCGCAGAATCCAAAATATGAGAGAATGTTACAAGCCTTGATTTTCTCATATCAGACAGTGAAAAATCTCCCAAATAGTTCACTTACCCTATAGCCCGCCCATAATTTAAAACATAACTGTCCTTTATAGGACCTCCGAGATTTGCGATTTCAGTTACCTCAAGGTCGTAATCTGCTGAGTGCAAGTGACCTTTGCGTAGCTGAACTGCCAGCACAAATCCAGTTAGATCAATCAGAGTGGCATATATTACAAGGTGAATATTAAAGGGGAATTTTCATGATCCCAGACAGTTCCAATTCTCCCAACTATGCATCTTCTAGCTCCTCCCATAACTGTATGAGGCTCTTCCTTGTGCAAGAATAAGCCTGTTTTATTGCTTAAGGCCATGTCCTGGTGAGCACACAAGGCTATAAAATGTAATAAAAGTACTCTCTCTGCCTTGTGTGGAATGTGAACTACTCTGCATCTTTCAAATTTTCAAACTTTGATGTCAATCAAACAGCAGTCACCAACTGAGAATTTTGATATACATACACTAAAAATATACTTTGGGGTGATGACAGTCAGTCTTTAAATTCATGCCATAGTGCAGTCACAAGTTTAAAATTTAGATAACCGAGTTTCCTAGCCAGATTTGGGGTGATTCGGAGTGCCTGGAAAGTGCAAGTATCCGGCATTTCCACAAATTTTTCTTTTCTTGGCACGCCAAGGGCTTGTCATGGTAAAGCTACTGCGAAAGACTTGCTGTCGTTTGGTCTCGCACCTAGGCCGCCCCGTATGGTGTACATGTCCGTTAGGGAAATGTTACATGCTCCCCCGAGCTTTGATACGAAAGCCCGGGTGATCCATCCTGCTTCCTTTCAAGCGTGATAATTGATTTGCTTGCTCGGCCGGCCACTTGGCAGCTCAAGTTTCTTTGCTTAACGCTATTAATAACATGGAATGCCGATTTAACAATGACTGCAGTCTAAGCTGGTCGCCCCCAGGTACGTTGTTCCTCTCCACTGAAGAAGTCATGAGAATAATCGGCTCAGAATTAGCCATGCCCAAGATTGTCGATCACAGAGATTATGTTCGGTGATTGACATGGAGAGGTTGGTCTTTAGATTCTAACCCATTTTGTTCACCTCGAGAAGTGAAACGATCAGATCTAAAGTCTTCTCTTGGCAGGGTGGCCATGACTAGCCACGGGCTAGATAATGATAACACACATATGCAAATGCCCCAAACAAGAACTTTGCCCCACCTCATAATCCGAATGACCAGATACAGGCCCAGTGCCCCTTCCCTCACCGTTAAAATCAAACGGACGCTCTGGCATCAATACATGTTTTTATGCATTTTAAAATGAAAACAAAAGCTTCCCAGTTAGGCGAGTTCGATAATCCTTTGCAGCATGGAAATGTGGGATACACGCGCGGTAAACAAACCGAGCTCAGCACATAGTTTACTGCGTTACCCAATTTTCGTGCAGTGCATACATAACCTTTCAGCCTAAATCTAAGTGCGGCCAGCAAACTGTACGAAAACAGTAGTCTGTATCTTACTTTACCGCAGATAAAAAAACAATTTTTTACACCAAAGAAGCAGCTTTTATGCAGTCCACGGCACAAACCACACGTAAGAACTCTCTTTCGATGGATTAATAAAGGATGATGTGACCAATTTCTCAAGTAAACTCAATTTTGGAAGACTTGTTGTAGGTACGAATGTGGTTTTGAGGATGTGCGCATGTGCAAACGATTTATCGCACTCGCTTATTGCAAATGGGTATTGGTGACATTAGATTCTTCACATCCGCCCACAGAACCATACGTCATGGGTGGTTAAAATATAGCTCGTGCACGCGCAGATAGTAACCTTTACCGCTGCAGTTAGTTACATGTACCATGAAACCATATGGATAAACTGAATTTGCAAAAGAATTTGAAAATCATTGTTTATAATATGCTACAGAGTGAAATGGCCGGTCTTGGAATTACCCGGCATTAGGACCACTAGAATCTTACTTGGCTCGGAATCGGGTTAAGTGGACTCGGATACAGCCTTTTTGTGTTCAAATTTTCAGCCTAGCGAAGATGGAAGTGGTTGGGCTATGTCCTTAAGATGAACAGAAAAAAATGTTTGGATTGCACTCATCTGGGCACCTTAGTGAAAACATAGCAGGGAAAGATGAAGAGAATCATGAAGGAGCACAATAGTCTGGCGGGTAAGTTGGGATATGAAGTTGGGCTACCGTCAACAAGAACGCACGGATGGACTGAAACGGAGAAAACTGATCAATGATCATATTCTCCAAGAGGAGAGAAGAAAGTTACTCAAATGAGTCAAGTCCAAGCCCTTAAGTTATACATATAAAGTTAAGTGTGTATCTCAGTGGTCAGTCTCAGGATTTGTCCGAAGGGAGGGGGAAAGCTCCCCAAGGGGAAACCAGGAACTCGAAGCCCAGGCAAAGGTAACGGGTTGCCGGGAGTATAGTCGAAATTTGAAAAAAATGGGAGTTTTAGAGGTGAATTTGAAAACTGGGAGGCGACTGTTCACCGGCGGGGATAAAATGCCTTATCGTATATCAACCGAGTTTCCAGAACAAAATTGCAAAATTTCCCCGACGGAAGAGGAGGTCGCAGCCTTCCCCGACTGGGGAATCGACACCAGTCCTGCCCCTACCTGGCGCTACCGTTGCTGTCATGTTTGCAGAAATCCCAGGGCTTCTCCTTATGGAAGACCGTCTGGTTGCACAAACTGCTGGGAAGGGCACTAGGACCGAATTACTCATGGAGCAACATAAACATTCAGAAAATTCTTCGAAAAATATGAGAGACCATAACGTTAGCTGCTTCGAGGGGCTTAAAATTTAGCGTGAATCCATCCGCAACTTTACAAGGCCTGATAAGTTTCACTTTCTGTGATCTGAGAGCTACATATAGCTCAAATATTTTTTTATGGTGGGACTTTGTGTCGATAGTTGCAATTGGAATATCAATCCAGTCCTCTCCCGCCCCAAAGGCGCGTCTACCACCCCCACCCCTCCCCGATCCCATTTCAGGCCAAAAAGATCCCGATAACACTTACAAAACAAAATCAATGCCCCTGTTGCACCAAAATTAGTAGCGAAATAGTTGCTTCGAGATGGTATTCTGGCAGAAAGTTTGGGCGTTGTCCCTTCGCAAATATGTCTAGATACGCCACTGGTGTATCTGGGTTTGATCTCAAAGATGACCAGGGGTGGAGCCAAGGTTTGACCGACAAGGGGCCAAGCTCTCAAACGGAAGGGGGCAGCACAGGCCCGTAGCCAGGAATTCTTACATAGGGGGCACCGGCACCTCATAGGGGGTACCGAAGAAGATAATTATGTTTGTAGACAGTAGAGTCACCATATGATTACAGTTTGCGGGAACTACAGGGGATGATATCTCAAGCTTACCACAGACAGCTTAAAGGTATCGGTTTTAAGTGTGCACATACGCGAGAAGCGCGCGAAAATTTCACTCTTGTGATGGACATTTTCGCCTCCTTTTGCACTACAAAGACGTGGAAAGTCTCCACAAGTGAAGAGAACAAGACTATGCACTGTAAACACAAATTAGTCAAACATTGTCTGATATGCCTAACCCATTTTAGTCACTCATTTTGACCAATTTCTAATGATATTTGACTAATTGCACAATGATGGACCAATAATTATTGGCAAAAAATTGGTCAAAGAGGTTGAAAATTGGTCAGAAATCTAGTCAATTGGTACAAAATTAGTCAAACGCCTTTGACTAACTTGGGTTAGGCGTATCAGACAATGTTTGACTAATTTGTGCTAACAGTGTGATCACGATGATGCTTCTTCAGCTTCGCAAGCGCAGGTGAAGAGTTGAGTACTTTGCGAACGGCGAGGAGACCAGGAGCTGCCATTAGGCAGTCTTGGTGTGGTCCAGTATGATTTTGTTAGGACCCAGAGGGAAATTCCCCAAATGTCTGAGGAAATAGCAAAATGGAAACACTAACATAACACAGTTCACAATTCATATGGTCATTATCGTATTTCTACTTTGAACGAAATTTAGCATGAACAGAAAAAATAAATTTTGGAATGAATTTGGGTACGATTAAATTTAGCTTCAAACCATATAGTCATTGCGTTACGAATGTTACTCAAGTTACTAGATTACTATGGAACGCGAATTACGCAAAGTCCGTCAATAACGGCGTAATCGTTAGTAACTGTGGCGTACATTGAGTTAATAACGGCGTGATTTTCAACAACAGCGTGGTAAATGTTGGTAATAACGGCCTGATTTTAAGAAACAACGTGGTTAATATCGGCAACAATGGTGTAACTTTATGTAACAAGGCGGTAAAAGTAGTTAACAGCGGCGTGTTACGAAGTGACCTCGTACAGTAAGAGGTTAACAACGGCGTAATCCTTATTTAGCGAGCTAAATGTCTTTAACGACCTTTCCGCGTTCAACGGGCTGATTGTAAGTAACCATGGTATATGAGTTAACAACGTGAAAGCAGTCAACGGCGCTGTTTCAGTCAACGCAAATGCAATTAACGACGATGTAAATGGGAGCAACAACACGATTGGTAGTAGGCTAAGTCAATGAGCCTATGCAGGGAGCACAGCTGGAAGACAGCTCCATGCTCAATGTTCATGGAGCTGGAAGACAGCTACATGCTCAATGTTTCATGGTGCTGGAAGAGTGGATGTTTTATATCGCAGTGCATTTGAGGATTTTATTGAAGCTTGTACAAAGTCATGTACAGATAAGAAGGCTTATCAGACTCAGAGCTAGAGGTGTGCACGAAAAATTTTGCTTGAAGAATAAATACAGCATGGCCTAACGAGATCCGTTTGGGATCGGGTAAAGGATCAAAATAATGCCCCCCTCCGATCAGTGGCGTCACCAGACATTTTTATTCTGGGGGAGCACAAGGTGGCACAACAGTTCGACGAGGTGGCACAACTAGATAGTGGCCGGATGCAGTATGTTGTGTGATCGCCGGCCTGGGGGAGGGTGTGTCCCCCTCCCCTTTAAATTTTTTTTTTTTTTTGCTTTTTTAAAGAGCCTAGATGCAAAATGGTGCAAGATTGTAGACTTTTTTAATTAACCTTGGAGGTTTAGTTGTGGTGGTTTATTGGGGAAAAATTTTTTATCCTTCAGTGGAAATACCTTTTCACTGGAAATGTTTTTTTTTTGGGGGGGGGGGGCTTGATGAGAGGGAGTGGTTAAAGGGTGTTCTCTTCCCCCTTGAGACATTTGTATGCACGTAAGATTGCTAAGAACAAAAGTAAAATGGTGATACTGTACAGTACTATAACTTTTTAGCAAACTTTTTCACGTTTTGCGTGTGTGTGTGTGTGTGGGGGGGGGGGGTAAATTGGAATAAAATTACTTACTTGCATTTTCCATGAACTAATTTCACGTGCGGAAAATCCATATGCAGTACTGATTGTTGAAGTTACATTTTCGTTTTTTTGCCTGATACTTTGGCCATGTTTTTAGTCGAATTACCCTAACTTTGGCAGGGCCTTTTTTAAGAACTTTTTAGTGTGTGTGTGTGTGGGGGGGGGGGGGATTCAGCAAAAGGGACCAACTCAGGCGCGTGTCCAGGATTTTCAGCAGCTGACAGGGGTCTGGCCTGAGGGGGAAGCCCTTTCGCCCGAAGGTGCCCGCGCACGGCGGGGGGTCCAGGCACTGGCGTAGGCAGGATTTTTGCATGGGGGATAACTGCAGGACCTGATCGCCGGCCTATAGGGGAGGGGGCTCTCTGAGAAATTTTTGTTAATTTAAGGTAGCTTAGATGCAAAATGGTGATGTTTCTGAACTGATCATATGTGACTGGAAATGTTCATAATTTACTGGATACTAATTTTTGGTTAAAATGGCCGTATTGTGAAAGGGGTCTAGAGGAGGAGAGAGTGTCCCCCTCCCCCTGAGAAATTTTTGAATATTTTAAGCACCCTCAGATGCAATCTGGTGCAATATTTAGCATCATTTGAAGTCATTTTTTTCCATTACAAAAAATAAAGTTAAAAAAGTTCGGCGCGAGCAGGAGGGTCTGGACCCCCTCTGGACACGCGCCTGCAACTTAAACAGAACGCGAACATTAGTCGGCGCATACATTACAAAGAGAAAAAAAGATTGCCAGAAACGGGACTTCCAATGGCTTATAAGAAAATTCATACATTATTTATAGCCTATTTTATTTAGTCACTGAGTGAGGTCATTTTATAGTACCCCCTTCCCTCCCCGTCTGCTTAACATTAGGCAGTAACTTCCACCAGTGATGCACCCAGGATTTTGGACTGGGGAGCTAAGGATTGTGGGAAGAATATCTAAGCGGAGCGCCACCACTGGTTGGCGCGGAGCGTTCCAGAAAATTAGTTTGGATAAATTCCCCCCAGATTACTGGAAATCGCCCTCCTCAGGCTCTGCTATTAAGCTCCTAGGAACGGTATTTTCAGTATTTTCTAGGATGGAAAACTAATCTTCTTAAAACTGTTGGCAGATTGTCAAAATATGGTGATGTCTGCCCCTCAATATACAAAGTATGGTAAAATTTTTAATTTTCTGACTGTTATGTGTTACCAGTACGTTATAGTAAAGAGCAATTTGCCACACTTCCTTACCTCTGGTGGCTTAAATATAAGCCTACAATATTTTCAGCTTACTAAAAAAGACAAGAGCTCGTTGAAACCCCCTCCCCTCCTTCCTTTGGTACGCTATACTGGTTTCAAGAATTCCAGAAAAAGGGACCAAAGAGGGGGGGGGGGGCGACAAATGAGCTGACTAGGGGGGCCGTGCAGGGAACTGGGGGGCCACGGCCCCCCAGTATGTATGTTAAACAAGACCCTGTATGGAACCACTGCTACCGCACTTCGTTACTGTTCAATTGGCTACAGTGCATGTGTGATCACAGCAGAAAAAAAGTCATTGGTGCTCTTGACTTGAAATTTCTGTGATTGCAGGTAACTGTTTGCCTACGTACGTTGTGCATGGGCGTTACGGACCATTATCTCAGCCCAGTGTTGTAACTAGTCACTCAATTTTGCAGTGGAGTCGAGTCATTTACTACTTTCAATGTGACTTGAGTCGAGTCAGTGACTCGAGTCATTGTATTATTTCAATGAGTAAAATTATGATACAATTGCTCGAGTCATTTCCCTTTTGAAAATTAGTGACTCGAGTCATGACTCGTTACAACACTGTCTCAGCCTCCATCTGAAGTTTTGCGAAAGGTATAGTAGGCTTACACATTTAACAAAATATTAATTTTGCAACATTAATTTTTAATGTTTTGGGAAATTACAAAATTAGGGACATTTTTATAAATCGGGGACACTTTTTAATCGGCACGGAAAGCTGGAATCGGGGACTGTCCCCGAAAATCGGGGACGTCTGGTCACCTTACCGTAGCTTCGCCAATGCCACTAACTAAAATTATATGAAGTTCATTGCGACTGAGAGAAACGAGATCTTAAAACCCCCACTTATTATTGTATTAGGCCTATTCTTCTATAGCCTATGCTAACATATGTAGGGCGCAGCCCCTGCACCCCGACGGACCGCTCAACTCCCAAATGGCTCCTGTCGGCGCCCTTAAATTTTAGGTTTTTACCGTATTGAGGCATAGGCCTAGGTATCTATACCCACCCTTCGAAGAGCCCCGAATTATTGCATGCTTTGACCAAATTCTCAGGCTCTTCTTATTTTGAAGCGCCCCTACAGGTCATTCTCTCCAGGGGTCTGAAACGTAGCCTACGTCCCCTGGCACCCAGCTAAGAAAAGCCATACTCCCGCGAATGAACAGTATTG
Source organism: Holothuria leucospilota (assembly GCA_029531755.1). Classification (NCBI taxonomy): domain Eukaryota; kingdom Metazoa; phylum Echinodermata; class Holothuroidea; order Aspidochirotida; family Holothuriidae; genus Holothuria; species Holothuria leucospilota. The sequence goes on along the minus strand of CM055975.1, from coordinate 2,001,601 downwards.
TTTACTTCACCCTTTCATTTGAGACCACACCATGCGCTAAACGTTTTGCCGCCATATGGCATATGCTTCTTTGTTCTTTACCGTGGACTTTGAGTTTCGCAATTTCCCTAGGAACATATTCGGAACATTCCTCATCTATCAGGTTCTTTCATTGCTTGGACACCAGTATCTCTGGATTGAAAAAAAAAATCGTTCACTAGGATTCCAGCATTTCGAATTTACTTTACGCGCCTTTTTATTTTTCATGCTGTCAAGCATTGGTCCGGCCGATACGGAGTCATTCCGCCTCGCCTCCACATCAGCCGTGTGCTTTAAATATCGCCAATACGGTAAGTAACAGCGCCATTGAAGTTTGCGTTGTTGATGCGAATCGTGTTGTTGCTTCCGTTTACATCGCCGTTGATTGAATTTGCCTTGACTGCAACAGCGCCATTGACTGCTTTCACGCTGTTAACTGCTTTCACGTGTTTACTTACAATCAGCCTGTTGAACGCGAAAAGGTCGTTAAAGACATTAAGCTCGCTGTTGAAAAGGATTACGCCGTTTTTACTTCGTATCACGCCGCTGTTAACCACTCTTACCGCGTTTTACTTAAAGTTACGCCGTTATTACCAATACATACCACGTTGTTTCTTAAAATCAGGCCGTTATTACCAACATTTACCACGCTGTTGTTGATAATCACGCCGTTATTAACTCAATGTATGCCGCTGTTACTAACGATTACGCCTTTATTGATGACCTTTGCGTAATTCGCGTTCCATAGATTACTACATGAAAACCCCTTGATACCCAGCATCTACACTGTAATACCTAATTTGTTGGGATAACTTATCAGACTTGAGGTATCTTGCTGTATGGACCTTTTCAAGTTCAGGCAACTAAGTTTCTCTAAGTAATGATATGCATAATCGGAGACACTCAGTTGCCTGAACTTTAAAAGATCTAAGCAGCAAGTTACCTCAAGTCTAACCAGTTATCCCAACAAATTGGGTTTTACAGTGTAAGTTTGAGCCTTCACCTAGCTTTGGCTAGAATAGTTCACTGTAATTTTTATGCTAATAATGTTCATAGGCGATATAACTTCTCTTGTGAGAATTGCGCGCGAAGCGCGCCGAAATTTTGCAGGAAAATTGTTACAACGGTAAAACCTGCATACAGACTCAGAAAAAGCTGGTGAAAAGATAAGCCCGACGATGAGACGAAGCTCCCCTAAGGGGTCCATCAACCAGAAGCCCCGCTAGAAGCAATGGGTTACAGAAAGGATGCCGAACGCGAATTTTTTTGAAAAATTTGGGATTCTGCTGACGAAAAATTAAAAAGATTTGGTTCTTATTAAGGAAAATTAAAAACTTTGGGTTTCTATGGAAGAATCTGCCCTGCTCGTCCTAGACAGGTCCAGTTCTCCCGACTAAGTTACTCCTTCCAAAACTGTATTGAGCCCCTTCTTGTGCAGACACAAACCTAGTTTATTGCTTAAGGTTATATCCTGATGGGCATACAAGGCCATAATATGTAATCACAACATTCTTTGCACATGCTGTGTAATGTGAGCTACTCTGCATTTTTTGACTTGGATATCAGTCAGAGTGCATTCACCACTGACCAATTGAGAACTTTGCTTTCTCTCAACCAAAATGTATGTGGGGTGATGTGTGTCTTTCTTTAAGAGCAAAACCAAGACCCCCGGGCGACTGGTCGCGTGGCGACCTTCCACCACCCCTGGACATTGAGACGCTTTACGTTTCTTACAAAATATGTTTATCATGATGTTGAGTCTGAATTAAGAATCTTCCTGATCATAAGAGAAAGAGGATAGAACTTCTCATGGATTCAATTTTGTGTTTTCCGGGGAATCACGCCTACACGAAAGAACAATAGCCTATTGTGGAACCTTTATGTAAAGCCAACATACCGGTGATAAAGCCATATGTAACTGAAGATGAAAGCGCGCGTAGCGCGCGAAAACTTTTGTAATTGTATAACAAAAATGTTACAGAAAGCAAAATACGTTCACTATTTAACGACTTTTGGGATCATTTTTAGTCAAAAATCGCCTGGTGTAATACCAGAGCCATCGTTTACACGGTATTAAAATTTTATTTTCGATCGATTTTCCATATGGTGGGGCACAGTGGTCCGCACGGGGGGGGGCACGGCCCCCCCGTGCCCCGGCCTGGCTACGGGCCTGGGGCAGCAGCCCGAAGCCCCGACAAAGGCGACAGGTTACCGCAAGGACGTCCAAGGCAAATCCTTGCCTGTCAAAAATTTTGGGTTTCTATTGAGGAAAATTTGAAAAGTTGGGGGTTTTATTAAAAAGTAATTTGGGCTTTTATTGAAGGATTTGCCCTTAGGGCAAAAACAAGTGTATAACAACCTGAAGCCGTCAAGTACTACTGGTACATATTGCAATCGTGCGATATATTGGGACACCCCTACGAAATCGGAAAATTTCCCCACCTGGCGCCACCACTGAAGCTGACAGATGCTTCAGTTTGAACCAAAATATTTGCCACACTTCGCGCGCTCTAAAGTATGCCTACAGACTCTAATTTCGTCCCTAGAGATTTTGTATGTCACTACTTAGCGTTAGATTTTCAAAAAAATCCCTGTTCTCAGTCGGCACATCAAACGAGTAAAGGTACAAATATGAAATGAAGTGATACCGGTACTGGTACAGTATTGCATGAAAAGCTTTCACCATTTCTTTTCCTCGTTTCTGTTTTCAGCCTTACCTAGCTCCCTCCGCCCGGTCATCCTTTCCCCACCCCTGTCATCGTTTTGAACTTTCGACATGCGAGAAAGCACTTTGTCCCTTGCGGTCACCTACCTACCCCACCCGTCATATACGATCGTGCAGGAAAAGTCATGTGAACTCAAAATCGCAAGGACATCATACAGTGTAGGCCTACATCCCTCCAATTGTCATTACAATAGTTAGTTACAAGCAATTGCAGATAGGCCTATCCCACGAATTCGAACATCTCAAGACATCATTATCATGACTATCGTAGGGGATTTTGGGAAATAAGTCACTTAGTGGGCATTGGGCTACACCAAGACCTTTATTCACGGACCCTCGAGGGATCCTCTTGTTGTCTTGTAAAAGCCATCATACGACCGTTCAATCGGTTATGATGGCGCCAAATATTTTTCAATATCTTACAGTAAACTTAATACCTGCACTGTGATAAAATGGTTGTTAATCAATTAGTATAGGTAATCATGCGTCAATATGACTTCAAACGTACAGGAAATTGCAAGCAACCAGACACTCGAAGACTCGGATTCCCAGCAGCCATCTAAGATAACTTCTTGCTACACATGTATGAAGACATCCGGGTCTAGTAATTCATATCTATTTTCGATTTGGCGGACACAATCAGGAAATCATACTGTTTTTGCCATAGGCCTATGGGATACAATGTTATTTAATCTACAACCAATGAAATGACATGTACGTGTGAGCGAACTTCGAGGACTGATGGTATTCCTGTTAGTCAGTGTTTAGTCTGTAGGCACGGTTCCGAGGTGGTACTTCCAGGGTTCCGATTTCACCATCTAAGGACATAAGAAAACCAGTATACGTTGAATATTGTAATCTAGTATGGTATGTATGCTCAACGGCTGCGCCATTGAATGAGGTTAGAGTTGTTGCGGAGTTTAGGTGAGTACTTGAATAAAAAAGACGCTTAACTTGAGATAATTTTCAGCAAAGTTAGCCATTTGCTTGTCATATACTATATTTCCAACCTGTATGGTCATGCAAATTAAGTATATACGAATCGCTTGAAGTTACATGCGTGTAGTTCTCTTGCTTACCGCTTGGTTTCATGGTATACCGGGCACTGCAGCTGTTCAAAAGCAAATTTTGCTTGCACTATCGCAAAATTGTCTGAGTGCTTCTCGTGTAGTTTCCTCTCGGAGCCGTGACTCGTTTTGTGATTAGTTTAATTAGATTTTTCGCCTGCAGCTCGCAAGGGTTTTAATAAAAGCAAAGTATAGGTAAGACACTTGCACTTGGCTGTTGGGACTTGTGGAATACGCTAACTTAATGCAGGCATTGACGATCTGCACATAGGCCCAATAGGAAGCTGCTGCATGTAGGCACTGGCTCTGGATTACCCATCTGTCACTCAAAGACTCAAATCTGAAAGTAAGTGGGTAATAAAACTGTCCACAAATACCCGTGGCCTTAACAATGACCCGGGTAGTTTGATCGTTTTCCCCTATGTGGTTTACTGCCCTCCCCAAGCCTTTTGCTGTGTCTGTACTGTGTCTGCTGTTTGTAAATAACATTCACTTCACAAAATTTTGCTCTGTCCGGAAAATACGCAGCATATATATATATATATATATATATAGATATATATATATATATATATATCTATATATATATATATGTATATATATATATATGAATATATATATATATATATATATATATATATATATATATATATATATATATATATATATATAATTCCACGTGTACTCCGAGGTAACAATAAAATAAAGAAAGGAAAGCAATAAAGAGCATAACTGGTTGATTTTAAGAGTATAAAAGATGCAAAATGTATTTAGAAATTTTCGGTTCCCCTGAGACCTTCGTCAGCTGGAACCTGCTGGAACGTTCCAGCAAATAATTTAATCCTTTCTTTTGTTTGTTATTACATACAACTTTTTGTGCAATTATTGTGCTCATTTTGCTGACCGAAAATTTCGAAACCCTTTTTGTACCTTTTATGCTCTTAAAATCAACCAGTTATGCTCTGTATTGCATTCCTTTCTTTTATATATATATATATATATATATATATATACTACTATTTACCTTTCGACCTATATATATATATATACACTACTATTTACCTTTCGACCTATATATATATATATATATATATATATATGTAAAGCTCAATTTGAAAAGGTTGGAAAAATTGACCGAGCCCAGCTCTTAAGAAAACCCACAAGGTATAAAGATTCCTCTCGTAAATATCCCCTTATTATATCCTACGTAAAAATCTTCACTTGCTTTACAATTCTCCTACTATGAAAGAATTATTTTCAGAAGGTTCCATTTTTCCTGCCTTTCGCATGTAAGTCTTTAAAAGAACATCGTAAGTTTCCTAAGGGTTTGAATAGGACGAGGATGTTAGTGTTAGCATGGGTTGCCACAAGTGTGGAAGGACTCGATGCGACCTTTGTAAACTTTTTAGATGACAATAAACATTTCTCTAGCATGAGCACAGGTAGAAGATACCAAATCGTTGATGATCTTTCTTGTTCTACTCACAATGTCATTTATCTAGCAACTTGTTTAAAATGTAAAGTACAGTACGTGGGTTCTGCTGCTACTCAGTTCAAGGTTAGATTTCGTAACCATAAGTCTGATCTCATCCACAACAAAGAAAGATGTGAATTAGCTGTGCATTTAAATTCTAATCCACATATGCTCAACAATATTAGTTATTATCGAAAAAATTCATAGCACCAACAATGTGGACATAATTTTAACTAAAAGAGAAGCTTACTGGATGGCTCAGCTTTGTACTGTCCATCCCTTCGGTCTTAATAAAAGAAAGGAATTTAATTCACACAGGAAGGTCAGCTACTTAAACTAATCCCTTGCTCGCTCTCCCTTTCAGCCCGCACTTGTAATCCTTTTTGAGCCCATTTTAAGATTGTCTTGCCTCTTTCATTTCTGTCAGTCGGCTTTTACTACTTTTGTATTATTTAGTGATCTACCGTTTTAATTTTTTAAGCTCTTTGGGAAGTTGCCAGCCTTTATTCACTTTAAGATTCTTACCTTTTATCACTGTAACGCTCAGGCATTTTTTAAGCTTTTACTTGCTCAAGTCGTAAGTTCGCCTCTTTTAACAGTTTGTATGCTGCGTTGTATCAGTTTGGCTGAAGAAGGTTGATTAAAAACCGAAAGCTTCCAAGCCCGGTGGTTTTCGTCCATCTTTTAAGCTTGTAGTTGACTTTCACCATTTACTTTGTTCTTATTATATTCATTCTTTGGTGATGTCTGTGAATCCTCTTTGGATCCTACTTGCTATTTTGTGAAATATTGTTCGTATACAGCTTTTTCACAATCAGGAATATTCGTACAAAGTTTCGGCACAACAGTGCCTTTATCAAGTAACAGCCACCAAATGAGAAAAATAAAGTGAACACTCAAATGCACAGAAAAGGCTGCAAAAAAAAAAAACCGTGCAAGAAAGCAATGAGCAATGGACCATGGATAGCCCCAGAGCTTAAGTAGCACGCACTCCAATAGAAAGCGGAATCGATAAAAAAGCTCGGCGAGCTCTACATCTAGGTTTCTTATTCTGGCTATCTCGAAGCCATCGTTAACATTTAATCCCCTGGGTGAGATTGTGCACAGTTTGTTCCACATCCAAATATTCTCCAAGCTTTTCAATTTATCCCTAGAATGAGTCAAAATTTGTTCCTTCTGTTCACTTGTCGCAAATGAAGGAATGCAAGGTGGTGCCATGGTCTGAAGTATTAATACTTTAAAATGATCAGGAGAGTGAGAAGCAAGGTGAGTATACAACTGAGAGCAAAACCTTAAGAAACCCGATCCTACAACCCCACCCCTCCCTTATCACCCTCTGGAGTGCGCTGCGATGGTATATATATATCGACCGTTTGTAATTACAATGAACCACGTATATTCGGTGCCTGCAAGGCAAAGAAAATGGTATATTACACGGGTGAAGTCGTGATTCCGTGAACTTGTGGGGGCCAAGGAAAACTTGGAAAGCGTTACTGCTTTGTCCCATGACCATGCACGAGTCGGGAGAATGCATTAAGACAGCACGGGGTCTTGGAAGACCTCAGCGGGACTCACTGTCCACTACAAAAGGGACTGACTAGGATAGTAAAATCCAGCACAAGCCCTTTTGGGCAGAAAAATACTATACTAGCAAGGCAAATAGGGCTTACGTGGGCTTTCCCACACCTTGTATGCAATGCGTTAGGGATTTAAAAGCCTTTTGAGACACAGACAGTGTCCTGTGAATGCCTTTTAATGCCAAGTGCATTTATACCCTAACACATCATCTGGGACCCATCTAGACCAGGGGTCTCCAAACTTTTTTGCTCGGTGGCCCCAACTTTCTACTCCGGAATCTTGGTGGCCCTCAAATTGAGGGGTCGGTGAGAGGAGTTTGATTTGACTTGGTTATGCAGTGTTAATAAAGCAGATCACTTGTTCTTAGATAAAAATCATTCCCATTGCTTATTTTTAATGAGAAATTTGGCAATTATTTTTCGCTCCCGAAGTCCTTTTCGCGACCCCTAGTTTGCAGACACCTGATCTAGACCATGATGGGTTTGAGCAGATCCACAAGCGCCCCTTCTGTGTCCTTTCATAGCTGTGGAAGTGTTGAAATATCTTAGTTGAGGATGCAGCGCATGGGAGGATATTTTTCAGTCTGAACATGATAAGTTACCACACAAATATTACCTACTGTATGTTAAGGGTAACAAATATTTTCCAGTCCTTTGGGTCTCATAATTACCACACACTGGACGAGCAAAGTTTATCCGTCTAGGCATTACAAATCTGTACCGTATCTGCCATGTCATGGTAAGTACATAAGAGAGAAAGTTTCAGTAAAAATTTAAGGAAGAAAGATAACTTGTGTTTATTCATCTATCGTCATCTATGAATATATAGGTTCTCCTTTCTGGGCTGTAAAATTCGGTTTTCCAACATTTTGGTCATTACGTCCCTTTCTGTTTGATAATGATCATTCACAGGTACACGTTTTGAACAAACATGGCTAAACAATATTGAAAGACATTAAATAAATTTGTTTCGAGTCAAAGTGCGACAAATTTCCCTTCGCGTTGTTGCTCAAAATTATACTTTCAACCAGGAGCGTAGCCAGAAATTTGCCAAGAGGGGGGCGAAGCCTAAGTGGACAAACTGTCTAAGCGTAGCGCCATCATAGGTTGGCGCGAAGCGTACGAAAAGAAAATTTGGCCGAAAATACCTCCCACATCGCTGGAAATGGCACTTACCAGGCTTTGTTAGTTGCATCTAAACATTTTTTGTTTTGAGTTACTAGCAATATCCTAAAAATCATCAAAAAACTTCCAAAAATATGCTCGAGGGGGCGGCTGCCCCCTTCCCCTCGCCCCTTGGCCACGCGCCTGCTTTCAAATAGATATAGTCTCAATTTAGATCAAAGGTCATAGTTTGTAAGTTATTGACCTCCTATGGCTTAAGAAATCACATGATCGTCTTTTATCTGCATGTCATCTAAAAGAACACGTGTTAACCAACAATTTGAGCGGCAGGTTGCTACTTTGAGGTTACTGGTTGTAAAAATGTAGTCATTTTATTTTCACTATTACACCTAGAATCTGACTTTACGAAGTACCGTTTTAGTGGGTGTAGCAACCAAAACAGACATTAAGTACCAGAATGTTTCATTTTAACGTCATAAAAATTAAATTATAGACACCAGACAATCAGAAACATGTATTTTTAAATATTGGAGATATCCAAATAATTTCGTTCATCCCACCGACCGTAGGTATGACGTAGGACATTTTTGTAAGGACCTGAATGAGGATTTCACACATTTTAATCCCTTTTCTCTTTTGAACGAGTTTACTTTCCTTCGGTGATTAAAACAGTCATCAAGGTGAATTTCTCATGCTAAAATTAGCTAAGTAGAGTGTGGTCACTTTTCTTTGTACGACGTCTAGTTTAAATGCTATACTGGTTTATCTATATAATCGTCGGAGGTCCATGATGGCGGCCAAAGTAGTAGCGCCAAATGAACCCCGTGAGAAAATCTTTAACTAGACACTTTGAGGATTACAAAAGTGTTCGTTAGGAAAATAAGTTCTTGGGGTGCATGAGAAACCTACTTTCCGACTAGACTAAAAGTGATGAGGAATATTCGGAAACTTAAATTCCACGATACGCTCTTCAAGATGTAGCAGACGACATGAGCTTGTTGTGTTTGTCTCCTTTGCACCTTCGAAGAAAAAAAAAAGGGAAAAGAAAAAAATCATTAGCGGAATTAACTTGTTGTATGAGTTCAACCTTGTCCGCATTATCTTAGTCTCCAAAGGGATTTGGTAAGGTTTGCTCATTTGGGCCAAATAATATCGATCATAGCTGTGTCTCATGGGATATTTTCAGCATCCACAGTTACAATAGACGCAAGGTTAGTAAATTCATCATTTTACCTTGACACTATTTTTAGCCATTTGGGGTAATTTGTCTGCATCGGTCAGTTGATCATGCTCTTAAGAAGCTTACGTATCTTTCCATTATAGTTACTATTTACTGCTGATGATGCGACCCTCATTTATCATGCAGGCTTGGTCTAGTTTCTGTGTATCTTTATAATTGCAAGGCACTATTAAGAGAATGTGAGAGTATAAGAAAGAGAAGATGCCTTCAATCGGCTTTTAACTCCAGTATGCAGAATATCTGCATAGGAAAAGTGCTAATCAGGGTGACTACCATTGTAGGGCCATGTATTCTACAAAACCAACCATTTTTTTTTTATTTATTTAAAGATGAATATGGTTGTCGCACTCAGATTCAAGATGGAAAATACAAGTCTGTGATCTTTCGTGAAGCGGATAAAGAAAGGTCGTGAATGCCTTGCGCTCAGTCATGAATGGTATCTGTTATGCCAGTCTCAGTCTAAAATAGGACCAAACATGAGCCTGACAGACCTATGACCTAAGGGTCTGATGGCTGACAGTATGCAGGTCACAATTAGTCATAGTGTCCCAGGAAGGAACGTAACTCCATGGAGGAGCAATACCCCTTCGGGGATAATGTTTGGTTGTCTCCCTGCCGCATCCAGACGAACGGGACTTTTAAGATAAAAATGTTTTTTCTAACGTACTATTACGTATCCTTACGTATCTTCTGAATCTTTTTTCTTACTCTACTTTGTTTTTGACAGTGTTCCTCCTTTTGCCCCCGCTCCTTTTTCAGCAACGAAAGCTAATCAAACATGCGCCCGTAGGCGCCTCACTACTTCAGTCCTCTCTCGCCTTGCAGTCACTGTTTTTGGTTTCTCCCGAGTTTTAAAGATCACGGTTAAGGTTAAGTTTCGCGCCCATCAGGGGCGGACTGGGAGTTTTATGCGGCCGCGGCAACTTGCAGTGAACGGCCCTTTGAGACTATCTAAGCGGAGTGCCACTATTAATTGGCGCATAGCATCAGATAATTTTGAACTAGGTTCCAGGAAATGACACTTCCCAAGCCCCTTCGAACAAGCCACATTTCATTCAAAATGATTTTAAAGGGGGCAAAGTTACTTATGCATTAAAATTAAAGGTCAACTAGGGGTTATTCTGGCACAAAAGGGTCATTTTGGGATCAAGAGGGCAAAATGTTTCTTCGAATACAGATTGATGATCAAAACATGTGGTAAGTATCATCATTTAACATTAAGTTGTTCTGCAATTTGAGGGATAGGTCATGTGGTGGTTATCTTAGCTAGAATTGACCATTTTAGGGGTCAGCTCACTTGTTTTCATCGATTCTCACCCCACTAACCTATAGGACGTTGTAATGAATGAAATAGTGCATTGGGGCCGCCAGGAGTCGGTTATTGGGGCACAGTAGATTATATTTAAATTCCCACCTCAAATCCCTCACAATCAGTGTAAATTGTGCATATGCTTACCTACCATAGGTTGTGCCCGCGGTTGGTCCTTTCGTCCTAGGGGAGGGGTCTAAGGTTAGGGGGACGCCCCTCCCTTTTGAGAAATTTTTGTTCGTTTCAGGTGGCTTAGATGTAAAATGGTGCTGTTTTGGTCAAATTTCTAACTGATCAAATGTTAAAACATATGCATAATTTAGTGAATCTTTATTTTTGGTTGGGTGTAAAATAAGGGTAATTTATCTATTGTGGAGGGGTGGTTACTCCTTTTAAGAAACCTTTGTTTGTCTTACGTGACTTAGATGCAAACTGGTATTACCCTTGCCATATGTTTGAACTACAATAATTACATCCTTAGAAATTCTTATTAATTAGTGATAGTGTATCCGTGGCATGGCACCCGTTCTGCAAAAATGTGTAACGACATCAAATACATACTTCAAATCTTTCACATCATGCTACAAATGTTACTGAATAGGCTAATCGTGATATAAGATCCTAGGATCCTCCTTCCATGCGTTGTCCTTTCTGTACAAAGGTTGGAGATGTAGGCCTTACTCTGTTTTTCGGAAGAGGATATTGGTCCGAATATTATAACCATGTGGTCATGAGATATGGAGTGCGAACCGTGACGAATGTACGCAAAGCTCGCCGAAATTTTGCATTAGAAATCTTTTCCATGACAAAAGTCCCATGCATACTTTGCACCGAGGAACTCTCAATTCCCTAATAAAATTTATCTGCCAATTAGACGGCTAGTGTTTTCCCTGATTATTCGTAAAAACTTTCAATCTTCATGAAATATGTTTATCTTGAATTCACTCTCTTGCAGTGCTGTACTCCTCTATAATCACCCCTACGGACACAAACAATTGACCTAAAAGCCCTCACCATTGAATATTGCGAATACGTCGGAGACAGTACTGATATTAAGTACAGTCATGAGGAGTTTCTGGGAACGCGCGAAGCGAGCAAAAATTTTGATGGCTTGCGGAAGATTCATGAAAATTTCGAAAGTGTCAGAACAACATGTGATAGAGATTGATTAAAAAATCCATCACTAGGACGAAACACACACCACCACCATCCCACCCCAGCAGAAATATATGGCTTAATCACGTATAGGGCCCGTTTGAGAAAAATGTTTGGAAATTTTCAGAAATCGATGAGGGGCTGTTCCCCCTCCCCCCGTGCAGGCGCCATTAAAATAGTATACAAATAGCATACATACTTACTGCCTAGTCAGACAAGACGAAGTCGTCTCAGCTCTCTTATCTTCTTTGCCACTTGGTCTATGACCACTGTAAGGCCGGCGTTAGAAACTTTCTAACGTCTTTTCAGTGTAGCGCAGGGCTCCTTCCTTGGGAAAATTATGAAATTTTGATTGCCTCGGATTTTTAGAAATATTAAAATCTGTCATAACCCCACACAAGGAAGGTGACACTATGTTTTTGAGTTATTAATCACTTATGTTTCCCTAAACCGTCTCAATGAACAAGGGGTCAATAAGAATGAAGCAGTGGTCCTTTGAGCTGTAGAACCTGATGGGGAACCTGAAGATGTCCAAGCGGCTAGTGTTGAGGTTATCCAGCATTTCTAACCTCAGCCCTAACTCCCAACCGGAATATTGCTCAGTTTCAGTCTCGTGACTTCCGTAATTCATTGGCCCAAACGTCTTAAAAGTGCCACCGGTGAGGCAGGGGATTAATATAGGGAGCTATGGGCTCTCAGGAGCACAATCAGTTCCCGAGCACACTGCATTACGATCCTGTGTTTCACCCTCTCTCCATCTTTCAAAATCTGTCTTTCCCCTCTCTCTTTCTTTCTCTCCCTCCTACCTTCTCTCGTTTTCTATTTCTTTTTTTAAAGCATCCGGCCCAAGGCAGCCATAAACCGAGCGGCTGATGTGGCGATCGCCACATCGCCACAACTGCCAGTCCGCCTATGGCGCCCTTCCCCAAACGATGTTACTGAAAGTGATGGCTTTAACGAAACCAAAATTCATCGCTATCCCTACTGGCAATGATATCAGGCTATAGTGTTTGATTAAGCAATACTCTAAAAGCACTCTGTCAACATACCACGTCCTTCATTATGTTTTGTATATTTATTTGATTAGTTTTAGGTTTACTCTCCCTGTAGCACCAAAATGTTTATGCTGAAAGCTCGTAGCCGGGGGGTGGGGGTACGGGAGGGACCACCTTGAAAATTTTCTAGCCTCTATCTCGTCCCGCTTCAGTATACCTCGTCTAGGGACCTGTATGTAAACTGAGTGTCTAATTAATTACATCGATACTTTACATCGATCCCCTTTGCAAGTCTTATAAATATTTTAGAGGATAACAAGCAATGGCTATCAAAAGGACTCCATTGTCTTATCACTAGCCCTCTAAACGACACTTCAAGACTGAAAACTCCTTGTACGTGATAGACATAGATTAAATGTATTAACCATCTATTTCTGTTCGGGATTTGATCAGGGAGCTTTTATTTGGAACAGTCCCCTGATTTGATCGTGCTTTCATTCTAACTACAAAGTGCGTGTGTGGTGTGTGTGGTGTGTGTGTGTGTATGTGCGTGTGTATGTGACGCTTTAGCTTGTTTACACGATACCTCAAGAGGGGTAACTCTGAGGGATCTCATACTTGGCATGTAGATTGCCCATATTAAGTAGATGATGCCTATTGTTTCTGGAGGAGGTCAAAGGTGATCTGGGGTCACCAGGGGTCAAAGTCTGAAAACCTTGTTTAGCCTACACGATGTCTCAAGGTAGGTAGCGTGGATACATTTCATACGTAGTATGTAGATGTGTTATGGTAAGCGGAAGATACCTATTGTTTTTGGTGGAGGTCAAAGGTCATCTGGGATCACCAGGGGTCAAAGTCTAAAAACCTTGTTTGCACGATATCTCAAGGTAGGAAGCTTGGATATATTTCATAGTTGTATGTGGAAGTGTTATGGCAAGGGAAAGAAGCCTATTGTTTTTTGGTGGAGGTCAAAGGTCATCTGGGGTCCCCAGGGGTCAAAGTGTGAAAACCTTGTTTACATGATATTTCAAGGTAGGAAGCTTGGATAGATTTCATACTAAATATGTAGATGTGGTATGGTGAGAGGAAGAACCCTATTGTTTTTGGTAGAGGTCAAAGGTCATCTGGGGTCACCAGGAGTCAAAGTCTGTGAACCTTGTTCATACCATATCGCAAGGTAGGAAGCTTGGATAGATTTCATAGTAAGTGTGTTGATGTGTTATGGTGCGAGAAAGAACCCTGTAGTTTTTTGTGGAGGTCAAAGGTCATCTGGGGTCACCAGGGGTCAAAGTCTGAAAACCTTGTTTACACAATATCTCAAGGTAGGAAGCTTGGATAGATTTCATACTAAGTATGTGGATGTGTTATGGTACGAGGAAAACCCTATTGTTTTTCGTGGAGGTCAAAGGTGATCTGGGGTCACCAGGGGTCAAAGTCTGAAAACCTTGTTTACACGATATCTCAAGGTAGGAAGCTTGGATAGATTTCGTAGTAAGTATTTGGAAGTGTTATGGCAAGAGAAAGAAGCCTATTGTTTTTGGTGGAGGTCAAAGGTCATCTGTGTCACCAGGGGTCAAAGTCTAAAAACCTTGTTTACACGATATCTCAAGGTAGGAAGCTTGGATAGATTTCATATTAAGTATGTGGATGTGTTATGGCAAGAGGAAGAACCCTATTGTTTTTGGTGGAGGTCAAAGGTCATCTGGGGTCCCCAGGGGTCAAAGTGTGAAAACCTTGTTTACATGATATTTCAAGGTAGGAAGCTTGGATAGATTTCGTAGTAAGTATTTGGAAGTGTTATGGCAAGAGAAAGAAGCCTATTGTTTTTGGTAGAGGTCAAAGGTCATCTGGGGTCACCAGGGTTCAAAGTCTGAAAACCTTGTTCATACCATATCGCAAGGTAGGAAGCTTAGATAGATTTCATAGTAAGTATGTGGATGTGTTATGGTGCGAGGACAAACCCTATTGTTTTTCGTGGAGCCGGTCACAAGCCATTTGAGGTCACCAGAGGTCAAAAACTGAAACTTTGTAAACATGTCATTACAAGGGAGGAAGCACAGATAAATCCCTTCTCATACGTTTTATTATTTTTTTTTAATTTTTTAGTTATTCAAGTTTCGGTTCAAAGGTCATGTGACATGAGCTGACGTGAGCAGGGGTCAAATTGTGACCACATCATAAAAAATGATGAAGAAAAGAAGTATAAATTTGATAGATGAACCTCAGTGTAACAAAGCACCCCCCTTTCGGCAAGGAATCAATAAGCCTTTTGGCTTTCTGGTTACTGAAGACAATTTGAAAATTGTGGGTATTATTGAAGAACCCACCGTTCCTGAGACAAAATTCTGTAAACGGTCAGCGCTACTATTCGCCGTATAGGATAACATACTTTATCGTACCCATCAAGGCTGCCTGACGGGGCCGGAAAATTTCCTCGACGCGGCCAACTCCCCCAACGGGGGCAATGCTCCCTACCCCCACCTGACCCCGCCCGGGTAGTGCATTTACTTTTTTGAATATCCCTTGTTCTTATTCTGATACAAAGCCTACCTTATTTTACATGATGCCCAGAATTCTTATTTTAAGTAGGTAACAATTTCTCAGCAACTGCAACTTACTCATGGTCTGAACGTCTGTGTAGCCGAATACATTATTATGCAAATACACATAAAATTGCTTGAAGAGATGCATACACGGCAATGGCGTAGCAAGCGTGTGTACTGGGTGGACAATGTCCACGGGCCCCGAGGGTTCAGGGGCCCCAACCAAATGCGCAAAAAATTTAAAAGAAAAATCGTAATTCTGCCTACAGTACCCTCTAACCAGGGAGTTGTTATTTGGAAATAACAAATAACAACTCCCTGCTCTAACTACCCAGTACAGACCCGAAAGGAACCACAAAGCTATCAACAACTACAGAAGAATGTTAGATGTCTCCGTTACAGCATGGAGCTACCACCCCCCACCTCCGAGGTGGTAGCTCCATGGTTACAGGTAGGCTTTCACCTCAAACTTCCAAACATTTGGTTGATTCAGTAAGAATACTCTCATTGCACAGGTGATGATTAATCATCTTGCCAAGAATGTCGTGTAATGCTTGACTTGCTATAGTAGGTTACAGTGGGCAGAACAAAAGACTGCACAGTTTGCAGTTCTAACAGTGATTTTGCAGTTGCCAAATTGCAATTCGTCCCCGTCTCCATCGTTATAGGAAAGAAGGGTATCAACCTCTCCCTTAAATATGCTATATGAATCGAAAACATTAAACGAAAGAATGATGCCACGATACTGAGAAGGGTGCCTATAAGACTGTTTATTGCATGAAGAGTAATGATGTACATTCCGGTGGCTCCTTTCTCCTTGAGTTTTCCCACCCTCCCGTTCCATGCCAAAAGATCCTGACAACGCTTTCAAAACAAAATCAATGCCCCTTTTACAACGGTTGTTGATAAGAGATGACAATTATAAGGCAAAATTTGGGCTTTGACCCTCCGCCAACAATATCTAGATACTAGGTACTCCGTTGGTTTCGTTTCATATCTTCTATTTATTTCGCTTGCTCTCAAAAGTTGACAAATTCTTCCGCCTGGCCCAATACGGTTACCTCGCTTTGTCCGCCGAAAGTAGTATTCTTCAATGGGCCAATTTTTTATACAGATACCTAGATTTAAATTTTCCAGAAACCACGGCACTAATACCGAAGCATGAAACTGAACGATTAAAATGTAGAAAGTATAACATGAAGTAGTATTGGTTTTGTGCAAAGAGCTTTTCGCCATCCCCGGCTCTCCTAGTTTCTGTTTTCATCCCAGTCTCCTTTCCTGATCTCTGTCTCCGCTTTGAGGCTGCGAGGTGCGAAGGCCCTTACTATCCCCTACCCCCACCCAGGGCCGTAGCTAGGGTCATATGTTTGGGGGTGTGTGTGAAGGTCCCAAATTCCGACTGGATGGATATTTTTCCAACTGAATGGTGGCGCGTAAATTGCACCATTTTTTATGCGTCCTGCGTTTACATACAACAGTGGAGATCCTTCTTTTGCCACTACATCAAGGTGCCGTCGTGGGGAGGGGTCTAAGGGGAGGGGTTGACCCCTCCCCTTTAAGAAATTTTTGTTAATTTAAGGTTGCTTAGATGGAAAATGGAGCTATCTATGGGATATTTTTGGAGCTGATCATATATAGCCAGAAAATGTCCATAATTAAATGAATTCTAATTTTTCCGACTGGTTTGATTCTTTGTCCCAATGAGTGGCGGCCCGTTAATTGCATTTTCGTTTTTATGGGCGTTACTTTTGTATGATACAGCAGTGTGGATCCTTCCTTTGTCACTTCATAAAGGTGCCGTCGTGGGGGAGGGGCTGTGAGGGGAGATGTCCCCCTCCCCTTTGAGAACATTTTGTTAAGGTAAGGTTGCTTAGAATGATGCAAAATGGT
Source organism: Holothuria leucospilota (assembly GCA_029531755.1). NCBI lineage: Eukaryota > Metazoa > Echinodermata > Holothuroidea > Aspidochirotida > Holothuriidae > Holothuria > Holothuria leucospilota. The sequence continues at coordinate 1,984,483 of CM055975.1, read as the reverse complement.
GCTATCTTGGGACACTTTTGGAACTGATCATATATGACTGGAAAATGTCCATAATTTAGTGAATACTAAGATTTGGTTAGGTGAAAGTAGAAAGTATGTTGTCTAAGAGAAGAATACGTTGTCAACAAACCTCCTGAACCCCCCCCCCCCACCTTTTGACTACTTTAATGCCTTCTATTCTGGCATCTAATGCTAGCATATACCTATATAGGCCTCCTGGAAGCTCTGAATCAATTATATAAAATGGGGCAATGACATAATGCTTGTTACCTAAATAATAATATAGAGTATGAAGCCATGCACTTTACATCTATTGTATTTTTACTAATTTTGAACGAAAATCCAGACGAACAGCTTCCAGCAATGGGGAATGGGCGGGAGGGAGATGGGTGGGAGGGAGAGTATAGGTGCAGAAAAATGATACTAGACCTCCCAAACAGGTATAGCAAAAGGGCTTTAGGACTAACAAGCGTGTTTTCAGAATGTGCACCTAGTTTATGCTACAAAAGTTGACTGGTACGTTGTGCTTATAATGTTCATAAGTGGTACAACGTGGATCGTGACGATTGCGCGCGCCGAAATTTGGGGTATACTTCAATGCCAAAATGAAAAAGCTGAACGCATTCTCAGCCAGGGGTGGTGCTTTGATTTGCCGACATGGGGGGAAGCGCCCTGACTGGGGGCCAGCTACTCTAAGTCCCGACAGATGCAATGGGTTGGCGAACTTAAAATATAAGGCGCGCGCCGAAAAATTTGGGGTTATATTGAAGTTTCATTAAGGAAAGTTGAAAAAGTTTGGGCTTTTATTGAAGAATCTGGACAAAACCAAGAAATTTGTTCGGGTGACTGCATGGTCGTCGTCGGGGATTACGTTCTTCATCTTACCCGTTAAGGATCTCCTACGAAACTGAAAGATCTTTTTCTCGCAAAATATGTTTGCCACGATGGCGAGGCTGAAGAAAGAATCTTCCAAAAGTTAGGAAAAAGAGAAAAGAACTTCGCAACGATGCATTTTCGTGTTTCTCTAGAATCACGCCTACACGGAAGAACAACATTTGTGGAAACGTTGAAATCCAATATGTTTGAAACAGGGGCGCGTTACCACTAGATAGCACTATAGATGAAAGCGCGCGTAGCGCGCGAAATTTTTTTTGAAGTTATAGATAGAATCGTTACAGAACTTCCTGCTACTGGCCTGATAAATAGACGTTTGGAATATTTTCTGAGTATATCTATGTTTTCACCAATATTAGTCTATATAAAATTTTGCGCAATTTTGTGGGGCTCGGAAAACATTTGGGGAAGGGGGGCTAAAGCGCCCTAGCTCCCATAGAACTGTGTCTTGTATAATTACCTTCATAATGTTCATGAGACTGATTGTAAATCGTGACGCATGCGCGCGAAGCGCGCCCAAATTTTCAATAAATAAGATTTCCATAATGAAACCTGCATTCAGAATATGGATCGAGATACTTTCAATTGCCCAACAAACCAACATGCCACATGCCACTCAAAAAGCCAGTCTTTTACCTGGTAATTTGTAAACAGCTTTCAACTTCCGCTGTTGTGCTTCTCCGAAAGTTGCTGTCGGAAAGTATTGATAATAAGAACAACACTGAGGTAAGGTTTGAAGAGCGCGGAGCACGCGAAAATTTTGAGAGTTTGAGAAGAATTTGCGAAAAAACGACAGCTTTGATTTGATTTTACGTGAGGAAAATAACGTTTGGTATTATTCTCACTTGGTCTAGTTGGAAAATATATACAAAATTGACACAGGCCCGGTCGGAAAAATGTGCTAGACTGAGATATCAGAAATTCCAACTGGCATTTTAGATTTTCCGACTGTCGTCGCTCTGACGAACTTTGGGGGGGGGTGAGACACCCCCACACCCCCGGTCGCGACGGCCCTGCCCCCACCCACAATTCGCGCTGCAATCGCAATTGTAAGAAAAGACATGTAAATTCAAAATTTCAAAGACATTATACAGTGTCAAATTCCAAACTCGTTATTAGTATAGGGTGTAGCAAGAAATTGCAGATAATCCCACGAATGTGAACATCGTTGACGTTATATCGTAGGTAATCTTGGGCAACAGGTGCACATAGTGAGCTCCGCGCTACACGAAGATGTTTATCCATGGCATTCCAAGTAATTCTGTTGTTGTCTTGTGAAACCCATCATACGGCCGTGTAACCAGTGAAAGTGGCCATGTAATCTTTGCCCACGCCTGAAATGTCGTATCTTGTGCGCTGGTATCCAGCAGCGCACTTCATATGAGGTCACGGTTATCTGTCAACCAATCATAGTAAGGAGTTGCCACTCGAAACTAATTGACCCACATACACATAAAACAAATTGCACGCAACCAGGCACTCTGACTTCCTGCAGCTAAAGGAGCTGGTTTTAACATATCCGTGAAGACTGATGCAGAAATCCATACTAAACGATTTAACGGACACGATCATCGACGCATTACACTCCTATTTTGACATAGGGAATTATTCTGGTCAAGTTTGCAACGAGTGAAATGTCACGTACGGTATGTACGAACTGCGAATTTCCTGATAACATTGCTGTTAGTGTACAGTCTGGCATGGTTCCCATTCCCACCATTCGAGTTCTATTGAAGAAAGCCTTCGCAGGTAAGATCATTGTACTCTGATATGGTATGCTCAATGGCTGCACCATTCAATGAGGTCCGGTAACAAGTATTGTGGGGCGGAACACTCAGGTGGGTATTCAATAGGGAAAATGCAGTCACCATGGGCGTCCGCAGAAAAAAATCAGGGGAGCAAAATTTTTTAGGGCCCCCAACATTTTTCATGGGATATATTTTACTCCCAGAAAAGAGTTTAGATACTTCTTTTCACACAGTGTTGACAAAGGCATATCCAGGAACTTATCAAGGGGGGGGGGTGAAGCCCAGGACAGACTCTCAGCGCTCAGCGCCACCATGTTTGCCGCGGAGCGCAAGAAAATTTTGGCCCATAATTCTTCCTAGAATTGCTGGAAATGGCAATACCAAAGCCTATCTACCGCATATAAAAAGGAAACACTTGCAGTATCGTAAATATAAACTTTAAAAATATCAAAAATATGCTGGGGGGGGGGGCTGCTGGGGCCTGAGTGTTGATATTTTTATTGCATTCTTGTTTTGAGAGCACAAATTCACACTGAGTGAACTGTTAAGAAATGTTGATGTTATATTTTCTTCGTCTTTTTCTTTATTTTTTCTTTGTTTTTTTCAAGTTTTTGATTTTCCGGGGAGCACTTGCCCCTCCTTGCCACCCCCTCCGGACGCCCATGGCAGTCACCCAAATCACAATTAGTGTACCCCGTCTTCCGAAGTCATGAATGGCTTCTTTGATCAAAAGTATCAGTGATCACTGAAGGGAAGCGCCCAGTTTTGTGCCCGAGAGGTTGGCCAGTTAAGTTTGTGTCCTATTGAGGGGCGTAACTCCTTTGGAGAGCAGAACGCTTGGGAGTAACGTTTGGCTTCGCCCCTTGGCTCTTCGCCAAAGAGTCGAAGGGGCTGTAAAATAAAAAGCTTTTTTTGATTATGTTATAATATTTTTGTTACTGAATTCTTAAATATATATATATATATATATATATATATATATATATATATATATATATATATATATATATATATATATATATATATGACCGCGCCCAGCTCTTAAGAGAACCTACTAGGAATAAACATTCCTCTCGTAAATATCCCCTTATTCTTGATTTCAATCCTTCCATGGCCAATGTAGGCTCTATCCTACGTAAAAATCTTCACTTGCTTTACAATTCTCCTACAATGAAAGAATTATTTTCAGAAGGTTCCATTTTTCCTGCCTTTCGCAAATGTAAGTCTTTAAAAGAACATCTTAAGTTTCCTAAGCGTTTGAATAAGGACGAGATTGTTAGTGTAAGCATGGGTTGCCACAAATGTGGAAGGACTCGATGTGACCTTTGTTTAAACTTTTTAGATGACAGTAAACATTTCACTAGCATGAGTACAGGTAGAAGATACCAAATCGTTGATGATCTTTCTTGTACTACTCACAATGTCATTCATCTAGCAACTTGTTTAAAATGTAAAGTACAGTACGTGGGCTCTACTGCTACTCAATTCAAGGTTAGATTTCGTAACCATAAGTCTGATCTTATCCACAACAAAGGAAGATGTGAATTTGTTGTGCATTTTAATTCTAATCCACATATGCTCAACAATATTCGTTTCATTATTATCGAAAAAATGCATAGCACCAACAATGTGGACTTAATTTTAACTAAAAGAGAAGCTTATTGGATGGCTCAGCTGTGTACTGTCCATCCCTTCGGTCTTAATAAAAGACAGGAATTCAATTCACACAAGAGGGTCAGTTACTTAAACTAATCCCTTGCCCGCCCTCTCCTTTCAGCCCAACTTGTAATCCTTTTTAAACCTTTCTAGGATTGTCTTGCCTCCTTTATTTCTGCCAGTCGGCTTTTATTACTTTTGTATTATTTAGTGTTCTACCTTTTTATTTTTTTTAAGCTCTTTGGAAAGTTATCAGCCTTTATTCGCTTTCAGATTCTTACCTCAAAATCAAATTGATTATGTGTGTAAAACCGTAAGCACTCGTTTAGCACTATTAAGAAGGATTAAGCAATTCATTGACATACCTACAAGAATTTTATTTTTTAACGGATATATTTTACCCTTTCTTAACTATTGTAACCTTGTATGGAGTTCATGTACGCGCAGTAATGTAATTAGAATAGAAAAACTTCTAAAGAGTGCCGCCCGAATAATACTTGATGCCACATATGATGAGAGATCTAAAGACCTTTTTAGTAAACTAGGATGGAAAACATTTTCACAAAGTTTAAAGCAAAAGCGTTTAATTATGGTATATAAATCCCTAAATGGCCACACCCCTCCTTATATGAGAGACATGTTTGAATATACACACTCTGTTCACGACCACGGCCTACGGTCAACTTCCTCGCTAGCTTTATACATGTCCGGGGGCAGAACTGATTTTAATAACAAAAGGTTCTCTTATATTGGAGCAAAAGAATGGAACGACCTTCCCAACAACATAAAGAGTGCAGCAACTTTAAATCGTTTTAAAGCTTTAATCAAGGATACTTTATGATATTTTACTGACAGTTTACTCTCTTAGTCGTGGGTATCTTTTTATCGCGATATTTTTTACAGTTTAAATGGTGTTCTTATTGTTTGATGTTCCCCCTTTTGCCTACTTTTGTAAGATTTTAACTTGATTTTCCTGTTCTATATTTTGTATATATCTAGCCTGTTTTCTGTTTTTAGGATCTTGCTATGTTTTAATTTGAATTTCTTTCTCTTTGTAAGGTTTATATGTTTTTAATTTTGACTTTTTTAACGTTTACTAATATTTCTCTTTCAATTTTATGTCTTACACTTTGTAACCGAGGGCCTCGGGGAAGATTAGCTTTGGCTAACCGAGTTTTACCCTCTTTTAAGCAAAAGTTTAAATAAATAAATAAATAAATTACCTTTTATCACTGTAACGCTCAGGCATTTTTTAAGCTTTTACTTGCTCAAGTCGTACGTTTGCCTCTTTTAACAGTTTGTATGCTTGCTTTTTATCAGTTTGGCTGAAGAAGGTTGATTAAAAACCGAAAGCTTCCAAGCCCGGTGCTTTTTGTCCATCTTTTTAGCATGTAGTTGACTTTCACCATTTACTTTACTCTTATTATATATATATATATATATATATATATATATATATATAGATATATATATATATATATATATATATATATATATATATATATATATATATATATATATATATATATATATCTCTAACAGGTTTTTACTGTTCTCAGTTCAATCCATGATTACACTGCCTCTTGAGAAAGGAAGGACGACCCTTCCGAAACGTCGAGTTTTAAATACACGGTTTTAGCCAATTTTAGTTCTTGCTTTTAGTGTATTCTTATAGACCGTTATATATATTATATATATATTATAATATATATATATATATATATATATATATATATATATATATATATATATATATATATATATATATATATATATATATATATATAGTAGGCTACTTGTAAGAGGTAGGCTACTTGAAAGAAAAATACTAGCCTAAGAGAAGTTTTACAAGAGTTTGCTGATTTTTGAAAGCAAGTTTGGGGGAACTGCCAATTGCCTTTAACTTAAGACAGATTTCAGGAAGGTAAGCAATTTTGCTTGTCATGTAAGCTACTTTCACTGCCTGCATATGGTCATACAAAGATGCGTGCACTGTTGCATTCCGACTTGTTTAATGATACAGCTGCTCAAAACCAGCTGCAGTCTTCCTTGAACAATGGCAAAATTCTTTTGAAAGGCTTCTCATGTAGTCTTGTGTCCTTCAGAGCTCATTTTGGGACTGCTTTCAGATATGCGTTTGCATGCGCAGTGGAAGATCTCTCGCAAAACTCAAAAAGCAAAGTATTGCTACGGCTTTTGCAATTGACCGTTGAGACTTTTCGAAATCGCTATTAGTAGGTGCTGTTGAGAGGTACATGTACTCCACCGTGTATTTGTAACAAACAGGTTGATGGTAGTGGCCACTTTATAGCTTTTATCATAGTTGGGTTTCCATGTTCATAAAGGCTACATCGCCAGTACTTTAGAATGATTTAAAAATGTGATCGAAACTAATAACTTATCTTTCGACCTGCATATGTATATATATATATATATATATATATATATAGGTCGAAAGTTGTGTTTGGTGTTCGATCATATCGAACACCAAACACAACTTTCGACCTTCTTATTCCACGTTCGATCTACCTAACTTCGACCTATATATATATATATATATATATATATATATATATATATATATATAATATATATATATATTATATATATATATATATATATATATATATATATATATATATATATATATATATATATATATATATATATATATATATATATAAACCATCAGTGAAATATAAGAATACAGATATATTTCAAGTCCAGGAAGAAGATGAACGAATTTTCGGCACAACAATGCCTTTATCAAGTTACAACCTTAAATGAGAATGAAAATAAAAAAAATGCTTCCTATGAGAATAAGGTTATTTTGAATAATTCCCGGGAAAGACTTAAGCATTTAGAAAACATTTGGATGTGGAACAAATTGCAAACTGTTTCACCTATGGGTCTTAATATCAACGATGGTTTCGACTGCCAGACCAAGAAACCCAGAGTTAGGGCTCGCTAAGCAGGTATTTTTTTTTCTCACCAAGCCCCTTTATTGGTGAGTTTTTGCCTTAAGGTTTGCTTTCTTTTCATCTAGTTCTTAATAGACACCTGCTACGGTTGAATTCCCTTTTTGTTGCTTTCTTTTATGTAGCTTTCTTCTGTGTTGTTGAGTTGCAAGTCTCGTTTATTTTCGTTCTCATTTAAGTTTGTAACTTGATAAAGGCACTGTTGTGCCGAAAATTCGTTCACCTTTTTCCTGGAATTGAAATATATCTGTATTCTTATATTTCACTGAAGGTTTATATTCATTATGTCTCGGGTGATGTTCCTCTTTGGACTAATTGCCGTATGTATGTATGTATGTATGTATGTATGTATGTATGTATGTATGTATGTATGTATATATATATATATATATATATATATATATATATATATATAAAATGAGAACGAATGCAATAAAGAGCATAACTGGTTGATTATTGGAGTACAAAACTTAAATTTACTTCCAAATTTTCGGTTCCTCTGGAACCTTCCTCAGCGAAATCTTACAACAAAGTGAGTAACTTAACTCAAGAAAATTACAAGCAACAGACAATGTGCTGGAAGTTAGATAAACAAACATAATAGGATTAAAGCGTTTGGTGAAAGGTATACTGATTAAGAAGACCGAGGTCTTTGTTAAGTCCAGTGAGGTGTGATTGAAGCCTCATTATCCAAATTAGTTCCGTACGTTTACGGTTTTCTGTGCAAACAAAGTCGCTAGCTATTATAGGTGCGTTCTCACGAACCCACTGTTGCCTCGAGTTGCCCGGGCAGCTCATTAAAAAGCAAGGTCAACTCACCTTTTTTCGCGTGTGAACGGGGCTAGGGCTAAGGCAAACTCGGGGCTAACTTGCCCCACGAAGGAAGGTGGATTGAGTTGAGCTTGCTCGAGGCAAACCTCCCAGAGTAAATAAACATTTGGCCTCAGGCGGTCAGGTGTTGACAGATAGATGAGGTTTCTTTCCAATCAGCCTAGTGCAATACACCCTTTGGCGTTTTATAGCCTATAGGCATGTGTGTCCAACACACAAACCACGTATTTTGTTGTACAATAACATTTCGGTGGGTCGTACCATGGAGCTACCACCTCGGAGCTACCACCTCGGAAGGAGAAGAAACTTCTCCTAGCCCTTTGAAGTGAGGATCTTACCGACAAGGCCGAACTCATAAAATCTCTCCTCACGCATTCGTATATCTGTCAACATGTGTTGGTCATGTTTCGACCAATGACATCATCCCGTAGTCTTCGGCTGTTCGCTTTTGACATGTCGGTACGTAACGAACCTCACCCGAATACTACTCGGCATAATTCGCGTAGAGCCGGAAAGGTCAAAGGGGAACATTGCTTACCACTACGAAAACAACAAAAATGGCTGCAACAAGTGAAGGAACGGAGAATATTCCGGAAGGACTTACGGAGCTAGGACTCGAGGAGTTAGATGATTGGGGAGATTTTGAAACATTTTGCAGTACAGAGACAGAAGCAGATCAAGGGGAGACGTTTTCTCTTTGTAATTGCGGTGTCCCGTCGACCGAAAATGTAGTCGAATGTTCACGTTCAGAGGAATGTTCGATACGGTGGTTTCACCAGGCTTGCATTGAAAACCTACCCAAAGATGGGGAAATGTGGATCTGCGATGCCTGCAAGCGTGAGTAAATTTATAATTGAACTTAAAGAAGCCTATCGTTATATTTTTCTTTTATAATGCCCTATTTTTAAACTTCGTTGAGATTACGATATGTGGTATGAGTGTCGATACACGAAACACGAAATTACAGGCACTCTTAACGTTAGGCTGTCATAGCCTAATGTTATGCTTAACGTTACTCGTTGTAGGCCTAGGCCTACAAATTGTAAAGTAGCCTAAACAACTTACAATTTACGAAGCAGAGACGTAGCCAAGGCTAGGCCAACAGTATTATAAGGGCTACAGCAAGCCTTGCCTAATGTTGTAATTTGCCTGTACAAGACTTGTTGTAAAGTAATAGAACTGATGTGACAACTTACACAATTTAACCAGGCAGACTGGAAAGTTTGCATTTTGCACAGGCAAGTAGGGGAGATTTTGAAAAGGGTACCGTTACTTTCCGTCCCTAAAATTTCTGGGGCGGAAAATAACATTCGGAATTAAAGATTAACTTACAATTGTATCAACTTCTTTTTTCATTTCTGAGACCAAAAAATGATGAAATCGTGGAACTTTTTCAGAAATCAAGCAGGGGTGGAAAATAACTTTTTATTTTTTTAGGGGCGGAAAGTAACGGGGGTGGAAAATAACTGAATTCATTTTGAAACAGGTCTAGTGAAGGATTTTCACAAATGTAATTCAGGACCCTACTTTACCCTCTTTTACAGAAGCAGTCTCTACCCCGATGGAAAGTGGAGGGAGCAGCAGTGTTGACAGACAGCAAAAGAGAGCAGGTACTATATGAAGTTAACAAATTTTTGCAAGGTGAATTTCAGCCAGAACCCAGGGAAAGGATTAATCACATTGTATAAATACATTAGCAAATGCATGGAGCTACCACCTCGGAGATGTTTCCAATAAACTATCAAAAGTGAATTGTCAAATGTTCCCCCAAATGTTGGTTGAATGAGGTTTGTTTATACAGACATTTTATGAAAAAATGGAAAAATTTCAGTTCTTAAGAACACCTCGCTTATAAACCACTAACTTTACCCATGAGGCTACCACCTCCGAGGTGGTAGCTCCATGCTTTACCATATCTGTTGCATCTCTGTTGAAAGGGACATGTTCCTATTGCTTAATTACGAGGACAACTGGCTGAAATGATGAACTACTGTAAAAGCAAAGCAGAAGAGCAGAGAGCTAATGCACTGCAATGAATGGCTTGAAGAGTAACATGCATTTACCTGTAGCAAACAAAGCTCTTTGTTCAGGTTATTGCTTTGAAAGAGCTAATGGTGGCAGACTGGAATGGCCGAAGCTTCTATTTGGAAAAGTTGGTATCTTATAAAAAATATTGCACAGGGTAGGCAAAGGTGTGCTCATGAGAGTTACAATCAACGCCAAGGTGGTAGCTCCTTGGTCATACCATGTACAGTACTGTACAGAAGTTTAGACATCAGTTAAGAACATTAATTCCATAATTCCATCTCCTTTGAGCCAAACTCGAAGCAAGTTGTAAATAGCAATGTGGTTTATAGTGATGATTGACTGATGCACCTCCCCCTCCCTGATCTTTTCAATAACCTTCTAGGAAAAAATGCTTCATAGCCAAGTGCAGTAGCAACACATGAAAATGGTTGGCATTTACAGCTTGCTTCAACAAATAGCCCCAACACTCCAAGAGTTTTTATATATTTGATTTTTTTTTTCTTTTTTTGCTGTCCTGCAAGCAAGCTAGAATTGCATGAAAGTTCAGTGAAAAAGGATAAAACAAACAAAATAAGGTTATTTAGTGAAAAACTTGAGGTGCATGTATTCATTCGACATGAAACAAAGAAAAAAAAAACGAAAAAACAAAATTATGGAAGTCAAAAGATTCTGATTTATTTATTTTTTTTTTTTTAAATAAAAAAAAAAAATCCCAACCCTGATGTAAAGTTTCATATCTTTGTAATCCACAGGTGGTATGAAGTATCCAGAGAAGGTATTCAGAAAGGCAGACGCAACAGTTTTGGCCCATGATTTTATGACAAGCTCAATTGAAAAAGTATTTACACATGAGCTTTTTCAAATAAAGACACCATTCTGTGAGGAAGTCCATCAGCTTGCCATTGAGTTGAAGGATGGCTTTGTTCATGAGAACTTCAAATTGTTTTCAGAAGAACTAGTTAAGAACATGTGGGCATTAGTAAAGACTTTGCGAGGAGTTCGATGGACAGAAAAGAAAAAGAGTGAAATGTGGGGAAATTTTCATGATTTCAGGATGAAAGAGAGTAATTTTGAAAGATGGAACCAACTTCTTGAAATCCTGAGCATAAAAGCTGATGAGGAAGTAACTAATTACATGCTGCAGCACATCATCAAAGAAGTGTTTACTTCATTGCTTTCCACTCTCATGGAAACAGATATGCCACCCTATAATTTGCAACAGCATGCAATGTCTTTGGACAATGAAGAGCAGCAAGCTCTGCGCTATTGTGCTGGATACGTTCCATTCAAATTGAAGAAACGGTATTTGAAATTGAAAGACAATGAAGTGGCCAAACAGTACATTGGTATTATAGACTCATGGGTTGATGACTCTCCCTCTGCCCAAGACGAACCACATGATGTTACCAAGGCATGGATTGGCATGCAAAATAGAGGAGGTTTATTTCAAGTAAATGATGAAGTATATACTTTTTTCAAAAAGCTGGAGATGGAAGTCAGAGAAACAGTTAACATGCAGAACATCAGAAACTTGCAAGGGGTCAACATTCAAAATTTGCTATGTAACAAACTGGAGGGTAAAAATTCTATTACATTAGCATGGTTTCATCTGACCCCCCATTTGTCTTCCACATGTAGACTCAAACTTTTTACTGAGGTTACACATTGTTTCGTAAAGATGAGGAGTGAAGCATTCCTGAAAGTGTACCTTGATATAAGAAAAGGAAGAGATGATGGTGTGTCCAAAAAGCAGGAAAAAGGGTTGCGTAGTTCACTCAAGAAGTAGAAGTACTTGATAGTTGCATGGAGCTACCACCTCCGAGGTGGTAGCTCCATGATAGTAGTAATGTGTTTATGAAATCAAATTCTATTTGAAAGTTGTAATAAAACAATTAACTCTGTGGAAGTGCTATTAAGCTGCACTCCTACAGTACTGTATCATGGTTTGTTATGATACAAACAGTATCTGAATGCATTATTTTACAGTATTTTCTTCAGTAGCAGTGACTAAGCAATGATCTCCAAACTTAATTTTACAAATATTATGGTACTTCAGGACTCGACAGCCCCCCCCCCCCCCCGAAAGTCCGGGGCAGGAAAATATCACTCGAGCAAGTGCACTGTTCGGCGGCATAGTCTACTGGGCAAGTACTGTACCCCAGCAGAGTCTTCTCAAAATAGGCGATTGGGTTAATTCAACCTGGGCAAGTAATTTATGTTCATGTGGGAAAGTATAGTTAGTAAATAGCTATCCAGACAGACAATGAAAAAGAATTTGTTGGAGCCTGGGTACTCAAGTCTGCCATGTGAATTCCTGTCCAAAGGGGCCTGTAACATTTTAACAAATTCAGAAGATTAATGAAACCTACAGATGGTTGAAAACGGTGTATTGATGCAACACCTCCACCTCCCCCTCCCCCCATGGAGCTACAGTACCACCTCTGAGGTGGTAGCTCCATGCTCCTCCTAACTATGCCCTGGTTGCATTGAGTATTGAAGGTTTTATACTTAACAGCAGCTTATGGTATTATAATGTAGCTTTACTATTTACTACTAATTAAATATCACTCAAAGGTTGATTGAAAAGTGTAATTATTTTAAGGAAATTAAACAAATTGCATGCTGCTTAATTGTATGCAGGCCAGCTTTAACCTGATTTGTTACGATGATCTGCAAATATTTATTTCCCACTGGAATGGAACTAAATTGCAGCATTTGAAAACAGTTGGAGAGCAGAGCTACCATTTCTGAGGGTATATACTTCATGTAAGCCAACCTCAAACTAAGTGAATAGACATCTACCAATCCTATTCACTGCAGGCTATTCAGCCTGTTCATCTCCCTTCAGCTGTCTATTCACTTCAGTCTGAGGCAACTTTACATGAAGTACTGTATCTCCCTTTCTGAGGTTGAACAGCACTTCTGCATTTTATGTCCAACTGTGTAGTTTTTTGGCGGATGGGTTGGGGAGAGGGGGTTATAGGCCTTGAAATTTCTAGCTCTCATTAATCTATATGAAGACAAAGTGTACAGTATTCTACAGGGAGGGGGGATTATATGCATGGTAATTGTATCATTCACTAAGTTGAAGACTAATTACAGCTTTAATTATTTGGTGAAGAAGAGGTGCCAGTCTTCTGGCCAATACTGATCACTTTTGAACTGCAATACAAATTCTGCCAATAATATTATACAGAAAGTCTGAAGTCATTGTCTTGTGAATGCCGTACTGTACCGTAAGTGAAATTTTAACCCTATACGCTAATCCACAAAAAAATCACATTTATCTTAAATTCTTAGTTTCCCGGAAAACTGTCCACTGAATATTAATCACCGCTCTAATGTTATAATGTTTTTTTGTCATATTGATGGGATTTTACCTAACTTTGCATTGATTGAAGTGCAAAAACACCTTACTTTTTTTTAATTAAATGGCAAACCATTGGGGAGAACCTTGTACAGCAGGATAGAACCAAAGTGGATTTTACTCCCAACAAATTCAGAAGATTAGATGATAGCATTAGAAGAATACTTTTACCACCATATCTGAAATGCTACTGTGGAAGACTGGTAGTGGAAGTGATTCGGATTTCTAAAACTTGCGTGCAAGCTTTTTCACTTGGAAAATTGGAAGTATCTCAGCGGCTTTTCCGAGCAAGCATTCATCTTTTAAATAAGTTGTACAAAGGGCATTTCAGATCATTGATTAATCTCAGCAGTCATAGCCTTATCCAAACTAAGGAGAGAATTACAGAAACAGTAACCTTAAACCTGCACAAACCCACACAAGACAAAAATAAGTGAAAGGGATACAATCCAACATCTTTTTAAATTTCAGGAAGTTCCCTGAACAAAGTTTAGGCTTTATTCATATTATACAAACTTATGCTGATACAGTAATATCACGGAGATACGCACACATGTGGTGGTAGTTCTGTGGTGTAGTACATAAACTAATTGTCACAAGATACTGAGAGCTCATCTCCTTATGAACTGCATGGACTACGTAGTACAAAAAGTTGCACTGTGTATTCAAGATAGATCAGACAAAATAGGTCCTTTTTGAGTACACATCCAATCCCTGCTGTTCTTAAGGGTGTGGGGCCAATAGTTAGCTTTGTGGCTTATGCAGATGTGTTGCTTTGTTTCAAAGTAAAATATTAAGTATGAATTTACCCTTGCAATGTGCAAAGTAATCAGAAATTCTTAAACCCTCATTTGCAGATTGCATTAACATTACTTACAATAACAGCATCTCTTCATCCTTAGCACTTAACAGACCTTTTGATTTTTCAAACTGTATTTCTTACTTGGCTGTCAATAACCTCTTCAATAGCAAATGACACTTTCATTTCAGCTATTTGTTAAAGTAGCAGAGAGCACAAATGAGCTTACAAAGGATAAGAAAGGAGTGTTAAATGCAGGTACTGTACATCACCAACTAAAAGAATTGAATATCCTTTAGTTTCATGATGGATCATTAAGGACTTTTTCCTGAGTATGTTTAGATCTAATGGGATTGGCATATATTACATTCAAAGTTTCCTGTCCAAGTAGTAACTGATCAGAGTGCCTAGTATAATGAGCCACAAATGCCCAGGTCACTACATGATAACCTACAGCAGTTCATTATCCATTTCAATTCTCTCAGAAATTCAGATACAACACAATAGACTGCTGTCATGTCCTGGTGATGATACCTAGATTCTAAAAAAGTAATAGCTAACAATATCTTATATCCATATTTATGCAACCGGTTCATACCCAAATGGGCTTTTGGCTTTGTTGACCCCACCTTACCCCCTCTGCCATGCCTCCCTTTGTACTTCAAAGACTTCACAAAAACTAAATGCAAATGGCAGACCAAGCTTATTTCACTGCTGTAAAGTTCACTGCCTTGGATGAAGAAAAAGGCAACCAAACCTGCAAAATGTCACTGGTCATTTTTCGCATTAATACTCTGCTACAAGTAGGCACATGAAACAAACCCCAATGGTGGTAACTTCACCGTTCCACACACAATAATATACATATAGTAGAGTGCTGAACAATTCATACTCAGCATGTGAGGTGATTTCATATACTGATCTAAAATGACTCTAGAAGTCTGTTGATACTGAAAAACTCAGAAAAGTAAAAACTGGCAAATTCCCCTGGGTCCTTCATAAAATCATTAGTTTGTTCTTTTCAAATGAGTCTTTAAGGATTTCATAAAGAGTCAACTAATGGACCCCCTAAGTAATCTTAACTCAGACACCTGAATACTGACATTTTGACATTAAAGAACAATAAGAAAGACCTGATAGCATCAAAAACAAGAAGAAGAATTTTACTTATTTTTTCACTTAACAGCCCCAAGATGACCACTAAATCTCCCTCATATGCTGTTCATCACACATGACTGGTCACTTTTCATTATGCTCCACCATGGAGCTACCACCTTGGACCTGTGATGGTAGCTCCATGGCTCCACACACATTTCCGTAGGGTGAGGCCCTGCAAATTTTCAGCACAGAGACCTAATAAACCAAACTGTCACTAGACAGGATTCAGGGTGATGACATATGGGTTTACACCAGTATAATGTTGTAAGCTAAATATTCAGTATCCCTTCTTGAAAGTTAACTTCTACCAGAGGCATCACTCATTGGGGTCCAGTCCCCCACCCACTTCCCAACTTTGTCAACAGTGTCAAAAGATTCTGTCTGAAGATGTGTTTGAACACCCTCATTAAGAAGAGAAGTTAACTGTTTTTGAAAAATATTGCTGGAGTTGTATTAACCCCACTAACATATGAAGTTCAAATTGCTGAAAAGGGGAAGTTCCTCCAATTCAAGCTGACTGCCTAAGGTGTGGGACATGTGGACAAAAATGGTGAAATGGTTGATAAAATACTGTAAGTCATTTCCGGCTGAACAAAATTATGTACACTTTTCTCTTAGACCCACAGTAAGTTCACCTGGTTCCTCTTGCAAAAAAAGATTTATCAATCGGTTTCATGTAAAATGGTGGAGTGGCAATCCTTTTCTTAATCACGGAAAATTTAGCATCATTTCTTTGTGTTCACCTTTTCATTCCACTAATTAATGTTGTGGCTGAAATTACCTTCACCTTTCTACTCTCCAAATTGGACAACTGCATATTCATTTAAAAAATGCATATGTGAAAGACAGACTTCAAAGTAACATTCACTGTGGATAAATTTACTTATAAACATGCATATTATGGTTGCATCTTGCATCCACATACCTTTAAATACTGAAAATTTCCCTAAGGAATATGCCTCTCTCTTTACACCCTATCCCAATTCAATGATTATAGGACAGTCTTCCAGTAACAAACACTCTTCTATGTTCCCATGCTCAATCATTGATGGCTACTTGTCATGCTCTCCAGCATATGATGTTTTATAGTTTTACCATAGATCATGGTAAACCATTGAATTAAACCATCAGAAGTTACTCTTGATTGCGTTCTTGTGATACATTCCAATGTCTGCACCAGTTCTCTGGCACCCCCCCCCCCCTCCAGTCATATCACACCCATGACACTTTGCCAAAGGTTACCTACATTTCACCTCCCCCTCCAAAAATATTTTTTCCCACAACACCACCCAGTCACCACTTCTCATGCCCGCCCCCCCCCCCTCAAGATTTTTGCACACAACCCATCTACTCCTAGCGTTTTCGCTTTGGCAGAGGCACGTCAGACACCTCGTCCGAGCTCCTGCGAACATTGCTCCGTGATGAACTTAAGGCTGAGCTTCCAGCTGCCACATTTTTCAGCAGATGGTGTCCGAATTCTTCGGCAGATGGGTTGTCACTATGCCCCCCTGCTCCTCTTTGTTTGGAGAAGAATTCTTCAAGAGGATCTTGATTTAACTTATCACTCAAGAAGAAGGTGACCCCATCCATAGAGAGAAGATGCCGAGTGACTTCTATGAAGGATTTAACTGTGGAGGAAACATGTTTGTTGGTGAATGCTAGATAATAATATAATTTTGTCATAAGTCAACATCAGATTTTTATCCCTGCTCTTTTGACCTTTGAAAAAACCATTCACTGAGTTGCTACTAGGCACAAAGCTCAAAATAATGTTACCTGTTATGTGACAACCTTGCAATGTAGCTTGACTAAGGCACAACCTTTTCCTTTCCCCTGATGTCAGATGAGTCTGCTCTTCAGCCTCTTCCCTCCACTTTCTCAAAAATTGTAGGAATTCATCCTCAAGCCACTGAGAAGAGAAAATTTCAAATGATGTATCAAGCAACACCCAATACAAACGATTATGTTACATTGCTTCAGCTAAAGACCAGTTAGCTGCCTTCCCAACTGCCCAACTGCCCTGCCCCTATCCCACCCCACACCAAATAGAAAGACAACATATTCCAACCCACAGTATACAGTAACTCTGAATTGTTGATGTGGGTGTAAAACCATTCAAATGTTGTATTATTTTACAACTGCCACAATTCATATTTCTAATTTTTCATCAAACAAAAGAAGGACATCCTTTGCTCTTGAGCATCTTCCACCAACCACAAAGTCTTTAATTTTTGGCAGTGTTGTGTTATCTTCAAAGTGGACTGAAGTATGAAATCCTGAGTACAGGAAAGACAACCAACTCTAAAATTATGTTACCTGCAGCCTTTTGTCTTCCACACTTGTATAAGGTTTCACATCTTCATTTCTGGTTCTCTGCCATTCAAACTTTGACCTGACATTAAGGCAGTCAAAAAATTTGTTCACCATTCGGATGAAGTGGATAGAGGATGACATTGCTGGTATATTCATTACCTCTAAGGCATTGGCCACAGTCTTTGACATTACCTACAAAACAATACAAATTAAAAGGATCTACAAATAGCTGTATATCCTTAATTAATTTGGCTGCATTAACCAACATACAGTACTGTAACCTCAAAACTTTGATCTGGGTATACAACATGACATAAATGTACAGTATTACTTTTTTGAGGGATGGGGGTGGAAGGTTTGAGGAATTCAAACCCCCCCCCCCCTAAACTGAAAGAAAGATTAACATTGTACTGCTTGTTTCTATGGACAATTAATCAACATGCAACAAGCCAAAAGGACAATTTTTGTCACATCTGGCATTTTCCCCTTCTCAACATTTGTCTAGGGCAACAGCTGCTGTGGATGCAGCCACTTGAAACCCTCTCATTTTGTACACAAACCCACACCTTGTGTAGTTCCATAAATGATCACTACCATGAGACAATCATCAAGTAATGTCCTCTCCCACCTCACCTGCACTGAGGTACAGGGTACACCAAACAAACAGGTTCGCAACTCCTTTGAATGTATATGAATGCGTGCAAATAGTAGCACTGAGTTTCATACCTGAGCAGCTAGGTTAACTTTCATACGCAGCCCTGGAGTTAAGTGCAGATGTTCGTACTTGATCTTGGGGGCAAGTCTCAGTCCAGGAGCCTGACGATCCTTTCCTAGGTCCCATTCATACATCTGAAGGATGTGAGTCCACTTGATTGACTTTTTGTCAAACTGCAATAAAACAAAGCCAAAGAAATTTTAGAAGATATAGTATATGCAACCTTCATTATTTACTCCAAAGAATACCTTGTTATATATAGTTTCCCAAAATAATAAGTAGAACATTGCAGTGAGAAAATCCTCTGAAGATGCTACTGTACAGCACATACTTCATTCCGTTGTAAGCCCCAACCCAATTAAGCCTTCATATCTTATAGTCTATTCTGATATTCACTCTGCAAATGTGCAAAAACTTTTTTCTTGTTCTCTGCAGTTTGCTTGAACTTTTCTTCCTATACAAGGACAGTATGCCTTGAATGTACCAAACAGTTACCATACCCCCCCCCCCCCTCCTTTCCTAAAGATGAAACACACCTGCTGCTGCTTTCAGTGCATTATAGTCCAAACATCCAAAAGAATGTTTTTTTTTTTTTTGCCATGATAAAAGAGCTAATCAAAATTAATGAAACAGGTATCAAATATGATATCAAATATACAATTTCAGAATTGAGACACTCACCACCAAATTTCTAGTCTTGCTGTTCCAATTTGAGTTTTCGAAGTTATTTCTAATAGTCTTTACCAGATGAGGTACATCACAGATGAAGTATAAAGGCTGCCTCCTGTCATAAGTGTTAAGTGTCTTGTAATTAGGATAAAATGAATTGTTTCTACCTGACATGATTTCGTAAAACTTCCTGTTACTACTTGCACCATCAGACACTAGACAAAGGACAGATAGTCCAATTAGTTTCAAGGCGTGAATGCACTGATCAGCCATTTCATAAATTTGGTAGCCAGTTGCATTGTTGGTGAAGTAGTAGGCAGCTGGAAATCTCATAGAGGAAGTCAGTCCTCGCACCATAAAAAGGATGACATGTGATGCAAGGGGAATATGTTCTGACTTTTCATTCACACAACTGCTTTCAAATTTTTCCATCTCTTCATTCAGTGAGCTCAGGCTCAAAAATCCAATGAGTTTTCCACTGGCTTTTGAAAATACAAGATCTGATCTGATCTTCATCTCATCAAAAATCAATGATACAAGCTTCTGATGACTGGACATATTTCGCACATCCCACTCTTCATAAAACTTCATAAGGTAGGTGGGGTTGATTCCTGAGGAGGGGCTTGTGAAGTGTGTGTAATTGTATAAAGTGCGAGGAGATGGCAACACCAGAAATCCTGTCCTTCTCAAAATCTCATAAGCCGAGGCGGACTTTGTATGAACAGCAATAGCCAGTTTGATCATAGCTGGGTGCCATCTCATACCCTTTGTTGATTTGCAGCTGAGAGCCTTTCTTTGCTGTTCCCACAGTAATCTAGCATGACTGTTTTCTGGCAGGGTGGAGAGCATCTCAGAATTGTGGTCATGGACCATTTTCTCCAACTGCAGTGTTTCAGTCTCCTCCAGGTTAACTCCCTCCTTCTCCAACATCCTTTGTACGGTTTTCCTCAAACTTGATTCCTTCTGCTGCAAATTCTTCTTTTCTTGTTTGTATCTCTCAACCTTTGACAAAAGTTGCTGATGTGTGAGAAGCACATTTTTTGTCGATTGTTCTTTCTTTGATGACTTTGATGATGCTTGTTTCATGAACAAGTTTGGCCTGTACATACTGCAAACAGAGCATCTCTTTGTACTAACATTGGACTTGTCTACACCTTGCAAAAGAAGATGGCAATTCACATGGCGAATGACCTGCTGTGCTTCAAGGGAGTCCTCTCGGAAAAATGTTTCTAGTCTAGCAACTGTCTGTCCTGAGTTCCCTTTAATGACAGGTTCCTCTAGAGTACTCATAAGATCTTCAAAATCATCATTACCAGGACAAAGTTCACTCATGGTAAGACACTCTATTGCCTCTTGTGGAGTGTCAAAGCCCAGTTCCACTTGTCTGCCTAGGACAAATATCTTACACTTATTTTCTTCAATGCATATACTCTTATACACTGTTCTTCCAAGATTATGCAATGACACTGCAACCATCTTTCCTTCCTTTGAAATCCATGCAGATAACCCTTTACTCTTGGCAAACTTCACCAAAGTATCTGGATCCCAAAGATACCATTTACACACAGGGCAGTCTGCAGAATGGGCAACAAACGGAAATAGAGTGATGTTTGGGTTGGGTGTATCCTTCCTCTTCTTCCCTTTGAGTTGCTTCCATCTCAAAATTTTCATGCGACAAGCATTGCAAACAGCAACAGGGTGGATACTACTGTCGTCTTTTGAAAAGTCAATCCCCAAACATTTATCAACATCCTTGGCAATAGTTTGCTTAGATGATAATACATTGCCAGGAGAAGGTCTTCCACCACATAAACGACATAAAGAACGCAAAACCTCCCCATGAAATGCCATCCCTGAGGTCGAATGTATTCTGAAAAAAAGAAGTGTTGTCACATCATTAATTTTATGGAAAACATGTGTACAGACTTATGAAGCCCAGTACTTACATTCTGAGTTCATGCACATATTCTCAGAAATATACCACCAAAAGAGGTATAATCATGACTTGTCAAACACAAGGTAGAAGCTCCCTGATTCTGCATAGGTCTAAACATATCAGTTCTAGTAAGGGAACTGCAAGAAACTTAACCTCGCATCTTTAAACCTTTCACTTGCGAAAAAACACAGTACGGTACCAAGGACAATAAGGCCTAACAATACACACATGTATGTGGAGGTCTATACCAGTATGTTCCATAAACAGTATCTTTATTTGGAAAATTTCCCCTTAGTACATTCAAATCAACTAGAAAGGATTACTTACACTACAGTACCTAGTTGCTTGAGAATATTTTTGATCACTTTTTATTCCAAAAAGCCACGGGTCTGAGAAATATTTTTTCCCAGATAAAAACAGAGGTAAAAGCACCTTGATCTACAGCAAGGCTTATACATCTAAGCAAAAGAGTGTACACCCCCTCCCACAGTCCCCACCTTCTATATATATGTATGTATTTTTTTTGTAGCAATTTGATTGCCTTTTATAGGTTAATAGGCCTAGAGCAATTTCCATCATATTCCCCAAGTTTCAAAGTTTTAGGTTAGGCCTAAAGGCATTCCAGTACTGTCCACATACTGTGAAGGTTTGCATTATAGCTAGCCTTTATATTTGAACACACAATTTCAACAGAGGGGCCATCTGTGAAAATTATGGACCAAGAATGGCAAGATGCTTCCAGTACCAATTTTGTTTGGGCCAACACATGTGAGTATGGTAATTGCTGGACACCCACACATGGAAGATCTGTTTGGGGCAATGTAAAGTTTGGTCTATACAGTGTCCAGGTAACAACTTTTATTTGAAAACGACTCACCTAGGACTATTGCACCACTATTCTTTGGCTATGAGTGAGGTTTCTTGCTAAACTACTTTTAAATAGCTACAACTGAGTATGAGGATGCACAGTCAATAGTTTGTGTTTTGTGAGACACCAAAGGGATATGCAGTAAAAATCAATTCCATTTACTGCGATATGTTTTCAAGTGGCAACAAACCCTTAAAAATGGGACTAACAACAAGAAGTCTGGCCTGCTGTGGCCTATGCATTGCAAACAGGGCACAGAGCTTCAAAACGTAAGGCTGTACACAAGCCTTAGCAGACCCACTTGTCAATTACTTCCTTATTTACCACTAATGATATTGTCATACTTACATTCATAGTAATCAAAAATACTTCGTAAATTTAGCCCTAACCTAAACCTCAATGCTCAACCAGCTAGCATAACTTAGGAGGAGTTAGGCCTAACGTTTATCATTATGCTAGCTTAAGGTTCAAATAGCAGTATTTGCAAAACCATTTGCCTCAAAATTTGAAGACAACGGGGCCAATTCACTACGCAACAACACTTCGCGGGGAAAAAGCCACTTCACGTTGCCATGGAAACGGATTTTTCGGCATTTTTGGCTTTGAAATTATCCATTTTTTAATAAGTTGTCGCTAATTGTCGCGCATTTGGACCCTGCACTGCTGTGGTACAATGTCTCATGCTAAACATGCGACACGTTCCCAAACAGAGAACGGTGGAGAAATAACTTATTTTGGCAATTTTTCTGACCGAGATTTCAGAGTTTTTCAAACGAAAAGCCACAACACCTACCGTTAATCACCCTCCGGAATTCACATTAACTTTGACCGGGTGCAAAAGCTGTGTTTATCGATGAAATAACTATGTTTTCGGGATCAACTGAACTTGCACTTTTCCACCGTACATCACGTCATGGGGTACTGCGCAGCATATTTTTGCATGTGCACCCTGCAGTAAGACAAGAACAAAGCGTTCCACAGGAGGGACTTCAAATAGAGGGCAGCAAACCGTGTCGGTAAACACGTTGGTATGAAAGGGAATTTTGTAGTCCCCGTGGGACTTCCGACCTTGATAAATGTATAGGGACGAAGTAAACAGTTTTATGCCTCTGTGGAAGTGTTGAAAAGGCTTAGATCATAAAATTTGAGAGTTTCTTCTCCTTCCGAGGTGGTAGCTCTATTGCAAGATTGAAATAATGGAACGAAATGGCGAAAGAAATGTTTGGGGAGACGGGGAAGTTCATGTGTTGTTAGACATTTGGGGCGATAAGGCCATCCTCGATAAAATGGACGGGACATCGAGGAACTCCCAGATATATAAAACTATTGCCAAAAGAATGGAAGATTGCGGGTTTACGCGAACCGTGAACCAGATTAAGTACAAGATGAAGAACTTGAAGAAGGAGTACAGGAAATACGTTGACCACAATAACGGGCCCCTCACCCCCAGTCGGTTCAAATACACATTGAAAGTAACCAAGCTAAGCCACATTACATGTTTGGAAGTTTTTGTTTTGGGGCAGGGTTTAACAACCCTTTATCCACCGCTATCAGTTCTACCAAGTAGCAACACTACCATTAATCAGACATGGTTCGGGGGGCATTCCGAAGTTAAGCCACAGTGCGCCCGCAAAATTTTGGACTGGAGGGCGGAGAAATGTGGGAAAAGCGGAGCGCCTCCATCAGTTGACACGGAGCGTGCCAGAAAATTTTGGGATAAAATACCCCCTAGAATGCCGGAAATCGAGCATTCCTAGGTCCCAAAAGTAAGCGCCTGGAAATGATGTTCTAAGAATTTTATCTCAATTTACCTCTTAATTAATGAGTCATGTATTCTATTTCATTTCGTCACTTTCATAATTGTCAATGTAAGATGTTTTATCGCCACTCCGCTTTTACTGTATGAATTGTCAGACACCTGTATAACCGACAGTTAAATTGTCAGTGAGTTTTATGACCACAAAAGATTTCCCCCGGAAATCATGGGCAATACATTAAAGAATAATAAGCATTTGGAGACTATTTTCACGTTTTCCGCTTCAAGTTACAAAGTCTGATAAAATTTGTACATTTTTTGATTATTAGTTTGTTACGCTCTAGAAGAAATTCAAAAGAACAATTTGTCCGAGCCCCTTACATCTGTAAACTAAACACATTTTCATGTAATAAAAACCACTGGGCCCTCAAACCTCCGGAGTCCCCCTCTTGGTCGACCACTGATAAAGATATGTTTATATAAATTAGTGAAATCGTCAAAATGAATCAGTGATCAGCAGATATGAATTTCTCAGTGAGGTCGCCTTGTGTTGTGCAATTCTGTTTCACTCATGAAAATTTTACTTGACTAGCTTTCTTCGTGGCAAAATTGTCAATTGCACGACAGAAATCAAGGCTACGTAAAGTCTCAAATTCGAATGCCAGTGCCCCGGTCTAGGACTCGGCAGGTGAGCTCGAACTGGGACTGGTACTCGGACTCGGAAGCGCGACTCGACTACAACACTTATGTCTGGGCCTACAAAATGAAAGTTTTTCAAGTGGTGTAAGCTAAGTAACGGCTACTGCAATGAGTCGCCGAGTCATCAATTCCTGACATCAGATTCTTAATGAGAGCCCAAGTAATAGTACACAGGAGGGTGTTATTTCAAACTATCCCAAAGTCTTCCCAGACTCTGCCCGGTAGGTTTACCCCGCGTGGCCGACTTACCATTAACAAAATCTGCGTTTATAGCCATTGAAAAGCAGTGCACATTTAAAAGGGGCAATCAGAGTTTGACAGAGCAAGTTAATCTTTCTTTCCAACACCTCAGTTTTTCTTTCTAAACTGTTTGTTCCCCAGATAAAAGAGACATTGAAGAGATTTTTCAAGTGAAGAAATGTTAATAATGCATGTTTATTACTGTTGAAAGAGAATTTCTTAATATTTTTCAGGTAAAGAAAAATCCGTTTGTATGCAAAACTGGACAACCATCTCTCCCCAGTGACTAATTACAACTTCAGACTATCATGGCAGATCATTTTTTGTTAGCTAGAACTCAATGAACGATTTTGGTGCAGAATTATTGTGGAACTGAAAATT
Source organism: Holothuria leucospilota (assembly GCA_029531755.1). Taxonomy (NCBI): domain Eukaryota; kingdom Metazoa; phylum Echinodermata; class Holothuroidea; order Aspidochirotida; family Holothuriidae; genus Holothuria; species Holothuria leucospilota. The sequence continues at coordinate 1,959,447 of CM055975.1, read as the reverse complement.
GTGAAAACAAACTCTCATTGTCCCTTTAATAATGGGCTATTAGAGGGTTTTCCACGAGACCGAAAGTCCGCAAAACCGAAATTACATTGAGTTCGCGATACAGAAAACCCACCAGACAGAAGTATAGTCGGTTACGGCCCGAGAGACCGAAGATAAATTTTGCCGCCTACTATTGAAAATTGGAATATCGATATCAGCTATATCGACTTCTAGCATAACGGCACAAAGATAATTTATTACAGCTTTTACAAATTTATAAGTGAGTTTGATAATTCGTTGTCGCATGGAATTGTGGCCGGGGTACATGCCCGATACACAACCCAGAAACCGAGCTCAGCGAATACCAGTAATGTACTGCGTTCTCCTAACTTATAGCACAAATCCTATTAATATAAGCTTAACTGAGCGAACTGTACGCAGTTCACATGCAGTTCGCTGCACAAACGCCACATAATTGAACACTCCTTACGTTGGGAATGGGTTGAAAAAGGGCGATTCGCCGGATAAATTTCCCAAGAAAACTCAGTTTGGAACTGACGTGCTGTAGGTACAGAAGTGTGGTGTTTAATGTCCCGACGGTTTGGAGAATAGGGCATATGCACTAAGCCTGAGTTATCGAATACGCTTTTTCTTAGACCGTTTGCGGTCCAATGACAAGGGGCGAAGGGCATAGCCTATATAAGGGGTAGGCTATATTTTGCAACCCGGCGGGACTGCCATATGATTATGATGATACTTCGAAATAGTCTTATCCGAGTAAATATAACGTATGTGGGGAAGAACATGGTTTCAAACCAAACTCACGAAATTTGAGCCATTTCGTTAATTTTATGCTATATCAGTTTTGCAATATACCATCAGGGCCTAGTTTGTTTTAGTCTACCTACAGTTATTCTATAGCCTATAGCAGGGCCGCCGAGAGGGGGGTACAGAGGGTACAAATGTCCCGGGGCCCGAGGCAATTTTGGGGCCGGAAAAATTAGGTCAAGAAAAAATATATACACGAAAATAAGGAAGAATTTGGAAATCAAAATACTACAACAACTTATTATTATTTCATACATTTATGATTTAGTCGATAGCCATTTACGCAACCTGGCAAGCCTGGTGCACATTCATATATACTTCACGACAAATCTTCATGAACGAAGACATGAGATAGACAAATATCGGTTAGCTTTTACGAACTTTTCGCTACGTTAAATTTTTGGCTCGTTCAAACACTCCCAAATCTAGTAATTATACCAAACATTGTTTGCGGTCAAACTTTAAATAATGAGTGACTTAAGCCTTTCCCCTGGCTCATCCTGTAACTAATCTTTCGTTTCAGTGTTTACCGGTAAGGCCTTTCTTTACGCAGCCTCGATTTTCATGATGTGATTGGCAATTTCGGGTTGAACTGAAGAAAGTTCGTAAAGTAAGGTCTTCATGAGTAAACGAGAGCTGCAAAACACAAGGCGACGTCACTGTTAATATCAGATCTGCTGGTTACTGATTCATTGTGACGATTGCACCAATTTATTTATCAGTGCATGTTTATTAGACGAAGATGTGTTCTAGCTATTGTTTTCAACCGAGGTAAGGGGACAGACGTAAGGAGGCCTGGCAAATTGTGTTTTTTCTAGAGAGTAACAAACTAACAATTAGAAAATGCGCAAATGTTATCAGAATTTTGCAACAAACGAAAACTTGCAAGAGGTCTGCAAATGCCTAATAATAGTAACCCATGCATTCCGAGGGGAAAATTTCTCGTAACTAGAACTCTAACTGCCAAAGTTGGCCATAAGACTTTCCAATATTGCTAGTGTTTCCCCTCTTTATATGCAGTAAATAGGCCTAGTAAGTGCCATTTCCAGCGATCTGGGAGGCATTTTAGGACAAAATTTTCTTGCGCTCCGCACCAACCGTTGGTGGCGCGGAGCGCTGAGATTCTCTGCGTTCCCTCTGCGTTCTTGGCTACGGCCCTGTTAGAAGGAGGCATAATTCTGCGTCTAGTCAGTTATATTTTTCTCCATGTCGATCGGAAGAATTCACAGCAGGAAGCTGTTATTTCTAAATAAAAACTCCCTGATCACAGTTTGCCCCCCCCCCCACCTCGCAATTCCTGCGCACGCCAATGATGAATAGACACTATGTATGTGACCCCGTGACTTTGGTGTGAGGGGCCGTGCAAGTGCTTTGTACCCGGGCCCGGATCGGCTCTCGGCGGTCCTGGCCTATAGGGTGTTGGGCCGGGAGAGTTTGTTGTGAAAAAACTTAGGCTAACTAAGTAAGACGACTGTGACTTGGACGCCATTCCAACACCCCCTCCCATTCGTAAGGCTTAGAGTCATAGAGTCATAGGCGTACGAGGCGGGGAGTGTGGGGTGGGGGAAAATGCCCTCCCAATTCGGGCAAAGACAGTGGATCCATTCGGGCAAATGAGGCAGTCATAAGCATAAATTACGCCCCTAATTCGGGCAAAATTATTCCTGCCCCCTCCCCCAGAAATATTGACCCCCGTACGTCTATGCCCAGTGTGTTAAAGAAATAATGAAATATAGGCATCAGTGCAGAAAAATTGTACTTCACTTTGGTCACGAATGGCAAACTGTTTCTTCGAATAATATGCACCCTGCCCTCGAGAGGTTAAAAAACAGTGAATAGAAATGGCACATCTTGCATTACTAACTTGCAAGGTGAGAATGATTAGTAAAGCAACAGTCATTCAAATCAACAGTTTCATCAACTTTCGGCTTATATTTTGCACGGAAACTCATCTTGTAACTGTTTATATGCGCGTTAATATATATAGGTACGTTTGCAAGATTTGAAGAACGCATTCCTTGTGCTCTGGTAGTTAGCTACAGTAGTAAATAACACGCAGCGAAACTGTAACACTTGTGTGTATTTCTATAACGTTAAGAATTTCGTGCGGATGGCCCGCTGAAACTGGTTTACTTTAGGCTTTAGGCCTCTGCTATTGCCTCGCGAGTCTTCTAGCGGCTGATTGTACAAAGTGAATACTGATCCTCATTTTCCAGGAAAATCCAGACCGACATTCATTTTATATTAAACTAATCCCAAATTATTTCATACAATGGAAGTATTATGTTTTATATAGTAAAGACTGTGGCTGTGCAATAAATACATCCCCGCACGAGTCACGACTTCTGAATTGGTTCATGTGTACAGGAGTTCTTGCTGCTCGGTCAGCGGCGAGCCGTTTATAGTAGGCTACACGTACGTACAGGAAATGCCCACAGGTTTTCATATAACAAGCTTGTTCACAGCGCTAGCTCCATGGGCTTACTTGCTTGCTTGCATTTCATTGGTGCATTTATATTGGTGCAAAGCTCTTGCTTGTATTCCATTGGTGCTTTACTTTAATAAATCGCCACGTGCCGAGAGGCCATGTCTTGGTTAACCCTCTTCCAACACGGAGGGACATGGATCAAAAACACCGGGTTTAATTGTGGTTGAATCGTTAACTCAAGGACGATGTTACACCGGGCATCTGTGGGTTCGTGAGAACGCGCTATAAGAGAGTTACTTTTAGATTATCAAGGGCATGACCGGGGAGAGTGAAGTGTTCAGCTACTGGGAATCCAATAGCGTTGTCTCTAATAGACATTTTGTGGTTATTAAACCTAAGACGGAAGGAAGTCCCGGTTTCTCCAACATAGAGTCCGTGTTTGCACAGGTTACAATGAAATATGTAAACAACATTACAAGAATCGCAATTAAGGTTGGGGGGGTTTAACGGAAATTTTATGTTAGGGATGGTGACCCGATCTCCAGTGTTGATATGTCTGCAGATTTGGCAGCGTTGTTTGTTGGGTTACCGCCCGCGAGACCGAAGGCCCGCGAGACCGAAGGCCCGCGAGACCGAAGGCCCGCGAGACCGAAGGCCCGCGAGACCGAAGGCCCGCGAGACCGAAGATCCGCGAGACCGAAGGCGCCAATAAGAATTGTACTTTGGCGCCGCCAAAGTACATCGTCGAAGTACATTTTCATCGGCGCCGAAGTACATTTTTGTCGGCGCCAAAGCACACTTTGTCGGTACCAAAGTACATTTCTGGCGGTGCCAAAGTACATTGTGTTCCGGCGTCAAAGTACATTTCTATCGGCGCCGAAGTACATTCTTGCCGCCGACAAAGCACAGTTTGTCGAATTAATGCCAGCATTAAATGATTTAATGCCGACATTAAAATCTGTGCTCTGATTGGCCAGTACTGAAACTTATTTAATGCTGACATTAAATCGAATTAATGCGGACATAAATTCGATTTAATGTCAGCATTAAATAAGGAATTATGTCAATTGTGGCCAAACATACCCGTATTACGACATCTCTATACTTCGACAACAATGTACTTTGGTGCCGATGAAAATGTAATTTGACGCCGAAACACAATGTACTTTGGTGCCAATAAAAATGTACTTTGGTGCCGATGAAAATGTACTTTGGTGCCGATGAAAATGTACTTTGGTGCCGATGAAAATGTACTTTGGTGCCGATGAAAATGTACTTTGGTGCCGATGAAAATGTACTTTGGTGCCGATGAAAATGTACTTCGGTGCCGATGAAAATGTACTTTGGCGCCGATGAAAATATACTTTGGTGCCGATGAAAATGAACTTTGGCGGCGAATCGGTCTCGCGGGCCTTCGGTCTTGCGGACCTTCGGTCTCGCGGGCCTTCGGTCTCGCGGGAAACCCCCGTTTGTTGCAACAAGTATTACCCCTAGTGGCCTCATCATGAGGTCGGTAATTGGGATGGAGCGATAAGTCTCCTGAGATTAGGGGACTGGCGTAGCGCAAGGAGAGGGGGATCAGCAAATAGGTCAGAGAGGGTAGGATCGTCTTTGAGGGATGCAAAGGATTGTTTTAAGGTACGTGCAAGACTGGGGATAAGGGGGTGGAATTTAAACACAAGGGGTATACGTTCGTTGGGAGTCTTGATTTTATAAGTCAGAAGGTCATGGCGATTGATTAGAGCGACTCTGCGTATACCCTGTTTAATGATACGGATAGGGTAGCCGCACGAAAGAAAGTATCCGGTAAGGGAGGAGATGGAACGGTCATAGTCAACCGGGTCAGAGCAAATACGTTTGGTACGAAGGCATTGGCTGTAAACAATCGACTTTTTGAGATTGGCAGGGTGGGCACTGTCGAAATGTAGTAAAAGATGCTTGTCAGTGGGTTTGCAGTAGAGGGAAGTTGCAATGGCGCCAGCTTTCATTGTCATCAGTATGTCAAGGAAGGGTGTATTAAAAACGAAGACCCGAAAACGAAGACCGAAGACCGAAGACCTTTGTCGGGTCTTCCATCTTCGGTCTTCGTTTTTAACACACCCACACAGCAAGGTTAAAAACAAAGACCCAAAAACAAAGACCCTGCCCGATGACCGAAGACCTTTGTCGGGTCTTCCATCTTCGGTCTTCCTTTTTAACACACCCACACAGCAAGGTTAAAAACGAAGACCCAAAAACGAAGACCCTGCCCGATTACGCCCGCATCCAGTCTGAAGCTTATAAGAGTGGTGTTGAATGTGGTGCTTACTACGAAATACGAAAAATGAAAAGTCTAGGCTAGTACGAACATTAACAATAACTTACTGAAAAGAAAAATACTACGGTTAATGAAACCCGGCGGTTCTGCGTCCTTCGGGGGTAGGCTACTAGCCACAAATCGATCTCTCATAATTTAGATACATATTATTATATGGGCTTGGTCATTCTTTATAATATTCCTTTCCGAATAAGAGGTCTTTGTTTTCTGGTCTTCGTTTTTAACACACCCACACAGCGAGGTTAAAAACAAAGACCCAAAAACGAAGACCCTGCCCGACTACGCCCGTATCCAGTCTGCAGCTTATAAGAGTGGTGTTGAATGTGGTGCTTACTACGAAATACGAAAAAATGAAAAATCTAGGCTAGTACGAACATTAACAATAACTTACTGAAAAGAAAAATACTACGGTTAATGAAACCCGGCGGTTCTGCGTCCTTCGGGGGTAGACTACTAGCCACAAATCGATCTCTCATAATTTAGGTACATATTATCATATGGGCTTGGTCATTCTTTATAATATTCCTTTCCGAATAAGAGGTCTTCGTTTTCTGGTCTCATACTTCGTTTTGGTACAACTATAGAATGCAGGGCCACTCTTGAACACCACCTAGCATCCGGATTGAACTATAGAATCCAGGGCCACTCTTGAACACCACCTAGCATCCGGATTGAACTATAGAATCCAGGGCCACTCTTGAACACCACCTAGCATCCGGATGCGCAGATGCGATGTGACACTGTTTATCTTGCACCCTAACTTTGACTCCACATCCGAGCACCCGCGCATCCACTCCTAGACTAATATTGGTGGAATCATTCACTTCGCATCCAAGCAACCGCGCATCCACTCCAGAATATTGCTTGTGGTCTTAATAAGGAATAGACAATAATGAGTCGTTCTCAAATCAGGCTTATCTAACGTAGCTATGCATATTCTCCCCAAAACGACTGAAGACCCTTTCTAATTACGCCCGTACCCAGTCTGATGCTATAAGGGTGTTGCTGAATATGGTGCTTACGACGAAATACGAATAAAGGGAAAACCTAGGCTAGTACGAATATTAACAATAACTTACTGAAAAGAAAAATACTAGTACTAGACAAGCGTACAGTGGTACTTACCGTTAATGAAACCCGGCCTTTCTACGACCTTCGAGAGGAAGGCTTCTAGCCACAAATCCATTTCTCATAATTTAGGTACATATGATCGGATGGACTGGGTCACTCTGTATAATATTCCTTTCCGAATAAGAGGTCTTCGTTTTCGGGTCTTCGTTTTTAACACACCCACACAGCGAGGTTAAAAACGAAGACCCAAAAACGAAGACCCTGCCGATTACCACACTACCCAGTCTGAAGGTTATAACAGTGTTGCTGAATATGGCGCCTAGCCTACTACGAATGAAGGAAAGATATACACTAGTACGAACAACAATAAGTTACTAGACAAGCGTACAGTAGTACGTACGGTTAAAAAACCCGGCGGTTCTGCGACCTTCGGGGGGTAGGCTAGTAGCGACAAATCGATCTCTCATAATTTAGGTACATATTATCGGATGGGCTTGGTCATTCTATATAATATTCCTTTCCGAACAAAAGGTCTTCGATTCGGATCTTCGTTTTTAACACACCCTTGCAGCACCTGATGTTTGCTCTTTCAAATCTAGCCTAACCAACGTTAATCTTCAAAATCTGGTGTCTAAGGCGCACTTTAAAATCTAGACAACTCCCCTTCCACACTGACCTCCACATTTGCTCTTTCTTCTTTCCTTCACTTCGCCGTTTTGTAGCTAGGTATTTTGAGCTGGCCTTCACGTTCAAATACGTCCAGGAAAGGAGAAGAGGACTCTCTTCTCCCTGCCAACGCTGGGAAAACGCTTTTGACGATAGGTGCGCGCTAAGCGTTCAAAATAAAGCATAAAGGCATACCTCATTTTAAGATGTAACATTATCAGTTGCATTAAAATAACACTTTTTTTTTGATAATTGGAATCAATACAGGACTGAAAGCGGGCTACGTTGCCCCTCACCGTGACCCATCCCTTACTGCTGTGTTTGTACTACAGAAAAGTGGGTGGTATTGACGTGTTCGTAAACAGAACTTCGTTATGGGGTTTTCACGTTGAAATGACCATTGTCGCCGAGGTCGAACAGAGCGAGGCGCTCACGGCTCAGGCAAGGAGTCGAAGGACGAATCCCCTATGAGGGATCAGAGGCAAACCCCAGAATCTCTAAGTCTTCCCAAAAATTGTGACCACTGATATAAAGTATTGAATTATGTATCTTCAAATTACAGTGGATACGCTCTAAACAGGCAAGAACATCCACAATTTGACCATTTTTATGATAGCCCAGACTTATGCTCAACTATTTGTCGGTGTGATGATGCATGGAGCAAGATTGTGCTTGTAATGGATGCAAGATGGAAGGTATTGCACTGGACCTTGGAACATTCGAGCACCTCAAAATAGCATTTTAAATGCATTAGTAAAGGTTTAATTCATTTTACATTGCAGAAGTGATCAATTTGGTTACATTTCTGACCTCATTTTCCTCGTTTGGCTTGATAAAAAATGCTTTCGGCCATATTCCCAAGGTCTGCACTGGGAAAAAGGTGCTGGCACCACACTCAACCAACCCCCTTCGGACGTCTATGTCGAATATATTATGCTACTGTTGGAGAGGAAGAATTCCTATTGAGAATTAAAGACAAGTTATTTTCGTCCTATTCCGTGACTTACCTCTCTATATTCATATAAAATCATATCTTATCTTTGACCGAGTTGGGGTTTTTTTTGGGGGGGAGGGGGGACCTCTATGGACAGGACGCCTCTGGACGGGCATATTTTGTACAATCATGCAGGCATCGTATCTGATGTCAGAGAGATGTACTCAAGAGTGACGCGTGTACGGGACGAAGGATTTCGGGAATTCATTTCGGGAAAACTTGTGGATGCAAAATTACGCAAATTTCGTGCAGAATTGTTCGTCCAACACCCAGCCATGGGTAGAAGTCACATCCCATGCGCTTACGCCTGGGGGTATAGGCCTATTAGATAAAGGGGTTGGCACACCTCTTGATTTAATAAAAACCACTAGGCGTAATATGCTGCGAAGTGTAGGGCTATAGTAGGGTTGTCCATGGCAATCTTTTGAAGGAAGTGGCAACACTAGATGATTACCAACAAAACTGAAGAGGGGCCGTCAGAAAAGTATGCTGCCCTTGAGCGGCCGGTCTGGGGCAGCGCATATTTGGGATCTGGTAAAAAAAACCCACATGATTCATATAGACAACTTAAAACTGAAACTTTGTTGGCGTAGTGTAATTAATAGATTACAAAACTTAAGGTTTAGCCTATACTCCGAACTTAAAGTTTACCCTATACTACGAACTACGTTATACTCATCAAACTGTAAAACGAAGACCTTTTATTCGGGAAGGAATATGATACAAAAAGACCCACCCCATCTTATCATATGTACCTAAATTATGAGAGATCGATTTGTGGCTAGTAGCCTACCCCGTAGGACGCAGAACCGCCGGGTTTCATTAACCGTAGTATTTTTCTTTTCAGTAAGTTATTGTTAATGTTCGTACTAGCCTAGATTTTTCATTTTTTCGTATTTCGTAGTAAGCACCACATTCAGCACCACTCTTATAAGCTTCAGACTGGATGCGGGCGTAATCGGGCAGGGTCTTCGTTTTTGGGTCTTCGTTTTTAACCTCGCTGTGTGGGTGTGTTAAAAACGAAGACCAGAAAACAAAGACCTCTTATTCGGAAAGGAATATTATAAAGAATGACCAAGCCCGTATGATAATATGTACCTAAATTATGAGAAATCGATTTGTGTCTAGTAGTCTACCCCCGAAGGACGCAGAACCGCCGGGTTTCATTAACCGTAGTATTTTTCTTTTCAGTAAGTTATTGTTAATGTTCGTACTAGCCTAGACTTTTCATTTTTTCGTATTTCGTAGTAAGCACCACATTCAACACCACTCTTATAAGCTTCAGACTGGATGCGGGCGTAGTCGGGTAGGGTCTTCGTTTTTGGGTCTTCGTTTTTAACCTCGCTGTGTGGGTGTGTTAAAAACGAAGACCAGAAAACAAAGACCTCTTATTCGGAAAGGAATATCATAAAGAATGACCAAGCCCATATGATAATATGTACCTAAATTATGAGAGATCGATTTGTGGCTGGTAGTCTACCCCCGAAGGACGCAGAACCGCCGGGTTTCATTAACCGTAGTATTTTTCTTTTCAGTAAGTTATTGTTAATGTTCGTACTAGCCTAGATTTTTTCATTTTTCGTATTCGTAGTAAGCACCACATTCAACACCACTCTTATAAGCTGCAGACTGGATGCGGGCGTAGTCGGGCAGGGTCTTCGTTTTTGGGTCTTCGTTTTTAACCTCGCTGTGTGGGTGTGTTAAAAACGAAGACCAGAAAACAAAGACCTCTTATTCGGAAAGGAATATCATAAAGAATGACCAAGCCCATATAATAATATGTATCTAAATTATGAGAGATCGATTTGTGGCTAGTAGCCTACCCCCGAAGGACGCAGAACCGCCGGGTTTCATTAACCGTAGTATTTTTCTTTTCAGTAAGTTATTGTTAATGTTCGTACTAGCCTAGACTTTTCATTTTTCGTATTTCGTAGTAAGCACCACATTCAACACCACTCTTATAAGCTTCAGACTGGATGCGGGCGTAGTCGGGCAGGGTCTTCGTTTTTGGGTCTTCGTTTTTTACCTCGCTGTGTGGGTGTGTTAAAAACGAAGACCAGAAAACAAAGACCTCTTATTCGGAAAGGAATATCATAAAGAATGACCAAGCCCATATGATAATATGTACCTAAATTATGAGAGATCGATTTGTGGCTAGTAGTCTACCCCCGAAGGACGCAGAACCGCCGGGTTTCATTAACCGTAGTATTTTTCTTTTCAGTAAGTTATTGTTAATGTTCGTACTAGCCTAGACTTTTCATTTTTTCGTATTTCGTCGTAAGCACCACATTCAACACCACTCTTATAAGCTGCAGACTGGATGCGGGCGTAATCGGGCAGGGTCTTCGTTTTTGGGTCTTCGTTTTTAACCTTGCTGTGTGGGTGTGTTAAAAAGGAAGACCGAAGATGGAAGACCCGACAAAGGTCTTCGGTCATCGGGCAGAGTCTTTGTTTTTGGGTCTTCGTTTTTAACCTTGCTGTGTGGGTGTGTTAAAAACGAAGACCGAAGATGGAAGACCCGACAAAGGTCTTCGGTCTTCGTTTTCGGGTCTTCGTTTTTAATACACCCAAGCAAGGAACGCGATTCGAGTACTGGAAAACTCCTTCCGCCTTAGGTTTAATAAACACAAAAAGTCTATTACAGACAACGCTATTGGATTCCCAGTAGCTGAACACTTCACTCTCCCCGGTCATGCCCTTGATAATCTAAAAGTAACTCTCATAGCTAGCGACTTTGTTTGCACAGAAAACCGTAAACGTACGGAACTAATTTGGATAATGAGGCTTCAATCACACCTCACTGGACTTAACAAAGACCTCGGTCTTCTTAATCAGTATACCTTTCACCAAACGCTTTAATCCCATTATGTTTGTTTATCTAACTTCCAGCACAGCACATTTCCGGCAATCTGGGATGTAATAAAACCTCAAATTTTCTTGGATCGCTCCCCGCCAACCTATTATGTTGGCGATCAGCTTAGATAATGAACGCAGTGGCGTACACGGGGGGACCATTGGGCCATGCCCCCCTCCCTCACCGATGCCGATTTTTTAGTTCCTAAAAATACGTAAATTTTTAACACAAATTTTACTTCAAAAGGTAGCATAAGTGGCACCAGATTGCATGTAAGGACACCTAATTTTTTAAAAATTTTCAAAGGGGAGGGGGACACCCCTCCCCTTAGACCCCCTCCTCAGACCGACGATCACACAACACACTGCATGCTCCCCCCCTCCCCACCGTGAGAGAAATCCTAGGTACGCCACTGAGTAAAACGGGATTCAGACTTGCATCCCAGCAGCTGAGCTAATCCGTCCTCACAGAAATTTGTAATAAAATAAATTCAAACTTTACATTTTGTTCACAAAATTGCACTTCTTGATGGCTGCTATCAAGCCTGGCAAGTGCCATTTTCGGCGATCTAGGATGTATTAAAATCTCAAATTTTTCTGGTACAACTCCGCTTAGATAGTAAACAGGAACCCCCCACAAAACTCTCTAGAGCCCCCCACCCCAACAAAAAATCCTAGGTACGCCACTGCAAAGAGAAACCAAATGGAAAATCATGCGAATTACAAGGCCTTAAAGTGTCTTTTCCGGCTATCTGGGATGTGTTTTACCCAAATTTTCTAGTATACTAAGCATTGGCGGCGGAAGCGGGGGAATGGGGGGAGGACACGTCCCTCCCTAAAATTTTCAGTGAGGGGGACGTCCCTCCATAAATAAATTCCTAAGGAGAAAAATGAGGAGTTATATAGTAAGTAAAATCAGCAATCAACAAGTATGACCATAATCAATGACAAACTAAATAGCCAAATGATGTTCTGTCGGTTAATTAATCCCTCGATTTTTCTCTGAAAGACTTTAATATTGGCCTACAGTGCACGTCACCAACAAAATTTTATTTAGAAATATAGTGGTCGGAATCAGTACAATTCGGTCATTCAGTTTTGATACCAGGGGCGTAGATCTCTTTTCAACTTTGGGGGGATGGGGTGAACTATCGCAAATGTGGAAAATGTGCACGCGAAGCGTGCACGGCGAGCGCGGAGCGCGAGCCCACGACGGGTGGGGTCCAGGGGCAAACCCCCGGTGGGGGTCCAGGGGGCGAAGCCCCCGGAAGCTCCTGGGTTTTAATGTCTCAGAAGTGCCAGGAAAACTGTTTTAAGGGGTTATTTTCAGTAGTAATGTTCTTTGGTAGGCTATTGGTAAAGATTCATGCATTTAGGAAATAGCCTACTATTTTGAGCAAAAAACTCGTTGATAAGCTGCACTGGATTGAAATTGTACAAGAGCAACAATGTCCTCTTAAGCTCAAAAGGCAGGGATCAACATATACCAGATAACTGGTAACATATACCAGAAAACTGGATTTTGAATTCGGAGATCATTGCAAGACCTGCAAGTTGGCTTGAGATCAGTGGCGTCGCCAGGTTTTTTGTGATTGGGGGCCCCATAGATGATGTCGTAATAATACCTCAATTCCCCCAAGTCTGCGTAAATTACACCTTTATTTTTCATGCGTTCCTGCATTTGCATGCAGCAGTTGATTTTTCGTTTGTCACTACGTAAAGGTGTCGTCCAGGGGAATGGGTTCCCCCTCCCTTTTAAGAATTTTTTTTTATTAATTTAAGGTCTTTTAGATGCAAAATGGTGCTATCTTTGGGATGTTTTTGGAACTGATCATATATGGCCGGACAATGTCCATCTTTTAGTGAATATTAATTTTTGGTAAGGTAAAAGAGGAGAATATGTTGTCTATTAAGAAACAGATACGTTGTCAAAAAATTTCCTGAAGCCCCCTCCCTTCTATTTTACTGCCTTCTATTTCGGTAAAGTTTTTACACAAAAATATGTGTGTGGAGTCCACAGAAACATTCTTGAGTTATTACGAAATATGTCCTTTCCTTCATTGTGCATTGTGAAAGGGCATCTAAAGCCAGCAGATACCTGAATAGGACCTCCTGAAAGCTCTGCATTAATCATATTAATTTTTTTTGGGGGGGGGATTAAATAATGCGTATGCTACCTGACATCCAAATGGTACAATAGAGTACGACGCCGAACACTTTGCAACTATCGTATTTTCACTACTTTTGAACTAAAATCCGGACGAACAGCTGCCAGCAGTGAAAAATGAGAGGGAGGGAGAGTATAGGTGCAGGGAGGTGATATTAGACCTCCCTGACAGGTGTAGTAAAAGGGGTGAAGGACTAATAAGAGCTTTGCAGAGTGCTGTTTTCGTCATAAGTGTATTAACAATCACCATCTATACCGATAATTGCTCAGCGCGAACTGGCGAAGCTCTGGTAAAATTTTTTGAAAAATGTATAACGGCAGATACGTACTTCCAACCTTCTACATTATGCTATACATTAGATTAAAAGATCCCATATTGGTGCGAGGTCCCCCACAGATGTTTGGAGATGTATATCTGTTCTTCGGAAAGTGTCGTGATCAGAACAGTTTCATGTATTATTACCATAATAATGGTCATGACATGGAGTGTAAACAGTGACGAATAATATTTCCATTACAAAACCTGCATTCAGACTCTACATCGAGACACTTTCAATTGCCCAACAAACCTACATGCCCGGCTGCCATAAGCCAGTCTTTTACCTATTAATTCGTGAACTTCCAACATTTTGCTGCTGTGCATCTCCGAAAGTTGCTATTTGAAGATATTGATAATATGAGTGACACTGACGTAAGAATGGAAGTGCGCGGAGCGCGAAAATTTTGATAGATTGCCACGATTTGCTAAAATTCTGATAGTTTGAGAAACATTTGTCATAGAAAGTGAAGAGAGACTGAAAAAATTTCTTACGAAAATGAATAAAATATACTTTCCATCATACACATATCTGTAGACTGAAACATTGGGGGGGGGGGGATGATAACATGGGCCATCCCCCCTAGTCAAATGTTGGGGGATATATCCCCCATCCCCCCGGGATTTACGCCCATGTTTGATACTATGTAAGGCTTACAATAATACCATGATTATTGCCTGGACGTACCCACAAGACAATGACAGGGCTGCCAAGTCTCGTGCATTTTGGGTCATTTTCATTTTCTCACTGAGTCCACGCAAAACAAGAAATTAGGCAGAGAGGAACATGCACGAGATAAAACATACATTTACGGCAACATGCAGTGGCGTAGCTAGAGGGGGGGGGCAGGAGGGCGGCGGCCCCCCACAAGGCCTCTGTCGGAAATAAATAAAAACAAGTCATTTGAAACACTTACAACACTTCTTATGCATTTAAGCAGAATTACACACCGATATGTCAACGTGAAAATCAAAAGTCGGTCTCAAAACTGCCCGAAAAGCAAAAAAAAAAAAAAAAAGGTCCCCAGAATATCGAACAACTATCAAGATAATAATCTGTCGGAGTTAGCTACGCCACTGGCAACATGTCAATGCAAGGTACCTGGGTCCTGGCATCAAGTCGAACTAAGATATGGGTCACAAATTTCTCAAGGAAGTCCCTCAATATTCACCAACTTAGAACATGACTACTAAAGATCTGATTAGACGCCTTGAACAAGATGCATTGTAGTAAGGCACTGTACCTATGATAACTGTCTTCTGTTAATAACTTGTGGAAAAATTAATGTGTTGAGAGTTGAGACATGAAATTATGTGAAGCAGAAAATGCAAAAGTAAGACATGGGAAGGGCAATTTCCGGCGATCTGGGAGGTCTATTTTGTCAAAAGTTTTCTTATACGATCCGCGCCAACTGATGGTGGCGCTCCTCTTAGATGGTATAGTGCCGTCAATCACAGGTCGAACAACTTCGCCCCTCCCCTTTTCAGAAATCCTGGATCCGCCCCTGGTGTTAATACTGAAGGAATGTACACTGAACTCCTATAGTTATAGTATACAAGCTTTTGCCTCGCATACAAGCATCTTCATGGCGTAACCGATCTCGAGGATGCTTCAACAGGAGCCATAACCAATATCAAATATCAGCGGAAGAACTAAATCGTACTTGAAGAACAACGAGTGTGTATAGATTTAACATACCAGGAACAAAGTAACGCATTTTACATTAAGATTTGCATTTGTTTTCAAGCCTAGCAGTAGCCCCGCCAGGATTTGGTGATGGGGGGTAGAACAGATGACGTCGCAGCCTCACTGTCCCCCCAAGTCTGCGTGCCGAATTGTGCCTTTTTGTGCGTCCCTGCGATTGTATACAGCAGTGTGGAATCCTTTTTGTCAATACGTAAAGGTGTCGTTCTGAAAATCCAGATGAACAGCTTCTAGCAATGGGCAATAGGAGGGAGAGTATAGGTGCAGGTAGGTGATATTAGACCTCCCTGATACGTAGTGACAAAAAGGTTTTGAGGACTAAAAGGCGCGTTTCAGAATGTTTGATTCGTCATAGGTGTATAAACAGTCACCACCTATTCCGGTAATGGCTGCGCGCTAAGTTCTCTGTTAAAATTTTTGAAAAATGTGTAACGGCAAATACGTACTTTCAGTCTTCCACATCATGCTACAAATTAGATTGAAAGATCCCATAGATCCCTACAGAAGTTGGAGATGTACCTCTGGTTTCGAAAAAGTGTTGTGATCAGAATAGTTCCATGTTGTATTACCCTAATATTGGCCATGAGATGGAGTGAAAACCGTGACGAATGCGAAGCGCGCCGAAATTTTTCATTAAATAAGATAACCATGAAAAAACCTGCATCCATGCGCTACATCGAGACACTTTAAATTCCCCAACAAACCTATTTGCTAATCACAAAGCCAGTCTTTTACCTGAGAATTAGTAAACAGCTTTCAACTTTTGTTGCTGTGCTTCTGCGGGAGTTGCAACCCGAAAATATTGATAAAAAGGTCAATATTGAGGTAAGGTTTGAAGCGCGCGGAGCGCGCAAAAATTTTGAGAGTTTGCGAAGGATTTGCTATAGTTCTAATAGTTTGAGAACCATTTGTGACAGAAAATAGTTACAATAGATCCATCACTCAGTAGAAAACACGCTTCACCCTACCTCCTACAGAAATCTATTGCCTGAACGCCTTTTGGGATCATTGTAAAATTTTCAAAAAAAAAAGTCTGAAATCCCCCCCCCCCCGTGCCAGTGCCACTGGACCCTAGGACAGCATTGCAGATAACTAAGTAGGCCTAGCATATAATATAGAGTAAACAGTGTGTAATATGTAGGCCTAGACTCATAGCCTTCAGAGTTGCCAGATAGCTGTAGTATTATATCTGATCATGATGGCCAAATGTGTTGCAGTTGCACTTTTTCCTATCTAAGAAAGAATTCTGGTTGATAACTTAAGATATTTATTTATGGAACTGGTATATTAGTTCATCATATTTTTTTCGATAGCCAATGATCAATGGGTTTAACATGGTCATGAAAAGGCCAACAGGCAATCCTAAAGAGCTAGGAATGGATAGCACAGAACAAAAACTGAGAAGGGGATTTCAATACACACATACACACACACAGTGAACACGCAATGCAGTGCAGTACCAGACTGTCACTGTTCTGATTATACTGAGTAACCTGACCTGTGTGCTAGTCCAGTGCACTATTATCCCCATTGACCAAGTTAAGTTTAAAACCCACTCACCAGCTCACAGAAGAAGGTTCAACCCATAACAGATATAGTGTATGGACTCGCTGGATAAATGAGTTTTTTTCTCCATTAATTTTTTTTTTCAGTGAAAGTAAATGAAGTAAAAAATAGTTTGAAATAAATGAGTTTATTGAGAAAAAAAAATAAAAAAACGACAAGCTTTTTGCCGGTCTCGAAGCGAGACCGACACCACAGGGTGTTGAGATGGAGACCGGCAAAAACCGGTCTCGAGACCGAGACCGGTCTGTACTACATCCCTGATACAGAGGGTCGTGAATTTCATCCCATGTCGCAAAGCCTAGTTGCTGTTCTCTTGTGTGTGCCATGCGGTAGGGTCAGTTGGTGAGCGACTCACGGAGCATAGTTAGTGGCTACTTCATTGGGTAGTCCAGGTGGTTTCGATATAATTACGTATGTATGTATGTATGTATGTATGTATGTATGTATGTATGTATGTATGTATGTATGTATGTATGTATGTATGTATGTATGTATGTATGTATGTATGTATGTATGTATGTATGTATGTATGTATGTATGTATGTATGTATGTATGTATGTATGTATGTATGTATGTATGTATGTATGTATGGATGGATGGATGGATGGATGGATGGATGCATGCATGCATGCATGCATGCATGCATGCATGTATGTATGTATGTATGTATGTATGTAACATTGCCATTCCTAACCCAGTGCAAGGATATGTTGATGACATTGTTATCTGTGCCACACAAGAACAAGACCTTCTTGGGATGTGTGATAAGACGGATAGTTTTGTAACCGTTACTTGTATGAATATCAAACATAGGAAATGTGCTGTCCTTCATGGCCAACGGTGTGGGAATAATTGGAGCAAACATGACGGTACATCTGGAATTCAGATTACCATCCAAAATCAGCCAATTCCGAAATTAGGCAAAAGCGGCAAATACACCTATCTTGGGCACGATATTAGTTTAGATGGCAAGGCTTCGGAAGCTCAACTCAGTTCCATTGTAATAGAGTTTCATAACATACTTAGAAAAATTAACGAGTGTCCCTTGCCTGTCTCTACTAAAATCCAAGCGGTTAATGACATGGCAATATCAAATTTAAATTTCTATTTTAGTAATATCACCTTCCCCGCGAAGACGCTAGCCAACATGGAGGACAACATCGTGAAATACATGCGGGAATGGTTTCATTTAAATAAGTCTTCAAACAGGGACATAATTTTTCTTCCATCTAGCAAAGGTGGCCTTGGAGTTTTAAGCCCCTCGTCAATGTATGTTTCCAAAAAGTTGTCTTTTCTGCTCCAGACGTTAAATTCTGATGATCCGCAAACAAAGTACAGTGCAAGGTCATCTTTCCAACTTCATATGTCAAAGAGGAAAGCTGTGTTGCATGATGCTAATGAAGGTGTCCCCCTGTTTGGGGGTTACGGGGTGGATTCTGGGGGGAGGGTTATCAAAAGGGGTAAGGTTAATTGGCCAAAATCTATTTGGGTGGAATTTAATGAGCTCTGCATTCGTGAGAACCTTCCACTGGAGGTCCCCAATGACGTGTATCTATTGTCTCTGAACATGACAGTGTATCGTTTGTTTTTCGCTCTCACACTGCACTGTCCAAGTACCTTAAACACACTCATGTTACTAGGAGGATTAACAGGCTGCGTAACCTTTATTCACAAGGAAGAATATTAAGAGTCGATTGTAGCGTAGTTTTGTCTTCTGCATATCTCTCCAACTGTACTTTGAGTGACGAACTTACTAGATTTATATTTAAATCACGTATGCAGTTACTAGAATGTAATTCCCTTCTTCATAAATACTACCCAAATTCATATCCAAGAAAGTACAAAATTTGTAATAACCCATTTGATACGGTTTCCCATATTATGAATGGATGTATGGAATTTAGGAATTATTACACTGCCAGACATGATAGAATTGTTTCCCTTATTAGAGATCAGATCATGAAGAAACACCCTAATGTCGATATTTATAGTAATCAGATTATTACAGGTGATATGTTTTATACGCAAACAGACTTTAATTGCGTTCATCACAGAAAACCAGATCTTCTTATCTGTGATCGTCTAGTCAGGAAGGCTTTCATTGTTGAGATCTCATGCCCATTTGATGCATTTATTAATACCTGTTACAATGCCAAATTTAACATCTACCAACCACTGAATGAACTGATCATCCTTGACACTCCCTATTCTTGTAAGACTATCGTGCTTGTAATTGGTAGTCTAGGAAGTATACACAAACGAGTTACTTCCGGCCTAAAGATGCTGGGCTTCCCAAATAGTAGGAGCAAAGCTATTGCCAAATACCTCAGCATTAGTGCCTCCATTGGGTCCAATAATATATGGAAAAAACGTGCCCATAAATATGGCCACGTTGAATGCACTTAAGTCATATATGTGCTGGGATTTTGGCCCCCCCTCCCTGGTGAATAGTTGTTGTATAGGTTCAGCTTACTTTTTTTCCTTTTCCACGTAGGCATGCTTCTTGCATTCTTGGAATTTAGCGCTTGTACTATAATGTTATTGTTATATTACCGTGGATACAAATGCAATAAATGGTTCAAATATGTATGTATGTATGTATGTATGTATGTATGTATGTATGTATGTATGTATGTGTGCGTGTATGTATGTATGTATGTACGTACGTACGTACGTATGTATGTATGTATGTATGTACAATTGCACACGTTCCCCGAGGGGGTCCAACAGTTTCCCGCCCCGACGTGCGCCTCACCTACCCCCTACACCAACCAGGGGTGGCACCAGGATTTGCTCGACAGGGGGCAAAGCTCCCTGACGGGGGCAGTAACCCGAAGTCCCGATAACGGCGATAGAGTGCCGAAACGATGTTTGAAGCGAAATTTGGAAGCTCGAAGTGCGCCGAAAATTTCGGGCCCTTATTGGAAAAAAATTGAAGAAAGTTGAGCTTTTACCCGTAGGAAATTTGAAAACATTTGAGTTTTCAACCAAGAAAATTACAAAAATTTGGGTTTGTATTTAAGAATTTGCCCTAAGTTGGACCGAAATTAAGTCAATAGTCGGGCGACTGGCTGATGTCGGGAACTACATATTTTATCGTATTCACAACGGATCCCCGACAAAACCGGAAATTTCCCCCACAGGCAGCCTTCCCACACGGGGGGGGGGGGCATTCCCCACCCCACTTGGCGCCACGTACCACTGACATCACCACGTACATTTTTACGTTTTCGTTTTTCCCTCTCTCCCTTTGTTCTTAATTTTACTCTTTGAATGTTTCTGTCACGAAGGGAGGGGGCTAGCCACCTGAGTCCGCAACTAAGGAGGGGGAGGGTTCTGACGGGCGGTTCGGAGGTGGGACTCAATGGATTTAATGGAGAGGGCATGGTGGGGTAGGAGGGGTATTTGGCATGAGAGCCACGAGATGACAGGTAACATTGGGGAAAATTCGATATATCCCGTCGGGCCCTCCTCAATTTCTCGACGAGAACGACAAACTTCACCGACGGGGGGGGGGCAGGCTTCTTCGACCGAGCATAGCCCCCAGGGCTCTCTGTCACCACCCCCTGATTTTTAGATGGCTGGTTGTATAAAAAACAAACCATTATTCAAAAAATTTTAGTTTGGTGGTACTTTTCATAGCAGGGGGCGAAAGACTCATTTTGAAATTAGCTGGGGCCCACCACACTATTACACCAACTGGAGAACACTGATACATACTCTTGCCCAGAAGTGGAAATTTCCAAACCGGTATCAGGATCCCCCAAGACAATTGGCCACTTCCCTCGTCAATTCCCCTTAGGCAACTACCCCGGTCAAATTTCCCCCGCCCTTAAAATAGCCCCCATGACAATCATCCACTTGAGTGACCTGCCCGGGGCTAATTTCATAGGCCTACGAGAAAGCTCACGAGAGTGCCTGAAATGTCTTCAATTTTCTCTATTTTTGCAGGATGAGTACTTCAGTTCCTTTCCTACCGGATACACATCACAATTGGAACACATCTTTTCAGCAACATGATCTAAACTGTCCCCCCTCCCTCCCCCAAAAAAATTCGAGCGTGTTAAATTCGTAGGGTGACATCCTCCGCGGATATTCCCCTTGAATTAGTGGTGCGCTACCTACAGATGGCTCAGCTGCTGATTCAAATACGATTTCTGATTGGTCAGAGCTTGGACACATGTTGCCGGAAAATTAATTTTGAATTACTTGACGACATGTGTCGATACATGTCGGGACACATGTTGCCAATTGTTTTCGCTCTGTACACACTTTCAACATTTTCGGAAACAAGGTGTTGTGGCAACTTGTGTCGACACATGTGTCCCGACATGTTGATAGTGCACACAGGCCTTTAGGTGAAGTAGGATATCTATCTATATTCCCCTAGATTGCACATGTAGGGAGATGAGATAATGACTGAACAGAAATTTTCAGTACATCGTTTTGAGCGTTTTGCATTACTTCGGAAAAGGTATTAGGTACAATTAATTGAAATTCACTCTACTAATAAGGCAGTGAAAATCTCTACCATTAATTTGTAAAATGCACATCTTATACGATTGATTAAAGTTGTTTTGACTCCAGATTATTGTAAGAGTGTGATAGCAAAAGTGTCATGTCAGCGACAGTGTCAATCAATTCGAATTATTCAGTGGTCATGTCTGTGTTCCCCGTTTCCTTTTTCAGGCAACTAAACTAAATAAAATCCGTCACACAGTTCGCCTGGATGATAAAATCGGACCTGCTCCTCCAACGAAACATTGAAAGAACTATAGGTTATAACTTACCGTCATGGCCACCCCCACAATTGAAATGACAACACAGGATGCAAGCAACGCCACACCCAATTGTTCTATGGTAAAAGAGGATTTAGTTTTAAATGCAGGTCATACCTCCTGGCTGGTCGCCGTCCTCGCATTGTACTTTTTGATTGGTTTCTTTGGAAATGTTGTTCTGGTGGTCCTCATGGCGAAGGAAAAAAGTCTCAGGGACGTCAATAATGCGTTAATCACAAACTTAGCGGTGTCAGATTTCATGTATGTCGGACTTTTTGCACCGATACTCATATTCAGTGAATTTTACCAATATCGACCTTTTGGGAAAACATTTTGTATTATTTCCATCATGGCCAACTATACATCGCAAGATGTATCAACACTTTCATTGACAGCACTCTCTCACTTTCGTTTCTGCGCTATTGTGACGCCTTTCCGATCAAGAAGGAAAAAACGCAGCAAGTTAATTTTTACCTTTTGTGCTTTGTCATGGCTGATAGGAGCAGCATTTTCCATTTACCCGACATTGGCATGTCAGGAACATCCTCTTCGGGAGTGTTTCATCTGGTCAAGACATAGAGTGCAAATGTTTGAGGAAAATAAACAATTCTTCAGGTTCTTCTGGATACGTTTTATCGTCCTATATCTCTTGCCTCTCGTCACCATCGTTTACTTCTACGGAAGAGTAGCCTACACTCTTTGTGTCATTCCCACCTCGTTGGAAGAAAGTGTATCGGCCAAATCCCATAATCAAACAATATCGCGATCGCGTAAGAGACTCAAGTTCATCGTTCTAATTATTGTGGTCATCTTTTTTGTTTCTTGGTTACCGACATATATTTTTTGGCTGACTGGATTGGACGACACCATATTCATTCACTGGCTTAACATGCTAAGAAAGGTTACCATGTTTATACCAGCGACCACGAACCCTATCATTTTGATAGTTATGAGCTCGAGTTACCGAAAGAGATTCTCTGCCCTTTTTACAAGTAAGCCTGTGGACAAGCCACAACTAACACTAAGGGTGCCTTTACACTAGCTCTGGATCAGATGTTCGAAATCAAACCTTTAGTGCAAAGCAGATCAGATGTGGATCAAATCGCTGGATTTTTATCTTGGCAAGGGGTAGGATCCGACCCGAAGCATGAGATAAACGCCTGCACTGTATATGCTCTAGGATCAACAGTGTTCCAAACCAATGGCGCATCTGTACATTTCTTCTTATTACGTTAACGCTGGAAGAGAGTTTGTAACAACGGACATACTAAAAGGAGATCAGAGCACAAAACAAGACTGTGTTAATGCACTAGGATCAATGCATGTTTTGGTTTTAATGTCACCAGACAATGCCTTAATAATGAAAATGAACCATCTTGAAATTGCTGCTTCATAACCGATACATAGATGGAAGCAGTTCACTGAGTTATGTGTTAGTACAGTTTTCCTAGATTTGAGAAAACCTTTCTGGCCTGCTTAGTCATCAAGTGTTGATTTATTGATTGATTTGATTTATTTGATATCTTAAATTGATTATTATGATAACAATAGTCAGGCAAAAACATCAGACAAACCACTACCCGTATATAAAGGTGACAGGGAACATAGTACAAGAAAATGAGATATATTTTGTGACTTATAGCGTAGCCATTAAGCAAAAGAAGATAAAGGACCAGAAAAAGTAATCTTTTCAAGTCTGGCCCCTTACGCTACAGTAAGGACACCAACATAGAAAACAAACAGAAAAACACACACACACACACACACACAAAATAAACGAGTACAAAAGAGGTTTAAGTGTTTAAACTTGCCTGTAACGAAAGATGAATTGTGGCAACATATTGGTCAAGTTATTTTTAAGTCTTCTTTTGAATGATGCTAAGGACGAGAAGTTGCATATATTCAAAGGGAGGGAATTCCGTTATTTAACACCTGTCCAACAAACATGGGACTGCTTACAAGAGTTCTAGACATACAGGGGTGCAACTGATTTTTTTTCTTTTCGCCCGAGTATTATAGGATAAAAGTCAGAACTAAAATTGAAATAAGTTTCAAAATCTTTTGCAAGGAGACGGGTGATGATATCAATACATAAATATTCAAAACTGGTTAGTGTAAAGGTAAAAAATTTAGAGGATATGTATAGCTCCTTGAAAATAGCTGCCATGTGAGCCTGATACGACACGTTACAGACTGCAGTTTGGAGGCTAAGTTTGACGCGAAGTTTTCCTTTCATATTTTAATCTCCTTTTTCATTATAAGGCAAGTGCCTATATTAGTGGTAAAATGGCTTAAGGTCTCCATGCGACTATTCAATATAGTAATGATTCATATATATATATATATATATATATATGAGTTGAGTCGGTAAAGCTGAAAAATCTGGGCGAGGTGAAAAAGCAATGTTGACTCCACCGGGATTCGAACTCGGGACCTCCCGCTTGCTAGTGCGGACGCTCTAACCACTGAGCCATGAAGCTAAGATGGTTTGGCCTTTTTTCAATCCCCATATATATATATATATATATATATATATATATATATATATATATATATATATATATATATATATATATAGGTATATATATATATATATATATAGGTATATATATAATATGAGATAAACAAGTCGAAGTTCCACGTGTACTCTTAGAGATGAAAAATTAGATGAAAATCCGAAAACATAAACAAAAGATGGACAAAAGAGAGTACTGTTTTTTGTTAGCGTCAAATATTTCCGCTCCACCTGGGGCCTTCTTCAGTGACAATAGACCTTATGCATTGACATCACACTGACGTCATTTTGGGTGCAAACAATGAAGCACACGTGCACGAACGGCGTGGATTTCGCCCCACGTGTAGTAGACTTACGCGCGTATACGATTGGTTGACGAATCAGCTGTCTGCATTTATGGTATTACTTGCAATGATACGCGCTTTTCCGCCATCTTCCTCCAAAAGAGGGAGCTCTTTCTCCATTGTGACATCATGCATAAGGTCTATTGAAAGCTTTGAATCTAACCACACACATTAGTACATGCAGAAGAATTTCCCTGTCAATTCTTTTTTTTCAAAACTTTTTCAAAATGTTTTCAAATTGTTTTATACCCTATCTACACTGGCAACAAACCGAAAATAAGTGTGTTTTGGGCATGTTGAAAGTGAATGTTTTGGAAATGTTTTGCAAATGTTGCTCGTGTATACAGGCCTTTAGTTAGTATCAGTGTGTAAATTTCACTGATGTAGCACTCGAGACCGGACTCGAGACCGTTTTTTTTTCGGATCTCCGTCTCGGTCTTGACACCCTGTGGTGTCGGTCTCGGTCTAGGCCTCGAACCCTTACGGTCTCGGAAATTCTTCCGGTCTCGCTTCGAGACCGGCAAAAAACTTGTAGTTATTTTTTTTCATTTTTTTAAATAAACTTATTTCAAAATAATTTTTCGTTCATATACTTTGGAAAAATAATTCATTGAGAAAGAAAACATTCATCCAGCGAGTCTATCATACACTATATCTATTATGGGTTGAACTTTCTTCTGTGAGCTAGTGAGTGGGTCTTCAACTTGGTCAATGGGGATAGAAGTGCATTGGACTAGCACGCAATCCCCGGTATAATCTAAACAGTGACAGTCTGGTACTGCACTGCTTTGCGTGTTCACTGTGTGTGTGTATGTGTGTGTGTGTGTGTCGAAATCCCCTTCTCAGTATCTGTTCTGTGTTATTCATTTCTAGCTCTTCAGGATTGCCTGTTGGCCTTTTCATGGCCATATTTAACTCAATTTGGCTAATAATGATCATTTGGCTATCGAAAAAATAGAATGAACTAATATACCAGTTCCATACATAAATATCGTAAGTTATCGACCAGAATTCCTTCCTAGGTGGGAAATAAGTGCAAATACAAAACATTTGGCCATCATGATCAGACATGATACTACATCTATATGGCAAGTCTGAAGGTTATGAGTTTAGGCCTAGATATTACACACTGTTAAAAGTCGTGTGACATGCCACAAAAAAGAGCTGTTTCACTTGTCAGTTGAAGAATTAAGTCCTCCAATCAAAGATCTGTTGTAATTATTTCAATATCTTTTACCGTTCTCAAAATATAGGTCTTCAAAGTTTGATGGTTTCTGAACAAACTCATTGCCTATTGAAAAAAATAATGATTGGAGTGTTGCACAGTGTTAAGATTTCTTTTGTTAACCCTATATAAAGTATCTCTTAATTACTGATCATACAGATTACAGTTTGGTAAGTGATATCAATATTTCTCAAGGAAAGAATTTTCACTTTTATAGTAAACCCCTCAGGGGGGATAACAATGCTACCAGTGTCCTTGAAATTACGGTTGGAAAAAACAAAGGCTAACATGAGCCATATGGTATGCCCATCTTTCAATGTCACATATTTGCATATTTAGCTCATCTTTATTCATGATTCAAGTGTGAAATAGAAATGACCCTGTAAAATGGTCAATATTTGATGGATTTTAATGGGAATTTCGGCTATCTTCTGGATATTTGATGCTTTTTACATCAAATATCCAACTATGTTATTTTCATATCACACCACCTATAACGGTATATTATTTGCTATAGGCCTACATCCTGCAATCCAAGCTATCCTAGGCTCGAAAACAAAATGTCCGATAATTGAAATGCCAGTACTCCATGGTATGTTTGGTCCGAAGGAAAAGTTGACACTATCTATAGAGTTCTGTTACTCATTCTTCTGTGGGTTCGACAAACTTACTATGAAGCATTAATTGGCACCAAGTTCATAAACACTGAAGACGTGGAGCACTCACTGACTCCGATTTAAAGAGAAGGGCCACATTAGAAAAATACATGATTATGTTAAATTATTAATTTTGTTACCTGTGTTTGGCATGTTATAATATAAAACAGATGTATATATTAATGAAGTGATGCACTTTTGCATGGTCTATACACTGTAAAACACTTTTGGGTAGAAATATATCAAAAACGCGAGTAAAGGTGTCCGCTATGCTATACACCGTTTGCGTAAGTTTACTCTGTTATGGCGAGTGTATTTACTCATCGAACGCTTTGAATACTCAGTACGTGCGTTTTAGTCATTTGTCCGCTATAGTATTCACTTCTCGCTTATTTCATGCTCCTTTGTTTAAAATTAAACACGTCCTGAGTATTCAAAGCTTTCGATGCGTAAATATGCTTTCCATAACAGAGTAAACTTATGATGCAAATGGTGCATACTATAGGAGAGAGCTTTACTCACGTTTCTTTTTTTGAGCATTTTTAGCCAATTTTTTGGTTCCTTGCGTTAGCAAAAGAAACCTATGTAGTCAACTTGACGTGCGTGTGTAGGTGTATGTGTGCGTGTGGGTGTGTGTGACACTTGCTTCGGTATGCTGTAACACAACAAGGGAAAGTTGGACTAAACTGAAACTTAGTATATGGATCTGTTATAGTGAGAAGGTGTGCCCTATTGTTTTTGGTGGAGGTCAAAGGTCATCTGGGGTCACCAGGGGTCAAAGACCGAAAACCTTGTTTGCACGATATCTCAAGGTAGGAAGCTTGGATAGATTTCATACTTGGTATGTGGATGCGTTGTGGTGAGAAGATATTGAATCTGTTGTTTTTGGTGGAGGTCAGAGGTCATCTGGGGTCACCGGCAGTCAAACAATGAAAACTTGTTGTTAACACAATATCTCAAGGTAGGAAGCTTGGATAGATTCCATGTTTGACTTGTGGATGTGTTATGGTGAGAAGGTAGATGCTATTGGATTCTTTCCTTTCGTCCATTTTAAATAAAAGTGGCCATGACACGTAAATTGGAGTAACGGGAGA
The DNA here is from genome assembly GCA_029531755.1 of Holothuria leucospilota. Taxonomy (NCBI): domain Eukaryota; kingdom Metazoa; phylum Echinodermata; class Holothuroidea; order Aspidochirotida; family Holothuriidae; genus Holothuria; species Holothuria leucospilota. The sequence goes on along the minus strand of CM055975.1, from coordinate 1,931,944 downwards.
CTAATTTAGCCTAAAGTACACAAAAAGCTCTTTCTAAAACTGTTTTCATCACCTTTACACCCTTGAGCATTAAAAAGAAATTAATGTTTCAAAAAATTGCACCAAAAAATAGACTGTTGAAAATGAGATTTCAAGCCAACACAATAATGACGTCATTTTAGGAACACCAGCCTCCGTATACCGAACCTGGCGTACAGCATAGCCTATGCATACGTAAGGGATAGTAATGATTGTAATTCGCGGCATGTCTTGAATTTGAACTTTTTCTGTCTGTTTGGAGAGTGGTGTCGGCCTGTTATATTTTGGGGCTGCAGTAGGCTATTACTAATAACTACAAATACTCTTGATTCATAACCGAAGAACGAAAAAACTCGGCAGTGTACTGTTCGGTTCAGTCTGCAGTAATATGTACAGTGAGTGGACTGGCAGCAGCCAGCGAAATACTTTGCACACTCGATCATAGGCTAGTTCCACGATTTCCACTGACACTTGCACGAAAGTAACCTAAAGTTCATATTTTGACTGCCTACATAAAACTTTCCAAGCTTAAGTCCCTTTCAATTGCTCGAAATGCTTCTCATGCTAAAATTGTTGTGGTGTTGTACTTTCACCTCACCTAACAGTCTCAAATCGATACGGTTCTATGCGCCGTAACGAATTACTCACCCCATCTGCATCACTGACGTCTTGTTCAGTATCGCCTTCACTTTTCTGATTTCAGATCCAAGAAAACTCACTTTACCGACAGTCCAACATTCCTCTCCGATCAGGGAGTTGTCATTAGATGGCAACTCCCTGGCTCGGATCCGTCATTCCAAGGAAAGTATTAAACTTGATTTCACATAGTACCTACTACGAAACAGTGCTGGTGATCATGGGCGTCCGGAGGGGGGGGGGCAAGGGGGGCACTTGCCCCCCCCCCGGAAAATCAAAAACGTGAAAATACGAAGAAAAAATAAAGAAAAAAACGGAGCAGCAGCCCCCCGAGCGTTTTGGGTATTTTTAAAGTTAATATTTACGATATTGCTTATGTTTCCCTTTTTACATGCGGTAAATAGGCCTTGGAAGTGCCATTTCCAGCGATCTGGGAAGCATTTTGGGCTAAAATTTTCTTGCGCTCCGCGCCAACCCATGGTGGCGCGGAGCGCTGAGAGTGTCTATGGGCTTCGCCCCCCCCCCCCCCCTTGGCGTATTCCTGGCTACGCCTTTGTCAACATCGTGTGAAAAGTAGCATCTAAACGCTTTATTGGGAGTAAAATATTGCCCATGAAAAAAGTTGGGCAGCCTAAAAAATTTTGCCCCCCCTTGAAGTTTTTTCTGCGGACGCCCATGCTGGTGATACATTGTGTAGTATCAGGTATGCTGTGTACTGTACCATGTTGTACCTATGCTGTTGCATTGTGAATGTTTGTACATGCAGCTACTACTTATCATGACACCAAGAGGAAAAACCTGCGTGAAATGCATTTAATTGACTAAAACAACTGGTAAGCACGAGAAAGGGGATAACAATTCCTTTTTCCAAAAACTTTTCACGCAGGTTTTACATTGTATCGACCTTGGTAACCGGTACAATGGAATGCAAACACTGTATCAAATGTCCGAAGGATACCACGGCAAACAACGATCAGTTCCTAAAGTGACGTCACATGACGTAACAAGATTTTGAAAATTTTCGGGAAGACTAACTTTTGAAGGCTGGAAGAGGGTGTCTTTTTTCTCAATTTTTGAACGGAAAAACAAGTTGTAAACAAACAGAATGGTTGATTTTTGTTGTAGGAAACGTATTCCTAAAGATACCAAAGGGTTTAAACCGTTAATTTACACGTGGCATAGCCACTTTTAGTATGTCACAGGCTAATCGATAATGGGAATCCGTGAGGCTTAGTCCCTGTATTGAGAGGAGTGCATCTCCCGCTAGCAATGACTGCAGATATGTAAACTTGTTGATAACGGGAATGTCAGAATTATCCACAATTGCAACAAATTTGTCCCAAAATGTTTGCCAGGTTGTAATGTCACCGCTAAATTTTGGCAGTTCAAGTTTAGGCAAACGGGTCGAAGACAAATTTTTCCCTGTAGATACGGACGGTCCTGTACTAGAAGCCTTAATTTGTCCAATAACTCGTACTGCTTCTGTGCTTCTGATTTACAAAACAACGCTTAATTACGAACTGTACTTGCCTGTTCTATTTCTTTTAATAAGTCGACTTCCTCAGTTATGAGTTCTTGGATTTGTTCTTGTATTTCGTCTAAGGCTTTCAAACGTTTGTCGAACTCCTCTACTCGTAGGTTAATTTCCTCTACGATCACGCCCTCCACTTTCACAATGTCCATTAACGTATCTGCTTTACGTGCAAGCCATCCTCTTGCTCCTATTCGTGATTTTTTCAGCTTTTCCATGATGTTGCTTATACAGTAAATATCCCGGGTTTCGGCACCAATGTCACAGAAAGTCTTCAAAATAAACTAGGTTTCTGGACTTGAACATAACGAACGAAACAAACGGAAAAAAACCAAGACAGCAAACCTTTTACCGTGAGTGTCACTGGCCAAGTGACGCCTATCTTATTCACAGCTTCACAGGTACACAATAACTACAACGCACATACCAAAACTAAACACAAAAGAAAGTGCACACAATGATAGAAATTGCACAATACAAAGAGAGCGATGCAGAGTACGAGATTATCCCAGGTGCGGAATCTATACCTGCTATAACAGAGTTTATAGCTTTTACGGGCTTCGTCCCACCAAATGTTCGTTTGCTCTATATATTTACTTTGTAGCTCTGATGGGTAACACTACTTCCCTTTAAATTTTTAAATTTTACAACTGCTTTTATTCTTTTGGCTCGTTTTTACGTCGACTTCGTGCTGATTTTAGCATGTGTTTATTCTTTCCCTTAAGTTCTTTCTTTTCTTGCCTTTCCTTAAGTTTTTGTGGTTTGTTCAATCTCTCCCTTTCTTTGGTTTGGTTTGTTTGGTATCCTAGTTCTTTCTTATCTGGTTTTGGGTCCTTGGATTAATATGCATGTTTCTTTTGTTCTCTTTATCAGGTTTTCTGTTCAAGCTAATAGCTTTTAAGGATATCTTTTACTGGAGGTGTGAATCTTCTGTGTGTTTCCGTTCATGAATTCCTTTCACTTCGACTAGACGACTGCAATCGAAGTAATGCTATCGTGAGTCGCCAACAACGCGGGTTTTGGCGACTCGTTTTGCTTGCGATTTCTTAGCCGTCGTAAAAGGTACCGTTTTGAAAAAAAAAACTGAAATAAAATTACCTTCTTTACCTCTCTCCGCCTAAACCAATTGATTCCGTAGAGCGCAAATTTGATTGGCCAGTTTAACTGACTGCGGTTGAAGTACCAGTGATTTGTAAACCAATACGTAGAACGGAAGTTCCTTGTGATTTCTTGAGGGCTTTCGGAAATTTGGGGTTTGCAGACGATTATGGTACAAGTAGAGATGTCACGATATACGTCTTGATTGGACAAGACTTCTATTGGAACTTCATGGAGCGGGGCTTTATTAGGTTAGACGGAGGTCCTGTTGCTCAGGAGACAAAATCTGGGTGGGTGGTTAGTGGTTCCTGGAAAGGTAATACGGCCGGGACCCACGGGGTTAATTGTGCCCATCAATTGGTTTGTCTCAATGATATTCCAGAACTAGATTTTCAGCGGATTTGGGAAATAGAAGAAAATGGAATAGGTCTTATTGAAACTGGAAACAAGTGTATTGATCCTGTCTGGCAGAATTTTCAAAATTCTGTAAGTTATATTAATGATGAAGGCCGCTACGAAGTTTCTCTACCTTGGAAAAATAAGTATGTCGCTTCTAGGTTGTTAAATAATGAGAAGTTAGCTAAAAGAAGGCTTGGCGCTCTTTCCAAAAGACTGAGTAGAAACTCAAAGTTACATGAAGCATATGATAAGGCATTGTTAAATATGGAACAGGATGGTATAATTGAAGAAGTTCCAACAAATGAATTGTGTACATCAAACCCGGTGTTTTATCTGCCCCTGCACAGACTAGTGGTCAGAGATTCTAGCCTTACTACTAAGGTACGCCCCGTGTTTGACGCATCAGCCAAAGGTTTTAATAATTTGTCTTTAAGGACTGTTTGCTGGACCTTGTTTGTTGGGTAATCTAGTGGAAATTCTGATACGATTTAGAAGGTGGCCTATTGCCATAACTGCAGATATTACTAAAGCGTTCCTTCAGATTCAGGTTAGAAAACAAGATCAAGATGTTCACAGATTCCTATGGAATCATGAGGGTGAAACACGAGTCATGAGATTTGCAAGAGTACCATTTGGGAATAAAAGCAGCCCATTTCTTCTGAATGCTACTATTAAACCACCTCTCCAATTACCCTCCCTCTACAGCAAAGACAGAACTAGAGGAAAATTTGTATTGCGATGATTTGTTGACAGGAGCTGATACCGCAAAGGAAGGTTATGCCCTATTCAAAGATTGTGATCAGATCATGATTTCTGCCGGCATGACATTTGCTAAACTTACCTCCAATAATGCTGAAATGTCTGAAATATTCTTTCAAGAATTTCAAACAAAGTATTTGGATGTCCAGTCCTTGAAAATTCTAGGGTTAAAGTGGATTGCAAAATTAGATCATTTTTCTTATGACGGTGTAGAAGTCCCGGCTGACATATAGTTGTTACAAAGAGAATTGTGTTAAGCTGTATGGCCAGAATGTTTGATCCACTGGGTTTTCTAAATTCCTTCTTAATGACAATCAAGATACTGTTTCAGGATTTATGGACATTGGGCATTTCCTGGGATGAAGAAATCCCTGAAAATTACTCCAAAAGGTTTTGGGAATGGGTTGCTGGTCTTAAGTTGATTCAAAATTGGCACATTCCCGGTTGCTATGTGAACTCTGTGTGGAAAAAATTGCATAATGTTGAGGTAAGTGGGCTTGGGGATGCTTCTGAAAGAGGGTATGGTGCTTGTGTGTACCTCAGAGTCCCAGACGTGTCAGGTACTCACGACACGAGCTTGGTTATCTCCAGAGCAAAGGTAGCACCATTGAAGAAGCAAACCTTGCCTAGACTGGAACTCTTAGGAGCATTATTGTGTGCTAAATTGACGTCATTTGTAATCAAAGCATTAAGGTTGCCCCCTGATACTAAGTACAATGTTGGACTGATTCCACTGTGGTATTGAGTCGGATTCACACTGAACCTTGCCAACTGAAAACATTTGTAGCAAATAGGATTTCTCAAATTCAAGAACTTACCAGCTCATCCAGTTGGTTTCATTGTTCAGGGGTAGAAAACCCAGCTGATTTGGTGACTATTGGGGTGTTTGCTAATAACTTAATCTCAGCAAACTTTGGTTACAAGGGCCTAAATGGTTGGCTGGGAATATCAGTGTAAGTAGGGTTTCGTCCTTTTGGTTGCCGGAAGAGAGTGATGTTGAGAGAAGGGTAGTCTCCATGTCTATTCAGTCTGAAGCACCTAAGGTTTTTGATTTTGAACGATGGAGTAGTTTCACTAAAGCTTTGAATATTGTTGGTTATGTTTGCCGATTTTGTCAGAACCTGTGGAGGCAAGTTTCTGACAGAGTGGTGGGGTCAGATCTTTCTCATGAGGAACTGATGAATGCCAAGGTTGTAATGTTTCGTTGCATTCAGAAGGAACACTATTTTACGGAGTTTCTTGCATTGAGAAAGAATGGTAGTGTACCTAACACCTCCCCCATTGCTTCCTTGAACCCATATCTGGCAGAGGATGAAATTTTGAGAATTAAGGGTAGGCTTCAGTTATCAGAATTATCCTATGAAGAAAAGCATCCTGTGATTTTACCTAAGTGCCATCTGTCCCTCCTGCTGGTCAGACATCAGCACAAACTTTTAAACCATGCTGGAGTTGACACCCTGGTTTCTACTTTGAGAAGTGGTTATTGGATTGTGAGTCTTAGGCGTCAAGCAAAAAGGGTCAAAAGAGAGTGTGTTGCTTGTAAAAGGTTAGACTCTAAACATTGTAGCCAGCCAGTTGCACCTCTGCCAGAGATGATGGTCACTAAGGCACCAGTCTTTTCAGTGACCGGTTTAGACTACTGTGGGCCATTGTATTGTGTGGACATGCCTACTAAGAAGCATTACATTCTGCTGTTTACTTGTGCTGTTGTAAGAGCAATTCACCTGGAGTTAACAGATTCCCTTACACTTTCTGATTGCAATTTGGCAATTCGTAGGTTTGCTTCGAGACGTGGCTTGCCTAGGGTCTTCCATTCTGATAATGCTAAAACTTTTGTGGGGGCCGACGTTCAATTGAGAAAGTATTTTGGACACTGCAGTCCATAGTGGCGTTATTTGGTACCTAGAGCACCTTGGTGGGGAGGATATTATGAACGTCTAGTGGGTTCTGTAAAGTCTGCCCTTAAAAGGGCACTGGGCTCTAGGTGTCTTGCTCGAACAGAATCAGAGACCACCTTATGTGAAGTAGAGTGTTGTATCAATTCAAGACCTTTGACTTTTGTTAGTGACAGTGTGGACTCAAAGAACCCTCTGTCTCCTAATCATTTTTGATAGGCAGGGTGGCTGGGTTTGTGCCTTCTGGTATTAATGTAGAAGTCATGGAAGTGAACAAGCAAGATCTTACTGAAAGAGAAATCGTGCGTCAAACACGTCTTGATGAGTTTTGGGTGGTGTGGAGCAAAGATTACTTGCGGAACTTGCCCCCAGCCTTGAAGGAATTTGTACCTCGTTGTAATTTGAAGGTGGGTTCTCTTGTGTTAATTAGGGAGGATAATTTTTCAAGAATGAAATGGCCTTTGGGGGTTGTTGTGGAAACATTCTCTGGGAATGATGGTGTAGTGAGATCAGTGAAATTAAAAACGTTAAAAGGTATGGTAACTAGAGCCGTGCAGAAGTTACATGATCTCGAAATTAGTGATGCAGAAAGTAGCCAGGCTAAAAATGAAGCGTTACAGGATGTAGATGGAAAGGGATTGAGTGAAAAGGGTAGTCACGTGGTTACTCGAGCAGGTCGGGTTGTAAAACTAGTTATACGAATGAACTTGTAATTTGTATATTAAGTTTACGGTGTCTCGTGAAGATATTTTTGTAGTTTGCATGTTTATCATGTATATTGTTGATCGATTCTATTTTTGTAATGTTGTAAACTTTTGATAGGTTTGTATTTTGTGCTGTGTCATTGATATAGTTTGTAGCAGAGCCTAATAAGAATCAGTATTCTATTAAAGTATCGTAATGTTTCTTACCTTGCGGAATTTGTTTAGATTGGAGTGTCTCCAATAGGGGAGAGAATGTTATAGATTCCGCACCTGGGATAATCTCGTACTCTGCATTGCTCTCTTTGTATTGTGCAATTTCTATCATTGTGTGCAGTCTTTTGTGTTTAGTTTTGGTAAGTGCGTTGTAGTTTTTGTGTACCTGTGAAGCTGTGAATAAAATAGGCGTCACTTGGCTAGTGACACTCACGGTAAAAGGTTTGCTGTCTTGGTTTTTTCCGTTTGTTTCGTTCGTTATGTTCAAGTCCAGAAACCTAGTTTATTTTGAAGACTTTCTGTGACAAACTCTATGGAGTTTTGCAACTGCGCCCTCGGCTTCCCCCCATAGCCTGAACAACAAGAAAGTCACATTTTGTACGGGAGGTTGAACTTAAAAGTGTTCCTTAAGTCTAAAATTTCAAAAATGTATGTTACAAAGCTTGAAAAATAAAACCAGATGGTCCCGGCAACTCCATCTTCGCAGGACATTTCTGAGCTAAGATAGATGATGTTGAAGTTTATTCAAGCAATTTAAAATGTTAGATTGTGCAATAATTTGTGATCTCATTCTTGTACTACTCAAATGACCGTCTTTGTTCTGTCTCTCCCCTCCCCTCTCTCTGTCTCTCTTTCTCTTTGTTTATATCTCAGCTATGTTATACGCTATGAAAGTGGGAGTTTGTTGAATTAGATGCAGTTTCAATCTCTGAATTATAAATTCTTGTAATTTCAAACTTTGGGTACGGTACACTTTGAGGTCGCTAATTAAAAACAGCCTAAGAGTTTTGACAAAAATAACAATATCTAATCAAGTAAGTAAAATCCTCCAAACCAGAAAAAAGATAAACATTGGACAACACAATTTCATGCCGGTTGTGATTTACTTGAAGCTTCATCTTATATAGCGGATGTTAGATTGAAAGGAGAAATCACTATCTTGAATTCGTGGTGCCAATTTCTGTATTAAATTTACTTGTGATTATTCTCGTGTCTTAATTATGCTCATTTCCTGGATATGACTTCCCATGACGGAGGGATCGTGACTTAACTCTACAGAAAGCGTAAAGATATTCATTAGTTTCAATCAGAAATAAGTTGCCATCTGAACCGTACTGAAAGCTGTACCCCTTACAACCATGCAGGCCGTATGGATTCAGAATTTGGCCCATTCTTGATACGGCGCGCGAAGGGTGTCACCAACCGACGGATTATCTGGTGAGACGAGGTTAGTATAACAGGAGGAAGGTACAACAACTAGTGGACCGGGTTTTCAAAACTTTCACGCCCCTGTTGACCCCCTAGGAAGTTTACAAGAAATTATGTATTTCACTGTTCATTACCCCATTTAACTGTATATGAAGTGGATACTGAGCATGTATTTACCTTTCGGACAGGAATAGGATGAAGTCCGCGATTCTACCTTCACTAGTTATGAGCTTCACCCAACCTACCAATCTCAAAAGGGCCCTATTTCGTGCCAATCGTTTGGGCCATAAGGTTAATTTAAACATCACCATTGATCGTTGCAGTGGTTGCGCTAAGAAAAAGTGTCAAATGTGTGATTTACTCGTGCGGTTCACTTCCTCTGTAAGAGCACTTCAGTTCTACTAGTTGTGGCTTACTTTGGGTTATCTCTATCATTTCGTACGTATCTTAGTTTCAGTATGTGGCTAGATCTTACAATTTCCGTGTAGACCCCTAAGTACAACAGTGATTTTAGACTCTAAAAGACAAGAACACCTAATAAATGCATACGAAGCCAAAGTGGGCAGGAGAAATGTAAGAAACCACAAAAACTTAAGGGTTGAAGGCCAAGCAAATAAAATAAAAAAAAACACTGAAGGGGGAGGAAAACTAGTCAAAACCAGCACAAAAATGACTTGTCTCTCTATATATAACTATATATACACACATTTATACATATATATATGTATGTATATATATATATATATGTATGTATATATATATATATATATATATATAAACACTAGTAAGACGATAAAAAGGAGTCAACTGCTGGTTTAAAAGTTGTAAAATGCATCTTACCTCGGAGCTTTCATCTTTCATTTCAGACTTCTTCAGCGTAACTGTACAGAGTAAGTTAACGCAATTTTATGTTAGAAAGGTAAAAGCATTGTTACAGGTTGTCAAAACACGCGAAAATTCAGTAACCAAGCAACGTAAAATTTTGAACCTTAAACCTAAAATCTTCAAAAATCTCTTGCTGGCATTGGTGAAAAGTAACAATTGCAAGAATATTGTACAGAGAGCCTGAAGCAGTTCAGGAGAAATAAAAAAGTCTGCGTAGCAGTTCCACTTTTGTGGCAAGATACCCAGCTGAACTAAAACTATACAAGCCAAGAACTCAAAACGCAGGCTAACTGGTGACTAAAAGCTGTACCTTATAAAAAGAAGAAGTCCATGTGGTGAAGTGAATTGAAAACCTAAAATAAACAAGCCAAAACCATAAAAGTTTAAGTGGATAAGACGCTAACTCCTCAGTGTTAGAGTTAAACTCTTCCGTTTGTTGAGCCCCAACGGATGGATCGTTTACAATGGGATAGCCAATATCCGCCTGTTAGTTAAAATGTTTTCAACGTTACTTTTGCTAAGAATTTGTTCAATAACCATGAACTGAATATCTTTAATATTATGTTGAAAATCTTCAAAAAGGAATTGCTTATTCACATGCACCTACCTTTCCCACGCAGCATATCTGATTTATCATTTCTAAAACTAATTTTAAACTCATTGTAGTAGACCCTACATATCGCACATTACATTTACAGGAAGTGGTCCAATAAATAATGAATCACGTTAGAATTAGTGCAAAAAACATTAACATTAATAGGATATGATTTACCCGTAACAGCACTGCGGGAGAAATGAGACCTTTGGGGAACAACTCGATATTCATAATAAGCTTCTTAGCAGGTGTGGAATATGTACTCCTCTCTTGAGTACATACTCTGTTGGTGTTACGAGTGCAGTCAATATAGGCGCAGGAGTAATACACGTGCGTTTTGCTCCTAAATGGTAACGAAAGCCTTAATCACACTTCATCGCAAATTTCTAGGAATTTATCCGCAGAGATCTGTCATCGAGTTAACTCGTTAACCTTTCATGAAGTCATGGTATTTGCTTTTGTTACATGGGTTTTTATTTAATGACAACCACAGATCGACCTACTGCTGTTGTTAGAAGGTCAAGCAAGAATATTTTTACGAACTAGTTACGTTACGCGCAGCAACATTTCAGGGAAGCGTTATAAGCCATACTGAAGGCTTAACAAAAGAATTCGGCAGTCGGCCAGTAATGCCAAGATTGTAGTGCGCCGCACTACAATAATTCTTAATATTTGCTTGCCTAATGTACAGTATAACAGACGAAGTTTAATACTAGTACATGAATACAATAGCCTGCCAACTTTCTAGCCAATCTCATTTCCGAGACAAAAATAACTTCATGATAATTAATGCACACGTCATCTGTCATCAGCGTTGGTAAGGGTTGGGGTCAACATGAGCGACCGGTTGCTTCGCTACAGCAGACAACTCCTTTCACTTGTATACACGTTATGCAGTGCAGTACGGCTACTACTGTATAGTTCTGGATTAGCTGCTACCGTGTACATGTGAAACGTTGTCGTCTGATCTTGGGTATATACTTCATGTAAGCCAACCTCAAACTGAAGTGAATAGACACCTACTAATACTATTCACTTCAGGCTATTCAGCCTATTCATCTCCCTTTAGTTGTCTATTCACCTCAGTTTGAGGTAGTCTTACATGAAGTATCTCCCTGATCTTGTCCATGCGAGGGCCAATATACAGGCCAGTTTGTACAAATCGGCAAGATCTTGGACAAGATCCTATGCCTAACGTTAGGCTTGACTTTTTGCTGTAAGCCTTAGTCCGATTTTTAGCCCATAAAATGATAATTACGTACCTTTTTAAGACGGATGTCACCGTATCTTCAGAAGTAATCGTATATGTGCATCGTCGCAGGCCGTTGATAGACATGAATAGTCAGTAGCCATAAACTCCATGTGATCTTCTTATGTATAATAATCTATCCCGCATATTGGAGATTTTTGTAAGCGAAAACTGGACGAACGTTTGCAGACTCTGTATAGAATATATACAGGGGTGTATTATGATTTCTGAGAGAGCGCCATCTTTTGGAAGGCTGCTACAGAGTCTGCTCCGCAGGCTAGATCTCTCCTGGCTACGTGCCTGAATAAGTATTTACAGCATATTTACGGCATATTCCTTGTTCAGTAATATTGTTCAGTGAAGCCTAAAAGGAGGCTACTGAACAAATCGAGTCCGCCCCGCGGGGTAGTGAACCCTGGGAACAGCACAATCCTATAAAAAGAAATTAATCCCACCACCGGCTGCGTCGTTTCCTGTTAATTCAGGACATAATTCACAGGCATTCTGGCATGTCTCATAGTCGGTGGTATATTTAACCTAATACCCCTCCCTCGACCATGCGATCCACCTCTTCCCATTTCTTATAGTTGAGTGTAAATCCAGGGATGTTTTAAGATTATTTTTGGAGCGGTTAATAAAGTGTAAACTATAGTTCTGGTTATTAACGGGTCAGAGGCGATAAGGGGGAGAGGCGCGGATAAGGGGGCTATGCAGTTCAATGCTTTGGTCGAATATGAACTTAATAACCCCTTCAAAAAACAAAGATTTTTGCAAACCTATTTGAAGGTAGTGAAAAATATTTGACTGGATAAACGCCGTACCGAATCCACAATAAAACTGGCCTACTTCAAACTGCAAGGACTTGTCTAACATACACTACAATTCTGCGTATTTGCAAGCAAATGCAGTTCTAGTTGTACTTGTAGCTGATAAAACTCAACAATAAGACAGATGTGGACACCGCCCTCTCCCCTGCAGACTCTTATGTGTAAAACCTATGAAAAATAAAATTGCTCTACCACCTGGGAACACTGGGGCCTGCACATAGGCGGCTCTAAAAATTTTGTTTGGGGGGGGGCAAACTCAAGTGTATTCAGGGAGGTTCGAAAGACCCCCTGACAATATTAATGGTCAGCTCCGGATAGTAAAATAGGAGTATGGTTATTATTATGTATTTCAGCGATGTCCCATGTAGTTTTCAAGACCTCTTCAAAAACCATTTCAGGCAGTCAGTGATGAGCTGACTACTTTGAAAATAAAAATACAACCATATCAGCCGATAGCTACTCCATAGGAGGGGGGGGGAGTAAGAGGCAGGTGAAATGGGCAAAACGACCTGATCCCCTCGTATAAAATGAACCCCACCTTTAAATAAATATTTTGTTGTTTCTTTCATTGTGTCACAATATGTTTCAGCTTTGCCAAGAAGCCATAAAATGTTGGTTTTCTGGAATGTTTTCTTAAACTAACGAAAATTTCGAGCACTGAAGACACCTGAAGACGATGAAATGATAGCACTATTTTGGATCTCAGTACCGTTCCGAAACGAAATTTTTAAAGAGGGAGGGGAATTCCCCTAACTCAGAACGACGTTTCATCCTATATACAAATAGCTAGGCCAAAAAGTCTAACTACACTGAGCTGAGATTGACTGTTTGGTGTGTTTACTTAAAATCAACTGAAACAGTATGCTTGAGCACAGAGCTGGAGAATCTTTTGCTTGTAACATGCCATTTGACAGTCATAAGACCGCTCGTGGGTCTCCTTCTATGGGAAACACAATACGTTTAGGCTGCATGCCCGTTACAACTTTTTGTAGACAGATGCCTATGCTAATCTGGCCAGGTGACACCCGGACAAAACTGCATTTAGTCGTGGATGATAATCAACACGGCTAATGGGTTGTGTATCTAATGACCCCGCAAGCTCAGAAGTGTCTGCAAAATTATGGGCATTTAACTCCAGTATTACCGTTACCCTCTGTAAATGACATTCTAATCAGATTACAAATATCACAGCGTGATCATTTGTTTTGATAACCTTAGCTCGCACAGATGGTAGGCCTAGTCCATTTGTGACTCTGGAGTACATATAGCAGCAAACAAGCAACTAAGAAAACGCGCGCGAAGGGCGCCGAAAAATGTCGTTTTGCAAGCACTTTATTAAGTTTTAACCTTCGCATTGCATTGGAAAGTTATTTTCTTTAATTTTAAACCGAGTCAAGGAAAAGGGAGGGCCTAACCCATCTCGAATAACATGTTTTATTTACTTATTTATTATTTTTTGGAAAATTGAAGACCATGCTTTGCAAACTTTTGGGGGGCAAGTGCCCCCCGTGGCCCTATGGCGAGCCGCTAATGGGCCTGCACGAGTTATGGTGCCCCATACCCCCAAGTGATCATCCATCAAAAGTAATCCCCAGAAGACGTTAAGGTTACAAAATCTGTTGAGAGTAGGTGGGTGACTTAAAGAAGAATAATGAACTTATTGTACTGTCCATGACGTCATGGACAGTACCTTAGGCACGCTTCTCATTTTCGAGAAGCAGTTCTTTCGTTCAATGTTTCTTGATTCTCATTGAGTGCTTTGTTCTACCATTGAGCTCATTATATAGAGTGAATCATGTAGATGGGAACGAGACTTCTTGGTCACTTTTGGTTGGAATGGGGTTGAGCATGATTGGTTTTTATTTTGGCAGTTTTGTATTTTATTGTTTTGTTAAGAATGGCTTGAGTAAGTCAAACTACCTAAACAGTAGTAGGCCTACAGTATATATTGTGGCACATGGTCGTACTGTCGTATTTCGCACAGTACTCTACGTACGCTTCTTATGTCGTAAAACGGTAAAGCACACACTGTACGGCTATAAGTGCTGTCGCGTTTGCTGATTGGTCGATTGCTCAGAGTAGGTAGGCAAGCCTGGGTCAATCTCGAAAGGTGAGATTTCTTGAAACATTTTGAAGCAAGAAATGAAGCTTGCAGCCTACTATAAGTCCAGTTGTGATGATATCTGCGGAGAAGTACAGCTAGGCTCATTGACAGCTCTCTACAGTACACTAACGCTAACCCCTAGCTGCGTCGCGGCCATGCACTGGGCTATCAGGCCTACAGTGCTCAGTGCATAGGCGGTCCCTCGTTACTGTATGCACGTTGACGGGGTAAATATGTCTCAACAAGGGGCGATTTGTTTAGACATGAAATATTTTTGAATACTTCCCACAAGACCTGGAGAGTATCATTTCCTGCATGCAAAGCCAAAAATTTGTGCTTCTCAAAGTCAAACGGTAAAAGCAAAGTGATTTGTCACTCAAACTTCGGTACATGAAGAGGATTTAATTATCTTCAAGTACATATAGGCCAATTGTCTGACGGATTTGGTCGAGCCAGGGAGCTGGAAGACATGTCTTCCAGCTCCCTCGTCGAGCTTTTTCCGCACATCTTAACTGTGCCCAGGGAGCTGGCTGTGCCAACACTGAAAATTGAAAGGGCGATATTCTAAAGCTAGCATAACCACTGAGGACGTTTCTAAATACCAGCACAGAAACAATCATGGACAGTAAGTGGTTACGATTTTCGTAACCACATTTTCTAGTTTTAATTGTAGTCCGTCACATTTTTTTAACTACCAATATTTTAGCACTACTCGTACACTTTCACCTTTAGTTCTATGTTTTTCCAAAACCGTTTCAAACGTGCTGGCTTTACTCAACTGTAAAAGTTGAAAAAATGGCACAGGCATGACCATGAAGATATGGCACAGAACACAGTGTATAGATGCGAAAGAGGAGTTACCTTCTTTCCCCTCTCTACTTTCAGTACTCAAGATTCTCAGACTCTTCATCCTGGCAGACATATTTTCTTCGAAAATTTGAAAGTATTTCAGTGCTAAAGATGAGCCTGCATGTATAACTTTCACCATGGTCAAAGATTTCCAACGAAAGATTTCGGTGCACTTCGCGAGCAATCTTTACAGCCTAATAAACATGATGAACACAGAAATATACATATATGCACTCTTCTGGCCAAAACTAGATACACACTTCCGACCAGGGGCTTTATGTAGCAGTCTAATACATTGAGTGACATTCGTAGCATGATGACTTTATGATATTCTAAACACTGCACATTATTTGACACATTTACAAAGAAGCATTTTAAAAGATATACTTACTAGTTATTACTCATCTTCCTCTTTGGTTTTACCTACCCCCGCCCTGCATTGCCCATTTTTGCAAGCTATTCGTTCAAATTCGATTAAATAAGTGCAAGTACGACAACTGTCAGGAGCTTGGTCTGTTGGTGTACTCCCACAGTCATTTGGTGGTCGCTGCTGATAGCTATCTTCGAGTGTCCCCATTTTGTTAGTACCTTTAACTTCCGCAGATTTGCCCCTGGATTCCACCAAGATCTACTCCTGAACCACAAGGGGGACATATGACGGCGCACGGATCCTCGCTGTTTCCCTGGCAATTTACGGTCTAGTGGCCTCTGCGTCCAGGAGCTAAAGAAATGTTCTATTATCAAAGCCTAATTCCGTTCACTTGTGGATACTTTCTACTCCTCTGTATCGCAAGGGGAGGGAAAATTGCATCTAGTCGTCAAGGGAGGGAAACGTTTGTTGCTTCAGGGGCACGCATGTGCATATACCTTACACCGATTTCCTGATGATATCTGACTTGGGCTAAAGATACGTTCCCCTGTGCCCCCTCATTACAAAATTTTGGCGGCACCACTGGCTACAAAGAACAATCCACTTCGGGGGTCGTTTGTGGTTCCGATGCCCCCTCCCCTCCCCGTGACAAAATTCCTGGCTTCGGACCTGTGTTTATCTGTCCGATTATCTAGAGATTGGCCTGAACACGAGAAAAAGAAGCGTGGCAAAGGAACTTCTATGTTCACGATTGTGTTTGAAGCACTCATGTCGCCTGAGGACGAGGTCATTGGCCATGCCGCACCTGTGCAGCACTTTCCATTTATCCCCAGAGTTGTTATCTTTACTTAAAGGACAATTCTCGTCTTCCAAGACAGTTCCAATTCTCCCAACTTAGCAAACTGTAGCTCCTCCTATAACTGTATAAATTTCCTCCTTGTGCGGACACAAACCTACTTTATTGCTTCAGGCCATGGCCTGGTGAGCATACAATGTTATAATGTGTAATCGAAGCACTCTCCTGCATTGCGTAGAATGAGAGTTACTCTGCATCATTTGAATTTTCAACTTTTATGTCAATCAAAGAGCAGGAACCAACCGAGAATTTTGATACTCCCACACCAAAAATGTACTTTGAGGTGATGACTGCCTTTCTTTAAATCAGGGAGTTCCTTTTTATCAAATAGCAACTCCCTGCTTAAATCTCTTGCGCAAACAAGCTTCTTAGACACTCTTGTCCACAAACTTCCACATCAACAAGTTTGTGAGAACTACTTGCAAACTATTATCTATTGTTTGAAATTAGACACCCACCATAGTACAACTGACACAGCTGAGTCAGAAAACCCGCCCAGACAGGCAAGATGGGAGTTTTAATCTTCAGACCTGGATGCAGCGTACTAGTAATGGAAAAATTAACAGCATGCTTATTCCGAGAGATTATGCCATTATTATTTTCGTGAGTAAAGAAGGGCCTTTAACGTTGCTCATTCCGTGTTGATCTCCAGAATTTCACTTTTTGCATCTCAGCCTGGAAGCATATTCGTAATACCCGTCAGTTCAGAAGTACAAGTCGGGTTACTTAGAAGTTGTGAGGGCTTTTTTCAATAGGCAAAATATAGTTTCCCATTTTGTTACAAAGTTTGTTTCTGTGAATTTGGGTGGTTTCCACATCTTAACAGCAAATTTACAGTTGACTGCAAAATAAAACTGGCGAGATTGTCAAATGACTCTCTTTTCTGTGAGGAATCAATTATGGAACAAGCTTCCACGGCAAATCCTTTAATGTCAATTAATTATAATCAGCCTGAGGACACCCATGCAGGAAAGATTTAGGCGGGTTCTGGCACAGTGGTGCGTGCCATTCCTTTCATCCGAAATTACCGAAAGTGCATAATTTGAAAATTTGAGTCTGGGTGGACAAATTATTAATGAACTACAAAAGCAGTAAAAAATTTTTTCTAAGGGATGATTTGTTTCTTGGAAATAAAGCTCTCATTCTGTAAGTAAAACAAATAATGGCTTCATCATGCATGGAGTCCGTACTATGGCTCCAAGGAACAACTAAGTAGCACAGTTCCGTAGTAGGCATATGCCGACCGTGCAACTTGGGATACGGAATAGCTCCCTCTATTGACCATGTAAGATGGAGATATAATGATAATAACTAATAATAAATTAGGCTTACTCCGTTTTTAAATGAGTGCTTTTAATCAGCGACGGACCTCAAGCGCTTTACACATTTCCATCACAATCCTGTCAATTTTAATTTAAAATCGTTCTCGAGCCCCTGGGGGCTATATTAACCACTGCAGTCACTGTGGCGCAACCGATTAAATAAAATGCAACATTCACAATTAGGCCTTCATATAAGTCAATACCCGGCTGCCCGGGGCTTATTGGCAACGCCACGATTTAAATTAAGTCTCTCTGGTATGGAAAAGGTGACCTTCAAACTTTACCAAAGTTCCCAGGGTTGGATCATTATTCCGAGCGGTCGTTATTCCGAACAAAACATTACTACTGTGATCCGAAGGGTTCTCACTCCGAAGGGTCGTTATTCCAAATATAACATTGCGACTGTAATTCCGGAGGGTCGTTATTCCGAAACGTAAATGAAGGTCGTTATTCCAAAGGGTCTTATTCCGAATTGGGAATAAGGGTGGCTATTTTGAATAAAACGTAAGTGTCGTTATTCCGAATTGAACATAAGGGTCGTTATTCCGAATATCCCAGATACGCTATTTGCCTACTCTCTTTTCGAAATAACGACCCTTCGGAATAGTGACTCTTATGTTCAGTTCGGAGTAACAACCCTTCGGAATAACGAACGACAATCGTGGCGCAGGCCTGCGTACTAATTTGCTTTCGGATACTTCCTTCCAAGCATGGACTACTCTGTCGTACTGGCATATCAGGGAGACTTGTCTCGGAATAACCACCCTTTCTTTCGTTTCGGAATAACGGTCCTTATTCTCAGTTCGGAATAACGACCCTTCGGAATAACAACCCCTATTCTCGTTTCGGAATAACGACCCTTCGGATAACGACCCCTTGGAGTAACTACCCGGAATAACGGTCTCAATGATATTCGGAATAACGAACGATAATCAATTGAACATGTTTTCTCAACACTTTTCTGTCCCACTTTGTAAACTTGCTTAAAACGATATACGTAGCCTGTATCAAATTCATAAACATCTGTACTTAAAGATGATTACTTGCTAAAGATATACTGTAATATTGCTTTACAGCTTCGCCCTCAGACATATTTATAAAGTGAGGGCAAAAAATTTAGTTAGCACATTTTTCTTTTTGCATATACTTATTTAATATACCTTCATCTTGGTAAAAGGGTGGGGCTATATTGTGATATTCAGCGTTTCCTAATTTTAAACAAATTTGCGGTTACCTTGTCTAGGGCCACATATGCATATGTGGACTAGACAATGTAATCGCAAATTTGTATCCATGGATACAATAAAGACACGCTTCAGATTTTGTGATCCAAACCTTGTACTCTAGCATTATCATCATTGCCCAAAGGTATTACAAAACTACACACTAAATTTTTCTTCCCAGGATTCTGTGCATGAGAGGTTTACATCTCGAACGTCGTGGAATTTTTGCAAACTTTCAAGCATTTCATACTACCGATCTAAGCCTACATAATATATTAGTCCAAAACCCTTCGCAGCGTTTCGACCATACAGAACGGATAAGTATTTCCGGAGGAGTAGCCAAATTGAACAATTTGCTAACCTTTACTCGGCTGTAAAAAGTTTGGAGCTGTTGTCTGTTACGTGAGAAATTGCAGCCAATGAGATTGATTCTCCCAGGGAGTTGCCAGCGACTTGCATCGGGAGATGTTTCCCCACAGGAATGTATAAAACGCAACGTTCCGACGAGTTCAACACCAATGCCATTTTTCGTCATTGAAGATTTACGCATCGGGAGTTCTAATCAATCGTGGCCTGCTGACACCCTTCGAAAACCAGCTGCTCACAGTAATCAAGGAGAAATTTTTGTTGGATCTCAAAGGTAAGATAAGAAGAAACTAGGATTTGTATGTGGGATTTGTATGGGGACATGTCCCCTACTTTTGAAAGTGAAGGGGGTATCATATCTTTTGTCCCAGAACAAAAATTGCAGGTACATGTTAGATTCCATAGCTTGCAAAATAGCTAACTCAATAAAATCGAGCTCGTGGAAACAGCCGTTTCATGGATTGAAATGGGTAGGAAAATGCCTCAGATTGCACCTCACGTCTTCTGAAATCCAAATTTTTTCAGATCCTTAGTTGCTAAGGCTTCACGATTTACGCTTGAATTAATTTCTTCAAGGTTATGCCCGGCCTATTTTGGGAAGTAAAAACTTTACACAATACCGCAAACGCAGAAAAAGAATCAATCTCATGGAGAGCAAAAACAAATCAACTGGCCATGGGCGCAGATCGGTCTTGGGTGGTAGGAACGCGTGTCTGTTCCCTGATACCAGGGAGTTTTGCAACTCCCTGCTGATAAGCGGAGCGCGACCATGGGTTCGCGCGTAGCATACAAGAATTTTTTGGGCAGCTATACCTATCAGATCGCCGGAAATAACACTTCCCAGATTCAAAGATGCTCCGAACTTTTAAACGTTTAGATCTCATGGCTTAGAAATTTATTTGGGGGAAATACATAGGCGTCTGCAGACAAAAAAAAATCAGGGAACAAATGATCCAAGTAAACTTTTGTATACATTGGGTCTGGGGTCCTCGCCCAGAAAACAATTATAGACTGCCGCAAATGCGATTTTTGTCCTGTAAGACAAATTGGTGGGGACATGGTATATCATGTCCCCACCACTGAAAAAGATGATGGGGAAGCGCCCCGCTGTCCCCACCAGGATCTGCGCCCATGACTGTGGCTGTGTGGGGACGGCTGACCTTATGCATTTCATCGTATCCATCTCATCGGCTATATAAAATGGTAAAGTCTTCCCCCGCAAGTCATTCACCGTACCCTACGACACTGAGTGCAAAACGAATCATGCGATTTAGGGAAGCAAACTATGTAGGCTACCTACAGGTTAATCCGTTAGGGGTATGGGGCTTGCACTATTTAGCCATTAGGAACTGGACAGTGAAAGGGGCTGAAACACTTCGCGAGTCGAATATTTTAGGTTCCTTATGAAAAATCTGGTCTTTTTACTGTCTTAAGACCTGAGTTATACTGTCGCCGTCGATATTACATACCGGTATTTTACCTTGGCGTCCCCACTAGGGCTCCACGACGAAGTTGGACGGGGTGCCATCCTTCTCTGGCGGTGGAAGACATGGCCCATGCTCACCACTACTACTATCCCAGGCTATATTACGAGCTATATTAGAATATATGAGTAAGTTTACACAGCAAATGCTGTCACTCAGGCGCGGATCCAAGGGGGGGGGGACTTTCCCGGCCTCAGCTCCCCCCCCCTTTCGTCACATCAACAATAACAAATACGCAAAAATTAGCATAATGTTAATTTAGGAGAATATGGGCTTTCAGCCCTCCCCTCCCCCTTTTGAAATGTCTGGGCCCGCGCCTGGCTGTCACCCCATATTCATCTGCATACGTTCGTGAGCAAATTTAGCATGGTTGCTTTCAGTCACGGGACAAATTTTGAATCAAGAAAAGTAGATATCTAGTCACTGGTTTAAAATGCTGTATTGTACAAGGGTTATCACGAACTTTTTAGAGAGCTGGGTTTCGTAGCTGTATTTTATGCACTGGCAGCGCACATTCGTAAGAATGAGTTTGCCCTCCTGTATTTATGCAAGGCAACACACATTTATAAGAGAGCTGGTGTGCCCTGCTGTATTATATGCAAGGGCTGCACGTATTTGTTATGGGGCTGGCTTGTCTGCATATGGCACTAATTTAAAAAGCATTTAATCAGTGAAAAAATACCCCCATCAATATACGACACAAGTAACTGATATGTCTTATGTTATCATTTATTCATTCTACTTTCATTGAAATGAAATGAACTGAACACAGTTGTAGGCCTACACATGAGCGTTCAGGCAGTAACGTAACAACACGGTAATTTGTAATTGGAGGGCCGGGCAAAGGCTAAAACTTGACAGATTACATGATTTACCTGGATTTACCTGGATGGCCACCCTCTCGTCTTCGGCTCAAAAGATTCTGCTTGAGAGAACGGCTCTAAGGGATAGGAGGTCTATTGACCCTTAAAGATCCCGCATTTCATTAGTCTACTCTTGAATGTGTTGAGCGTTGGAGCAGTAACAACGTTCTCTGGTAATTTGTTCCATGTTTTCCACACTCTGTTGAAATATGAGTTTCTCCTTACTTCTAATCTTACTGTTGGTGGTCTTATTCTTTTCGAATTTCCTCTGGTTTTACTGTCCCTCATAAATTCCACAAAATCATCTAGCTTGAGTACTATTTTCCCTTGTGCTATGTTGTAAATGTTATCAGGTCCTGGCGCATATGTCGTTGCTCAATTGTCATCAATTTTAATTCTTTAATTCTTTCCTAATAGGATTTACTCTCCATTCCTGTTATAAGTCTGGTCATTCTCCGTTGTACGCCTTCTACTAGTAATAAAGTAATATCTTTTTTTAAATACTTGAATGCAATAATCCAAAAGTGGTCTTACCAGGGACTTGTATTACTTCAATACAACCTTGCGATCAAAATTGATGAAGTTCCGTTTGATAATCATACCCATAACTCTGTTGGAAGTTTGTTGATTCGGCACATTGTCTACCAAATTTCATTGACATATTAACGTACACTCCCAAATCCTTCTCCTCATCACTTTCTTTCAATTCCTTCCCATCCATTTGATACTTGTACTTGGGATTACCGTGTCCAAAATGCATTACCTAACACTTTCCTACGTTGAATTTCATTTGCCACTTTTCAGTCCATAACAACAATACTTCTAAATCTTGCTGTAGCTGTTGCTTATTCTCTTCATCTCTTATTAGGCACATTACTTTTGTGTCATCTGCGAACTTACTTAATTCTGACAGTACGCCTATATCTAAATCATTCATGTACATTGTAAAACAAACAGGTCCTAATACCGATCCTTGTACCACTGAGCTTGACACCTCCATCCATTCTGATCCTTTCCCATTCAACACTACTCTCTGCATCTGTTTACCTAGCCATTCTTCAATCCATTTCAATATAGGCCCATCGATTCCATGTGCCCTGATTTTTGTTAAGAGTCTTCTGTGAGGCTCTGTGTCAAATGCCTTCTGCAGATCTAAATATATGACATCTACAGGAATACCTTCATCAATGTACCTTACTAACTTATCCCAATATACTAACATATTTGATACACATGAACGTCCCTTTCTTAAGCCATGCTGTGTGTCTAAGAGGCTCCTTCTTTTCTAAATGCTCTACTATGGAATCTCTGAGTAGCGTTTCCAATATTTTTCCAGGGACAGATGTAACTTAACTAGTCTGTAATTTGACACATCCGAGCGATCTCCTTTCTTACGCAATGGTGTAATATTTGCTCTTCAGTTTCACTCTATTGGTATCTTGGCCGTTTTTAAAGACCTCTCAGATATCATTTGTAGTGCCTTTGCTATTTCCTGTGCCATTTCTTCTAAATAGTCTGGTTTAATATCATCTGGACCTGCTGCCTTTCCCCTCTCAAGACTTTTTAACTTTTCCATCATCTCCTCTGTTATATCCAGGTTCACCAACTTACAACATTCCTCACCGGAAAAAATACTGTAGCTTCTAGAATATTGTCATCCTCTCTTGTAAAAAATTTATTAAAGAACACATTTAAGGCATCCATAGTCTCCTCTTCCGAAATTATAATTTCTCCTTTATCATCCTTAATTGGGCCAACTTTGTCTCTTATTTTCTGCTTTGACCTTATATATGAGTAAAAAGTCTTAGGATCCTCTTTAATTTTCTCAGATAGCTGTCGTCCAAAGTTTCTCTTTGCTTGCTTAATTTGAATTTTAACCTGTCTTTGCAATGACTTAAATTAATTCCAGTCTGACAATCCCTTACCAATCCTATAATGTTGTCATGCCTTCCTCTTTTTCCAAATAAGCCTTTTTAGATCTTTGGTCATCTACTTTGGCTTACTATGCAGTTTTTGATCTTTTCCTGCAACGTACTTTTTAACTTGTTTATAAATCTCAGAAAAAAACATCCCACATTCTTTGCACTTCCATGCCTTCAAACTCCTGTTCCCAGTTGATATTACAGTATTCTACTTTCATCTTTTCCCAGTCAGACCTTTTCCAATCACTATACTTCGGTTTTTTCCCCTCTGTTCCTCTCACTATTACCAGGGACCATGTAATTGAAATAACACTAGTAATTCCGTTGTAAAAGGAGCATTGGTTTTGTTTAGAAAGTGTGGGTGCACTGGGACAGGCTTTTTGCTGGAAAGGTAAGAGGTTTCTTGAATGTGTGGCGTGAGGGAACATAATCAAAAACGTAATGTTTAGATGCAAAATGATGCTATATGTTTTAATATTATATGATACTTGCAACCTTTCAAAACGTTTTTTTTTATTTTTGTGAAAACAGTAATGCAGTTTCTAAATTTAGGACACGTCATTTTCTTACGACAATCAAGGTTTTAAGGATCAGGTAAAGGACTACTTTATTAATGAGTAAAATACTGTTATGGATAGCTGCTATATATATATATATATATATATATATATATATATATATATATATATATATATATATATATATATATATATATATATATATATATATATAATAGACATAACCACGATCGTCAGCAGACAAAATGCTTGGACAAAAGATTTAAACGCCGCGCCGCATCCCCGTAAGGTGTGGCCAAAAAAGCCTTTCACAGCGAGTACCTCGGGAATAAAGCCAGAGAAGCCTGGCAAAGGTAGGGAGTCTGGAGTTTTCTTGCGATCAGTTTTCTTGTCTGGCAGTGCTGGCGGAGTGGGGTCAAGGGAGGAGGAGTGCCAATTCCGGAACTTTGACGGAAATGACCGGCTTAAACTATCAGGCTGATTACCGCAAAGTTGTGAAGGGGGAAGGGGAACATAGAAGGAAAGTTTAACATTGGTAACCTGTTCGTTGCAACTTAGGTAAAGCTTTGAATCTGTATGAATACCTATATTTTCTCTAGCTCTCCCCGCCCACCTGTCTTTTGTAACTGTAGATGCCATAGCTCCCTGATAAAGTGAAATTCAGTTCCAAACATCATCATGGGTTTACGCCTGCAGAAGGCTAAGGTCCATATTCCCTACCACCCAGTCCTGACCCACTGTCCGGATACGTTTTCCAATTTGTCAGAGGTAAAGTGAATAAGATAAAGTGTGGGAATTTCGAACGGCGGTCAGTTACCTCAACGCAGTGGCGTAGGAACCGGGGGGCCAAGGGGGCCATGGCCCCCCAATGTGATTTGTAGGGGGCCAAATGTCATTTTGGCCCTTCCAATATCGCGACAATTTACAGTTTCGTTTTACCCTTTTTTTCTCTCAACAGGACAAATTCTCTAATAAGAACGCAAAATTTTCGGCGCGCTACGCGCGCAGAAGAGCTACTCTGCTTTCTTCAATAGTTTCATTCTACATCACTAGATAGCGCAAGTCCTTTCCACCTTACCAAGTAACATATAGGAAAAGTACACAGTTTATGTAGTGGTCGTAAATTTCATCCCATATCGCAAAGCCTAGTAACTGTTCTCTTGTGTGTGTCATGCGGTACGGTCAGTTGGTGAGGGACTCACGGAGCAATGTTTGGCTATTTCATCGGATAGTCAGGGAGCTTCCTCCAGCTCCCTGGGATAGTCAAGGGAGTTTCGATACAAAGCATATTATCTCCTATACGGTCTAGAACCCCTACATATTTTTTCTTTTTGTTCATAATGATTACATGTATTTTTGTGAAAACCTACCAAAAATTTTTCGCGCGCTTTGCACTTTTACTGCTTAAATCCGGGAAAAATATTTAATCAACGCTGAACTATGCTGCTCTAGAATACACAAATTTTATGCAATATATCCCCCGAATGAAATGGTCTAGTACACCTGCTTTCTTTAAATCCTACCTCACATATACCAGACCGCATTGGGGCTGTCGGGGCTTCGGGTTGCTGGCCCCCGTCGGGCAAATCTGGCCGCCATCTCAACTTAACAATACTGGCTGTTGAAAATCTCCATTCCAATCAATCCACCAAAATCCATGGGGATAACTCCACTCTGAATAATTTTAAGTAAAGTCGGATAGATTGTGAAAAACCTGATGTGCTTTAGAACAAATTCAAATCAACCTTCAAACATTTTTCACAACAATTGCTCATCTTGATGGCTGTTATCAAGCCTGGCAAGTGCCATTTCCGGTGCTTTGGGATGTACTAAAATCTCAAATATCTCGGTTCGCTCTGTGCAAACCTATGGTGGCGCTCCGCTGAAAAAGCAGACGGGAATCCTCCCCACCCCAAAATATCCCCAGTCCTCCAGAGCCCCCCAAATAAAAAATCTTAGCTACACCACTGCTGCATGGTGTTGATGTTGTAGTTGTTTCCTTATTCTTTGAATATTTTCATTTTGCTCAAATTAAAATCGGAAAAATTACATTGAGCAAATATGATGTTTTGGTGTGGGAAGGAGAATCCAGGTCGAGAAGTCCCATCTAGTCTGCCCCCTCCCCCATGTCAAACATCTTCCTACGCCGCTGCAACGGTTTGCTTGATTTAAGTTCTGCTCTTAAAAAAGACAGCTTTCTTTCTATAATCCCGTATTATTTGACGTTCTTTGCGTGCGTCAAAATTTCGTGGCTTTTAATAAATTGTTTGGTTTCATAGAGGGAAGTATATAATTAATAACAATCCCGCCTTCCCATTAACAAATAACTAATTCATCCTTGGTTTAATCTGCTATTTATCTTTTTGTATCTGTTGCTCTAATGGAGGTATCATAAACGTGTGTGTGTGTGTGAGTGTGTGTGTGTGTGAGTGTGTGAGCAAAGGAATTTCACTAAAACAAAATGTATGCTTTCTCACGGGGACGGGAGTCTAAAAATCGGATCTAGATGTAGGTCTACTGAACCTTAATCTTCGAATAACACTTCGACTTCCTCAGCTGAGTCTTTTTGCACTGACTCTAACCTACCTAAACTTCCATCTACAAATCCAAGTTATGCGCTTGATTCAGAAAAACCTTTGTGTCCACGTAACTTCGATCCAGATCGTTGTTCACCTGGAGGCAACTTGGCAAGAGCTAGCCTTTGTCCTGTTTGGTAATTCTCTTCCAATACACTACTGAATGTTGGAAGGTAGGCTTATATCATACAAGTATGCTACCTACTGTACATTCCCCTTTATAACTCGACCCCCTCTTCTTCTGACAACCCAACAGATCCGTGTTTATATGTTGTACCCGAGCCCGGATGAGTTTCGGCGGCCTTGTCTGAATCCTCCAATGTGACACCCCCCCCCCCCAGCGCGCTGTGAAGTCTACTTATTCTAACCCTCTAATGTATATCCTTTTCCTGACTTATCCTACAGCATTAAGCGAAATACTTGCAAGATGTGAACCACTTCGTCTGGCGGTCGGTGGGTTACGACGCAATAGGGAGCAGCTCCCTGGACACAATGCGCTTATTCTTGATAATTACCAGCCCCCGGAACTACAAGTGTTTCCCCAGACCCCTTACGGACATGTGTTTTCCCAGCCCCCCGACCGACAAGTGTTTTTCAGCCCCCCGACCGACAAGTGTTTTCCCCTTAACATAAAAATTTTCCCTCTGAGGATAGATTCGTCTGCAAGTTCCGAAAACATCTGGCAATGTTTTCCGGCTACATATGCATCCCCTTTGTACGTCATACATTTTTGGAAAAACACAATCATCAAAAGTCCAATACTTCCAATGTTTGCACCTGGTGCCAAGTGTACCAAGACGTGGAATGACCTTTGTATAAAACTTGTTACCTTTCCAAATTCCACATTGACTCCCGTCGCTCTTCTTGAACATGCCGCTCATCTCATTCTCCCTCCTGGCCCATATCGGTGCTAACGGGTACTGCCTACTGAGAGAGAGATTAAAATAAAATTCCTTCTAAGCCTGGCGAATTTTTCCTCCTAAGCCTGACGATTTGGCTTATCAAACCCTTACCCCCTTGGAGAGTCCTGGCTACGCGTCTGGGCATAAAACACACCTATACGGTGGATCGAGTTGATAAGGGATTGTATAGTTGATTGGCAGCCTGGATGGGGAGAAGGATTGCAACGGCTTTCAAAACCAGTGACGGATCCAGCGAGCAGTGGAGTTGCTAGCCCATATTAGAAATAGGTGATGAATTACTGTTAATTGGGATTACTTGAATGCTATAGGACTAAAGCAACATTTTCGGCGAGCTTCTGGCACGCCCTATGCAATCGCCTGTACCTGTTTTACTTTATGTAAAACAGCTTGAGTGACATTATTGCTCTGAAGACTCATGTTAGCAGACGCGAACTTTAGGGGACTACCCCCCCCCCCTCTTCCCGCAGCTGTAAAAATATAAAAAGGGGAAAAGAAGAGAAAAGGGGAAATAGATGAACAGGGAAAATAGCAAAAAATTAGCAAAACTCTCTGAAAACGTATTCAAAGTATATCTTTCTGCAATGGTTGCATGGAGCTTCTAGTTGAAATCATCTCTTAAATCCATGGAAGAGACTGACGGCAAGAGGATGACTACAATATTCCAAAACAAATGAATAAGTGTGCAATGGTGCTAGGATACAGATCTGTGGATGTGAAAATAATGATAAATGCGGTGGGGGTGGGGGCACGGCTTACTGTTTTAAACTGTGGCTCCAAATTTGTGTTAACCCTTACTCAAAATCCATATATGAGCCATATATGGAAATTTATATCTGACCCATATCTGGTCCAGATATGGAATTTGTATCTGGCTTTAACAAAAGTTGCGCAGATTTAACTTGATAAAGGCCATATATATGGCCCATATAAAATTGTGTATGGCTCAATTTTTATAAGGGACAAATATGATAAATATATGGCAAATCTGTATATGTCCCATATATGGCAAATCCATTCATGTGCCATATAGGGAATTTATATATGGCCTATATCTGGTCCTGATATGGGATTTGTATCTGGCTTTAAAAATTGGGCAGATATAACTGGATATAAAATAAAGGCAATGTATGGCCCATATAAATTTGTATATGGCTCAATATTTATATGGGACAGATATGGTCAGATATAGCTTGATATAAGTGAAAATCCATATATGTGCCATATGGAATTTTATATGGACCAAATGGATCTCATGTGGTCCGCTCATGATATTGTGTGGACCAGATATGTGGTAAAAGCAAGTCCATACCTGCACCAATGCTGGATTACAGCTTAACATAAAATGCACACCTTGCCTAAAGCATCAGGAGCCTTTCAAAGCGGTGCTTTTTAAGTGCACAGAAACGGACACTACCAAACAGAAAGACCCCCAAACCGGACCGGACAAAGCCAGTAAATTTAGCTCTCTGAATATCTTTAACAAGTTTACTCATATTAGGTTGATACTGACTTAAGTACAGAAATTTGTCAAGTTCCTTCATAGTGAACAATAAAATGCTTCGAAACTTGTACCTTCTACATGCATTCAAAGCATCGGGTTTTTCACACTGTGGTGTATATTTCAATGTAAATTTTGTTGAAAGTTGGATGAATATCTCATATTTTACTTCCTAAATAATGAAAAAAAAATCAGGGCTACAATTTGTGACTCCGCCCACATTCACAGATCATTTGAACAGTTGAATATGTTAGTTAAATAGACCGGTATATTGAGTAAAAGTGTATGCATTTGATGACTTCCCTATGCAGCTACGTTTTACTACATCCCAAAGTGTTCTTAACGTAGGACAAGTTATCAAATTAAACGCAAAAGTAGTAATTGATATGACTTCATAAAACTTGTATTGTACATAATCACAGTCTTTAAACAGATATATCTGACACGATATGGCCATATCAAACTTTATATGCATATCTGGCATTGTATGTTATTATGATATGTCTGGCTTGATATGGCCATATAAAGGTTGATATCCATATGTGGCATGTTCTGTTATGAAATCATGTATGGCTGAATATGGCCATATAAAACTTGATATGCATATCAGGTACATTTTTTCAAGTGATATCTGGCCTGATATGGCCGTATAAAACTTGATATGTATATCTGGCATGGTCTTGTCTCAAGTGATATCAGGCTTGATATGGAGATATAAGACTTGAAATGTATATCTGGCATGATGGGTTACCAGGTGAATTTCTGGTTTGATATGGCCATATAAAACTCTATATGGATATGATACAATTTTTCAAGTGATATATGGCTTGATATAGCAATATAAAACTTCATATGTATATCTGGCATCGTGGTTTACGAAGTAAATATCAGGCTTGATATGGCCTTATGAAAATTGGTATGTATATCTGGCATGATCAGCTGGCATGTTATATCTGGCTTGAAATGGCCATTTCAAAATTGATATGGATATCTGGAATGGTTGTCTATCAAGTTATATCTGGCATGATACGACCATATCAAACTTGATTTGTATTTCTGGCATTTTTCCTGTCAGGGTATATAAAGTTTTATATGGCCTCATGGAAATTGATATGTATATCTGGCATGGTCATTTATCAAGTTATATCTGGCTTGATGTGGCCATTTGAAAATTGATATGCATATCTGGAAAGATCATCTATCAATTTATATCTGGCGTGATATGGCCATATAAAACTTGATATGTATTTCTGGCATTTTTTTTTTCATCAGGGTATATAAGGCTTTATATGGCCATATGAAAATTGATATGTACATCTGGCATGGTTATTTATCAAGTTATTACTGGCTTGATATGGTCATTTCAAAATTGATATAACCGTACAACGTACTTATATCTGGTTTTATATATGGCCATATAAAACGTTATGTTAGCCAGATATATCCAGATACGAAGCCAGATATAGATTTTGAGTAAAAGAATGAGTGAAAACTTCTGCAATCTAGGGGGATTGAGATGCCAAATTTTCACCATACAGACCTTGAATGACTAAAGACGCCAGGCTGGCAAGTGTACTTGCTAGCGTGAGCAGTGGCGCCGGCACGGGCAATATGTGGGCGCTTAGTCCCAATCGATTTCCGAATATTTCTTATATAAACTTAAAAGGCATTTAAGCTATAGATTTCTGCGGGAGAGACGGTGAGGTGCGTTTCTTATTTATTTTAATAATTTTTTATCACAAATCGTTGGCAAACTATGAAAACTTTCGCAAATCCTTCGCAAGCTGTCTAAAGCTTGGCGCGCTCCTCGTGCTTTTAGCCTCGTGGCTCTGCTTGTTATCAATACCGTCCCAAACGTATTTGCATTACAGTATTCCAAAAATGTACTTGGGGTGATTAGGGGTTTAAAATTAATCCTGTTGAATATTATTCTAAACAAAACACTTTTCACTTCGCGCCCAACTCTCGCCGTTCATTCCTTACACACGACTAACCTCCAACGAAAATAAAACACTCATTATTGCAAAAACCATTTCTGGAAACTAAACCTTACATCTCGGGTTTAATGCTATAGCGTCTAAATTTTGGAATAACCTCAGATTTGTCCTGGACACAGGCGCCCTTGAAGCAACCTACACTCAGCCATTAACATCGAATTTAATAAAATCTTTAATGATGTGAAAGCTGATTAACAGAGTAGCTGGAACTGATCTTCTGCATTCTTTACTATGTAATAATACATGAGCTTTCGAGCGTTTATCCCCTGAACCCCCAACGGGGCCCACCCCTGGACCCTGCAAGGGACCCTAACGTGGGCCCTGGAACCCACACATACAAAACTGAGCTACGCGCTTGTGGTTCACCTTCGCTGCACTTGAGATTGCCCATCCCCCTAGAAACTTCTGGATCAGCGCCTGCATGTAAGTCACATTTACCCCTACTATTCCCATCCCCCGTGCATCATTAAGTTCGACGTCCGTTAGTCTACCTTTAAGAAAACAAGTGGGCCCCAAACATTTATTATGAAACACTAGCTACATCTTACAAATTTTCTTTCCATTTTTATAATCATCTTTAATAATGATTCTGAACATTAACTATTCAAACTGGCGGCAGTTATCATTTCCTACACGAACTTAATAGTTTAGTAAAAAACAAAGGTGACATTTTAAATGGGCATTCATAAATGCGGATATCAAATTGTCAAATTGTCATTTTTGTGGTTTCTCCAGTGTAAGCATTCAAGATAGGAAAGCTGATTCTGCCGCCCCTTCATTTGCATGTAATCTAGAATCCAGGGGCTCTCTCTTTCTGCCTAGTCTCCTAACCGTTGCCTCTGGACCAGACCAGTGGCCATGCTGGGTGCCCCGAACTCTACTCCTTCGGGCAATCGTTTCGTTTCGCTGTCGTTCCTTCGAAATCGTTGGCTACATACAGCTATAAGCCAGTTTAGCGTACATTTCTGAAGTCCCCTCGACTCTTACAATGGCGAAGAGCCAAAAGGAGAAATCCAACATAACTTTCGAAACGGTTCTTCTCCCCCACAGGAGCTACCTCCCAAAGAGACACTAAGACTTAACATGATTAACCTCTTGACCTACAGACCTCTCTATCATGGGTCTGCAGGGACAGCGGAACCAACTTTGAAGTGGGGAGCTAATCATCGAAGCGGCCCAATTTGTTCAAGAAAATAAAAGCCTATCATCCCAGTTTAAGGCTGCCCAAAATGCCCACGGCAGAAAAAGTACGGGGCTACAGGCCCCATTCCCTCCCCCACCCCGTCTCCGCGGTCCCTGGTCTGTAATGCTTGGCCACGCTCTAGACTGGCTGAAAAGATCAAATACTACACATGATCTTGGCCAACATGTGTCTCACTTTCAGTTGGGGAAAGAAAAACTTTTTGGCCTGATATTTGAAAAAGGACAATTCTTGCTTGCCTGCACGTTTCAGACGTCATTTTGGTTGTTGCCAGTGCTTGACTTATCTGATTTGTATACCTTGTGTGCTTTATATAAACGTGCGCTGATAGAATTACAAATGGGTTCATCTACATTTTAAGAATGGGGGTTGGATCATATACATGGCCTTTTTAGACAGTTATTTAGATCGGGACAGCCATTCTACTTGTTGGCACAATCGGTCAAGGTAAACAGCAAACTTGGATTTCACATCCCCCTGTAGTAGTCTATCAACGTCCCAGACCAAGTAAGTTTCATGGGGTTGGGGGACCGGATACTTTACTGGAAAAAGGCCTGATTCAGAAAATTTGACATCTCAAACGCTCTTGGTTGAAAAAAGTAGTACTTTCAAAATCCATGTTGGTACTTCAGTTCTGGTTCTTCAGTATCATGATAGAGGAAGGGGGGGGGGTAATTGGCACCTCAAATGATGCAGATTGCAAGAAATCGCATTCTAAAACACGAATTTATTACCAAAGTTCTACGTGTACCGGGTTGATAGACAGCTTGTTGCATCCCAAATGCCCTAGAGTTTAGGAAATTGCACTAACACACTCAACAATTCATAAGTTCTTGCACGTACGAATGTCAAAAATAAATAGAGGAAGGTTGTAACTATGGGTTTACAGACAAACGGTACAACAGTTGTGCTCCAACCACTACCCTCTAGTGAAGCTCGTGTTCGGTACAAACAAAATCAATATCAAACAAAATGCAATACAAAACAAGACTTGCCTGAGAAGCCCGTAATTTTTCTTCTGAAAGTAGTCGGCACGTTTATTTAAACAACCCCAAAACCCGAATTGACGAATTAGCCTAGTGTGTAAACTAAGAGGTAGGTTGAAATTATGAAATTACGACTAAAATTCCCCTATTTTCCAGCTGTCGTCGTTACCAAGATTTGGGAGTGGGCGAGAAACACCCCAATACCTAGGTTACGCGACTTAGCAGGTATAGGGTAGAATCCGATCTGACGACCCCTATATTGGAGTCTAGATTTCACAGGCGCGGATCCAGACATTTCGAAAAGGGGGGGGGGCTGAAAGCCCCCTTTAATATTCTCCTAGATGAACATTATGCTAATTTTCGCGTATTTGTTACTGTTGATGTGGCGAAAAAGGGGGGCTGAGCCCGGGAAAGCCCCCCTTGGACCCGCGCCTGTTTCATACCTCGGTGGGGTTACCGGGAGCGAAATCCCCGTGAGCTGTTGATTTTATAGAGGTAACATATCCATTATTGACATAAATAATCAGAGGATGGTGGGCTTTTGTGGGGTTAATGCAAATAATTAGCAGCAGAGTCACTCCTATAATCCTCTGGCATTCTGGATAATCTCCCAACAGGACATTATTACCGAGTGAGTGGTGCCCGCCGCTCCCTTGCATAAGCACCTTTTATCATTTATATACAAAGGTTATGGGAGAATGACGTCAAAGATTACCATTAAGACTAATTGTGGGAACAAAAAAGGAATGTTTATATTTAGATGGGCAAACTTTCAATAATTGAGTATGTAACTACACGTGTTAGCTTTATTTATTGTTTAATAGGTAAATTGTTATTAAAATGAATATGTACTGAAAATGGCACATTTTAATTATTGTAAAATGCTAAATTTTTACAGTACAAAAAGGTTGGAAGGTTTGTCAAGAAAGAAAAAAAACATTGCTTTACAACTCCAGAGATTTTCATTTAATATTTTGAGAGGGGCAGAGAATGAACTATTCGATAAATGACCACTCACGCTTTCAGTCAGTTTTAGAAGCCAACATTATTTCAGTCAAGGTTATTGCTTTGCTAAAACCATTTCGTTCGCTGAAACTGAATGTCGAAGTTATTAGAAGCAGACACTTATCACCCTAAGTACATTTTCAGGTAGGGGTAACCAAAATTCTCAATTGGTGACTGCTCTTTGATTGACTTCACAGTCAGAAAATTCAAAAGATGGTAAGTAGGTCACATCTCACAATAGGAAGAGAGAATATTCTAATTACACATTAGGGCCTTGCATGTTCACCACGATATTCTTGAACAGTAAACTGGGTTTGTGTCTAAATAAGGAGGAATTTAAGACAGTTTTGGTAGGGGCAAGAAGCAGGGCCGTAGCGAGCGGGGGTGTGGGGGTGTCACACCCCCAATATTTGGTTGCCCGTCGGCAAATTTTCGGTCTGTCGGCAAAAAGAGGAGAGGGAAAGGAAAAGAAGAGGAAAAGAGGAGAGGAGGAAAAGAAGAGAGAAGAAGAGAAAAGAAAGGGAAAGGAAGGGAGGGAAAGGGAAGACGGAGAATGAAAAGAAATAAGAGAAAGAGAGAACGGGCCAATCTGTTATCGGCTATTTCCATTTTCGGCTCTTCATCTAATTGGCCCTTTCAAGTTGAAGGCCCGTCGGCAAATTAATTATGCATGTGACGGCCTTATACGGACGTATCAACGGCCGTCGGTGTAATTGGACGAGTGACTGAGTCCGTCGGGAACTCGGGAAAAAAAGGAATTAACGGCTTCCATATAGGTGCACTATTTCGAGTCATATGACATTCTTGAAAAATCACTTTCTG
Source organism: Holothuria leucospilota (assembly GCA_029531755.1). Classification (NCBI taxonomy): domain Eukaryota; kingdom Metazoa; phylum Echinodermata; class Holothuroidea; order Aspidochirotida; family Holothuriidae; genus Holothuria; species Holothuria leucospilota. The sequence goes on along the minus strand of CM055975.1, from coordinate 1,897,041 downwards.
CACATTATTCCTCAATTTTATCATCACCATGGAGAGCAGCACCCGATTACCCATGGAGAGGGTATCCTTAGGCCGTCTTCTAAACCCTAACCTTGACTTCGGCAAACACATTTTGCAAACTTCTGAGGATCCGGTTTACCCACAAACATCCTGGGAAAAAAATAATGCGTGCCGCGCGTGTCTTCCCTTCACTGCAATCTCAGGCTTTTAACTTTTGAACATCAAAATGAAACATACAGAACCCATCTTCAGATCCTGGAGTTCAAAGCATATTTTGAACGCCTGTGTTAAGATTCTGAATACTTTTTCTCCCTTTCTGAACGCCGGACGCCTATCCACTTATAGTATTTGAACGCCTGACGCGTCTAGTGTTCAAATGTTGAACACATAGTGTTCCAATTCTGAAAGACAGGTTCAGCTCCTGAAGTATAGTGGCATGACGGAAAGAATAGCCTAACGCATTAGAGTTAACCGTAATCTTTGCATTGGATAATGCATTATGAACCAAAATATACCAATCCTGCATGAGACTTAATTTTTACCAAGAGATTATGCTAAAACCTCAGAGCTTCCAGGGGCCCTAAGGCCGGCCCAGTGTTTTAGCCAGCCCCTACTTGTGGGATAATGTCGCATAAACGGCGACAAATGTCGCGCAAAAAATCTGACACGCAAATTCTACCCGGGTGTAAATTTTGAGGTTCCTCATTAGGGCAGAAATCCACTCAAATATTGCACCATTTGCGATCTAGGCACCTTTCAAATACCAAAAATTTCCAAAGGGGAGGGGGCACCCCCTCCCCTTAGACCCCTCCCCCAGGCCACAGATCAGTAAATGTCGCATTGAGAAAACGTCCTAGCTAAAGCACTGGCGGACCTCTGGATCCCAACCGCTTAAAACTATAGCGACCTGACGAGAGGGATAGCATAATACATTAAAATTAGTGGGAATCTTTGCATTTGATGATACATTATGAACAAAAATATATCCATCCTGAGCCTTACTTTTTCACCCAGAGATATACTTGAACCTCAGAGCTTCCGGGGGCTTCGCCTTCCGAACTCCACTAGGTCCTTTGGCGGGCCGAGTGTTTTAGCCAACCCCTATTTGTGCGACAATGTCGCATAAACGGCGACAAAAGTCGCACAAAAAAAAATAAATCTGACAAGCAAATTCTACCCGGTGTCAATTTTGAGGTTCCTCATTAGGGCAGATATCTATTCAAATATTGCACCATTTGCGATCTAGGCACCTTTCAAATTCCAAAAATTTCCAAAGGGGAGGGGGTATCCCCTCCCCTTAGGCCCCTCCCCCAGGCCACAGATCAGTAAATGTCGCATTGAGAAAACGTCCTAGCTAAAGCACTGGCGGACCTCTGGATCCCAACCGCTTAAAACTATAGCGACCAAACGAGAGAAATAGCCTAATACATTAAAATTAGTGGGACTCTAGTTTGTATTTGATGATGCCTACTGCCTTTGTACTTGATGCTCAGCAGCATAAACAATGGAGTAGGGAAAACAAGCCAGTGAGCCACAACTGGAAAAGAGGCCGTGGTCTTCTCGACTTGAACCAGTTGGCTGGAAACTGGGACGTTATACCTCATCTAACCTAACCTAACCTTGATGATGCATTATGAAACAAAATATATCCATCCTGAGACTTAATTTTTCTCCCAGAGATATACTTAAACCTCAGAGCTTCCGGGTGCTGCGCCCGCTGGACCCCACCCGCTAAAGCTCTTTTTCGCACTACGCATTACCAGATCTGTCGGCAAAACATAATCTCCACTGCCCCCCCCCCCCACCCAAAGATAGCACCTTCGCTACGCCCCTGGCAAGAAGTTACTCTAGTTGAGAGAATTGAAACTGACTGGGATGAGAAAATTTCCAGTTTTAGCTTTTGCCGGGTTCAGACATGATAGACTGTATGCAGAGAGTAAGCTTGAAAGTTTGGAAGTCGGTAGTCTCAAAGTCTGCCTGGAAACTTTGCCAGTTCAGTTTTCACAGTGGATAGCCATCACTGCTTGCATTTTGTTTGTGTCCATATGTGCAACTGTAAGGCAGTCACAAACTTCCAAGTCAGCCTTCCGATGGAAAGAATAGGAGAAAAGTCGCCGAAGGTGGAGGGGAATGGGAATTTAAAGTGACGTATGCCCTGTTACCATCCCCCTTGACTTCACAGACTACTTTTTTGTACTTGTCCAAACTTACAGGCCCTACAGCCTCGCTCAAAAACATATTTAAGAATATGATCATATCTCTAAATACAATTGGTGACTACACTTTGATCGACATTCGTTCAAATAATAATTGTCAGATCTAGAGCCAGATGGGTAGAAAATGGCGAAAAAAGTACCAAATACTTTTTAAACTTGGAAAAAAGGCACAAAGAGTCGAGTGTAATCCGTAAACTTTACACTGCAGATGGTATTTTTTTGACAGAGGGAGATCGTATTTTAAATGCGATAAGATCGTTTTATCATGCACTTTACCAGAAAGACGATTGTAATTTCAGATATGTTATTTCAGACTTTGCCGAATATTAATGGGTTGGATGGGGACGATGCCGAGCATTGTGAGGGGATTTTAACATTAGACGAATGCAAAAAGGCATTATTTTCACTCTCTCTCTGGGTAAGACCCCGGGAAGTGATGGTCTCACCGGGGATTTCTATAGAGTGTTTTGGCCAAAGATAGGTGATTTGGTGACTGCGTCCCTCAACCAGGCTTTCCATTCTTCTTCCCTGACTGCTGAGCAAGGAAGGGCGGTCATCACTCTTATTCCAAAACCTGGTAAAGACATCCACATGTTAAAGAATTACCGTCCAATTTCATTGTTGAACACTGATTACAAAATTTGCTCTAAAGCGCTTGCTTCCAGAATCCAACCTGTTTTGCCCAAAATTATCAGTTCCAACCAAACTGGCTTCATAAAAGGACGTTTCATAGGGGAGAATATTCGTTTTGTTTTGGATCTTATTAATTTTTGCTCTTCAAATAATAAGAATGGAATGTTATTTTTAATAGACTTTGAGAAGGCGTTTGATAGAGTTGACTGGGATTTTATTGTTAAAAGTTTAGAGTTCTTTAATTTTGGGGCGGATTTTATTCGTTGGACCACTACACTTTATTAAAATAATACAGGTCGAGTTCTGAATAATGGTTTTTCATGTGCTGCATTTAATATAACTAGGGGGGTTCGTCAAGGATGCCCCCTTAGCCCGTACTTATTTATTATTTGCGCCGAAGTTTTTTCAATTTATATTAAAGGCAACCCCAGTATTAAGGGTATCTCTTTGTTTGATGAGGAAATTAAGATCATGCAGTACGGAGATGATACCACGTTATTTTTAGATGGTACTTACGATTCCCTACGTGAAGCTGTTTTAGCTTTTGAAATTTATCAACAGGCCTCGGGATTGAAAATTAATATTGATAAGTCTACAGTGTTTCCCCTGGGTCCTTTAGTCGGGAACAACCCCTTTACCCAACCAATGTTTGGGCTCAAGTGGACGTTGGGTCCAGTAACCATGTTAGGGATTACTTTTGACCACTGTCTGACTGTACTGAGAATTTATTTAGGCTTAATTTCACTCCCTGTCAAGACTTAAAAAAATGCTTGCCCTATGGTCGCATAGGGATTTGACGCCTATAGGGAAAGTAACTATTGTCAAAACATTGGGTTTATCCCAACTCGTTTATCTTTTTCAGGTTTTACCTGACCCTCCCGATGTTTTTGTCAAGGAGTTGGAAACAATTGTTTTTAAATTTATTTGGGCAGGAATACCTGAGAAAATCAAGCGTCTTACTCTTTACAATCCAAATTTTTCAGGTGGTCTGGGGGTTACCCACATTCCAAGCTTCATTAAGAGTCTAAAGTGTACTTGGGTAAAGAGATATCTGGATGATAATGAGGCTGGGTGGAAATTATTTTTTTACTTTTACCTCCAAAAGTACGGTAAAAAGTTTCTTTTTAGTTGTAATTTTAAGCGTGAGGACATTGTAACGGATAATTGTTTCTTAAAGGATGTGTGCAAGGCATGGTCAACTTATTCTTATTATCTTCCCACTAATAATTTAAAAAAGGAAATAATGTGGAATAACTCTCATATTAATGTTAATCATGAAATTATCTACTACGAATTTATGTATAGTAAGGGGGTCGTGTATGCAGGCGACCTTTTAGACGAAACTGATCGTTTTCTCAACGTAAATTGTTTTAAAAGAATGTTTGATTTAAATTATTGTCCTTTTACGCTTTTATACGGTATATATTCAGCCATCCCAGGAGGGTGGAGGAATCGAATTGTTGATGATGGTGATGCTATTGATGAGAATTTTGTCGAAAACATAGCTTCTTTATGGAGAATGCCCTCTGTTTCTCGAGGAATTTATAAGTCAATTGTCAAAGATTACCGTCTCTCCGAAAGCTATTGCTAAATGGAACAGAGAGTTTAACATTGACCAAGACCATTGGAGTTCTATTTTTCAAATCCCCTTCAGTTCTCTCAGGGATAGTAAGTTAAAATATTTCCAATTTCGTTTTTTACACCGCATTTTAGGTAAAAATAGATTACTTTTTCTTATGAAGCAAAGGAGTGACGCTTTGTGCACTTTTTGCAAACAGCACGAGGAAACGTTAACTCATTTATTTTGGGATTGTGCACTTGTATCAAACTTTATTTTAGATGTTGAGCAAAGAGTTTTGGGTCAACAATTCTCCCTTTCTAAGCAGGATTTATTTTTTGGTTACAATTTTTGTCAAAGGCATCCTTATAATTTCCTCATTTTTAATATTAAGTATTACATTTATCGGAAAAGAACGTCCGAGGAAACTCTGAGTTGCGTTGAATTTTTGCATAATTTCAAATTTCTACTTCAGGTAGAAAAACGTCTCTCTTCTTAAAGCATTCACCATCCGATTAATATGAGTCTTTAAGAACCGCTTTTTCTTTTTGTAATATGCTTTTTCATTAATTCTTGGTATCTTTTTGAAGAATTTCAGTTGGATATATTACAGTTATTGTATATAATACTGTAAGTATATATATTACCTGAAAACTGAGCTCTCAAAAGTGTGATGCCCACAAAATTTTTGCCTTTCTATGAATGTATGTATTGCTTGTGCTAAAAGGTGATTTGAATAAAAGATGGAAGAAACAAAAAAAATATTTATTTATTTAATTTATTTATTTATTTATTCATTCATTCATTCATTCATTCATTCATTCATTCATTCATTCATTCATTCATTTATTTATTTATTTATTTATTCATTTATTTATTTATTTATTTATTTATTTTTTTGGCGCAAAGTCATCAGGAAAGACTGTAAACGACTTAAACCAATCAACTAAGATGAGTTAGAATTTTATTTTTAAGGTCAAGCTTTTTAAAATTAAGCCTTCGAGGCACAGTTTAACCACCCTCTGCCAAAGCTTTTGGGCCAAGAGGTTCTCCCTCCATTACTTCCACATGAGAGTACCATCGTACCTACGATATAGGCTCCGCTCTATCTTCGGATCTGGTTGGCTTCAAGCATTCTAGTGGGATTAACACCAAAGAGAGAACATCTGGTGTTTACAGAGGGAGGGAGGGAGGGAGAGGGAGGGAGAGGGGGAGGGAGGGAGGGAGAGGGAGGGAGGGAGGGAAGAAACGATTGCAGACAGGACTTGACAGAACAAGTTCTGACTGACCAAAATCACTAAATCAGTCGCGGAGCTCCCATATAGTCATCAGGGTGTGTCTCCCGTTTCCTTCTCCCCGAACCTTTGACTTCTGGCACCCATTTGATCTTGTTAATTTTTCACTTGGGCCTCACATGATTAAATCGTATTTTAGGCTTAGTTTACACAAGGCCCAAATTGCGGAATTATCACCACTTTGTGACAGTGAAGCTAGGTGGTTATTTCTTGTCAAAAAGTTTCTTTACGCTAGGTACCAAAACCACGATGGCCCACTCTCTGCGTAAATCAGCGGTGTGCAACCACTAGCCCGCAGGAACGATTAATGGCAGCTTGAAGATTAAGACGGATCTCTAATCAAGATGTTACCTTTCCTGTTACTTGAACACTTAGTAGCAAGACTTGAGTAAATATTCAATAATATGAATGATATTGCAGTTAGCTGGAGTTTTTGACGGTATATCCGAAAGATAACCATTCGACCAGCTAAATTATACCTCTTATTGCCTTCAAGCTCGTAACCAGACAAGATGATGATGGTGGTGGGATATTTTTTGAAAAGGGTAGAGGTAGAGGTATTATTTTCAGGGAGTAGATATGTTAAGGCAATAATAGTTTTTCTCAAAACATTTCGAGGGAGAAAGAATTTTCTGGGTCGCGATTCCGCCACAACCTTTGTTAGGGCCCTTTGATAATCGCATGTTAGGTAAAGAAAAATAATGCTTTGTTTTAAAGTTAACTGGTTTGGAAGACGTCACGAAGAGCAAGCCTGCTGGAGATTAAATATATATTGCTCTTTTTTGTCTTTCAGTTTTGACCAGTTCCAGTCTTCATCGCACCACTGAAAAGCCTTGCAGGTTAATGAAATGATGGCTAATTCCACCACTGCAAATGTAACACAAGGTCTCAACGAAACCGGTTATCAAAATTGTTTCGACTTAAAAAAGAACCTGATTGATTCTGCAAGTAAGAACTATTGGTTGGTCGCCGTCCTTTTTACTTACTTTTTGGTTGGTTTCTTTGGAAATGGCATTCTTGCACTCCTCTTTGTGAAAGAAAAAAGTCTTAGGGACATCAATAATGCATTAATCACAAACTTAGCGGTTTCAGATTTCATGTATGTTGGACTTTTTGTACCGATACTCATATTCAGTGAATTTTACCGATATCGCCCTTTTGGGAAAAAATTTTGTATTATTTCCATCTTGGCCAACTACACATCGCAAGACGTATCAACACTTTCATTAACAGCACTCTCTTACTTTCGTTTCTGCGCTATTGTAACACCTTTCCGATCAAGAAGGAAAAGTCGCAGCAAGTTAATTGTTACCTTCTGTGTCTTGTCATGGCTGATAGGAGCAGTATTTTCCATTTATCCGGCATGGCACTGTCAAGAACATCCTCTTCGGGAGTGTTTCATCTGGTCAAGACACAACGTGAACAAATTTGGTAATCTTAAAAGCTTCCAAAAATATTTTTACATTCGATTCACCCTTCTTTATCTCACACCTCTGTTTATCATTGCTTATTTCTACGGAAGAGTAGCCTACACTCTTTCCGAGTGGCAACCCCCTGCTCGCTGTTGCATCACGATGTCCTCATTGAAAGTAAGTGAATCTGTTCAATCCAACAATCAAGCAGCATCGCGATCACGTAAGAAACTCAGTATCGTGGTACTTATTATTGTCATCACCTTTTTCGTTTCTTGGTTACCGACATACGTTTATTGGCTCACTGGATTGGACGACTCCATATTCATCGCCGAGCTTAACACAATTAGAAAAGTCTTCATGTTTGTACCAGCGACCACGAATCCTATAATCTTGATCGTCACAAGCACAAGTTACCGCCAAGGTTTTCTAAATATCTGTTTTTGTGGAGGATGGAAGTCTACCTTAACACAAGGAACATCAACTTTCTCGTCACAGTTACGGACCGGCCTTACTCTTGTGACCCGTCGTTCTGGAAACCACGCCCAGTCGTCCTCGACCAGATCCGAGTCAACCTTTGCGATGAAGGAAGAACCAGAACAGATATAGTACAATGATGAGCGGTAAAAATCTCCGCCGTCCTGTCCCTTTTCTACAATATACTTCTCAACATCAATGTTTAATGCAGTTAAACAAATTTTTACCCATTACTGACTTTTAACCAATGTCTTCTTTGATAGTTTGTTCGACAGTGGTTGTAAAGTCTGCGACATAATTATGCTTTACCGTTTGTAAATTGCCAACTTTGCCCTTTTTTGCGATTGATCTAGCTTCAATTTGTCCCTCTATCAGTGTTATGCGGAGCTCCATCAGGCGCGTAGCCAAGGGGGCGAAGGGGGCAGCCGCCCCCCCCCCCTTGAGCATATTTTTGGTATTTTTTAATGTTCATTTTTACAATATTGCTAGTGTTTCCCCTATTTATATGCGGTAAATAGGCCTGGGAAGTGCCGTTTCCAGCGATCCGGGGAGGCATTTTGGGCCAAAATTTTGTTGCGCTTTGCGCCAACCCATTGTGGCGAGGAGCGCTGAGAGTCTGTCTATGGGCTTCGCCCCCCCCCCCCTTGACAAATTCCTGTCTACGTCCCTGACCTCATTTACTGAGATATTTACCTTTCACTGTAAACCTCCTTGTTTTTTTTTAGTTGGAATATTATCTCGGAACTTTGTATTTCGGAATTTTATTTTGTATCTTGGAATCTGAATAGTATCCTCGGAATTTCGACATTAGTATTATCTCGTTAAGTCGACTTATCTCCTCGAATTTTCTCCGAGTTTCAACTTATCATCTTAAAATTTCTACTTAGTATGCCGGAATTTCGACTGATAACTATAGCAGGCCGTTTCACCAGAAACTCCCAAATTTTAACAAAAAGAAAAATAAACCTAATGCTACAAAATTCTGTTACATTACAAGTGAAGACCTAACGTGCAAGTGGATTGGCAAATTAAGACCCTGCATTCGTTTAAGGTTTGGGCTTTATAAGCTAATAACTTTATCACTACTCATTAAAGAGGCTGTATTAACAAATTTGTAGGTCTAAAGAACATTACCTTTATCTACAAACGATCATCAAATTCACACTATGCTTGTACAAATTTCAATTGGCTCTATTTCGGTGGGTCGACTGGTATTGGTACAAGAGAACCGTAATCTCTCTTGCTATATGAATGGCGTCATCACACATCCCCGACTGGGAAAGGTTACTGTGGGCTGAAAGTCATACAGCCTGCTCTACCTTTTTATAGTAGTTTTCTGTGAGTCCTAAAGTAGAACAGCATACTTTACCTATCTAGAGAAGTAGCTCTTTTGTGAGCCCTTCGATAGTACAGCTTGCTCTACCTTTAAAGAGCGGTAGTTCTTCTGCGAGCCATAAAGTGGTACAACCTAGGCTACTTTACCTTTCTAGAGTAGTAGTTCTGTTGTGAGCTTAAAGTATTACAATGTGCTCTACCTTTAAAGATTTGTTAGTTAGATGAGGTTTAACGTCCCAGTTTCCAACCGATTGGTTCAAGTCGAGACGACCACGGCCTTTTTTCCAGTTGTGGCTCACTGGCTTGCTTTCCCTACTCCATTGCTTATGCTGAGCACCAAGCACAAAGGCAGTAGGTTCCATTTTTAAAGTCTTTGGTATGACCCGGCCAGGATTTGAACCCTAGACCTTCCGGCTGCAAGTCGGATGCTCTAACCACTTGGCCACTGCAGTCAGTCTACCTTTAAAGAGCAATAGTTCTGGGGTGGCCGCACAGAAACGTTGATAGTGACAGTCTTGATAGCGCTATCAACTCTCTATCAAACCTGCTACTATCAGCAGGTGCAAAACGACCGCACAGAAGACGCCGATAGAGGTGCTCTCTGATAAGGCGCTTATAGGCTCATTAACATATTATAGATCGGGGATTTCCCACTTGGTTTGGCTTGTAGTCGCCATTGAAGTGTTTTATTCAGGTATGCAACCTCTAATACGGGAAGAAACAGGTAGAATTTGTCCATAGAACGCGTCACTTAGACCTACATTTGATGCACATCCTTTGTGTTGATAAAAGCCAAGTATTTGCATCCTCGGCTCTTTTGAATTTAGACAATGTGTGAGGTTGTGCGTTATGTACTACTGTGTAAAGGTACTTAATTTAGGACGAACAAATTCCAACTGATGGCCGTAGCCTCTGGGGGCAGAGGAAAGTTGCCCCTTGAGATTTCCAAATCGTAAATAAAAGTTAACCTTCTTGAGAAAAAAATACGTATAATTGCTAAAACTTTCGCTGTCCAAATTATGATTTCTAGGACCCCCAAACCTGGGAAATTTTATAATAAAGTTTCCTTTTCCCCAATTTTTCCCGGGGTCCCTCGACGTGGATGTGTTCTTAATACGGGTTTCTCCTCACGAATAAACCATTGTGTTCCTCCTACAAGATACACAGCTTGAATACCTTCACCAGCATATACGTTGGCGAGAGATAAGTAGCATATGGTTACCTTTAATCATTAGCTAAACCTCACGAGCTGGTAAAGAAACTGAATATAAGAGGCATAAGCAGAGGCTGCAAACTTATTTTGAAACACAGCTAAATCCTATAGATGTCCTATTGCGTCACTTCAAGTATCTTTCGTGATGTATTAGATTAAAAAAATATTGCATATTCAAGGTAAACCAAGGAGTAACTCTATACGGGGCTTTAACAACTCAGAAACGTATTGCAACATGATCCTTAACTTAAGCCATTCATGAAATAGGATTCCTGGGTACACTCATTCAAATTGGGGTGACTGAATTTTTCCTTTAAATCAAATCTAATTTTTCTTCTTGAAATCTAAATTTGTTACAGAATAACTTAGCATGAATCTAAAAGGTAAGAATGCTTTTTTAATTAGGTACAAATTTTAAGGTCTAAAACGTGTCATTTGCCCCATCTGGGACACATTTGACCGAAACTTTCCTTGCAGTCCTACGCTATGGCTACTCGCCAACCGTTGGTGGATCCCCCAGTGACCGCACTAAGAGCGCTAGGGAGAAGCCCGAACCGGGTACCAGACTTGTAGAGGTGCCATGCCACCGTCGAAAAATTCAGTAAATAATTAAAATTTCAGGTCATGTCTTCACTAAATAAAGATAACATCACTTTTTAGATCTAGGAAAACTTAGAACACGAAAACTTTCGCAAAGAGTAGAGGTGTCATCTCTGTCCTGAAGCAGCATCCCCTTCAATTACACCCTAACAAAAGAGAAACAAATCACTAAAAATGTTGATTCCTAAACACAATATCAATTCAACACTTAACGAAGCTTTACCAAAGATTGCACCACTTTGCATTCAAGCCACCTCACAAAAAGTGGGCATTTTGCAAAGCTTAGTCAGTCTGCAGCCAGTTCCCCCTACTGCAAGTTACTCAGTTCAGTTGGGGACAATTTCCCACTGATGTCCCTTGCTACTAAGCCTTTATCACAGAAACATAGTTGTAACTCAAAATACCGTTTTTCTAATTCAATTCCTACAATATCGATAAGGAGAAGAAAAATTGTTTGAAAAGTCGTTTTATAAGCAACCTCATTCACTAGTTCTGTTTTAGGTTTGCATATCTTTGCCTTTTCGGAACGTTCCGTCATCTACGGAGTCGATGTCGACCGCTGTGCGCTACATTTGCCTCCATTAGGAATTAAATTTTGTGCTATCAAAGTCACTATCGGTGCCTTGGTCACTGTTAGTGAGTTGATATAACATTACCAGTAGTGATAGTTTCTGTGCGGCCTTTTACTGATAGCCTATCAGCGCTGATAGCTAATCCCCCTATCAGTAAGCTTCTGTGCGCCCAAAATTTTCTATCAGCGCTGTTAAGGTGTTGATAGCGCTATCAACGCTTCTGTGCGGCCACCCCTGCTCGTCGGGGAGCCTTAATGCGTACAGTGTAAACGCGACGACAGTCAGTCGCCCTGACGATCTGCTTGATTTTTCTCTCATGAAGGGCAGATTCTTCATTAAAAACCAAATATTTTCCAATTTTCTTTAATAAACCCCAAATTATTTAAATTTTCTTTAATGAAGATCTAAATTTCTCCAAAATATTCACTGAAACAACCCAAATTTTTTGAATGTTTGTAAGTAAAAGCCAAAATATTTGATGCTCGCGGATCGGACCGAAAATTTTACCTTCGACATTTTTTCGGGAGTATGTCTCCTTTGTAGGGGCTTCAGCTTGCTGCCCCAGTGCCCTATCCCCTGTCAGGGAGCTTGCCCCTTCTCGGACACATCCTGGCCCCACCACTGTTCGTTCAGTCAAGGTTTGTTCTATGGAAACTTTAGTTACTGCATTGCACTAACGCAAAGGCAAGGTCTTTGTGGCACGGGACTTAGCATTTTAAGGCTTATGAATCTGTCGAAATTTAGATTGCCTAGGTAGAATCTGTATCAGGCTTCTGAAGAGTGAGAGAATTATAAGCCTTTACGAATTCTCGGTCCATGATGTACATGTTAACATAAAACTCTGATTCGACAGGTTAACTATTTTTTCTGAGCGGTCGATATTAAACAATGTCTTATACAAGCGCGAATCCATACATTTCGAAAGGGGGCCTGAAAGCCCTCTTAAATATTCTCCTAGATTAACATTATGCTAATCTTTAAGTGTTTGTTATTGTTGATGTGGCGAAAAAGGGGGGCTGAGACCGGGAAAGTCCCCCTTGAATCCGCGAAAGTCATATATGACCGTTATGATAGTGTACTGGTCAAATGTCTTGCCAGGAGTGTGTACCCGGCCAACACAATTATACCTGCTTCAACAGTACAATACAAAACTACTGCTCGAAAGGAAGGGAAACATTTAGTTTTGATTTGTATTTGAACGGATGCCCGTATTGAACTGAAGATACTCGAGGGTTCCTATGTACGTTTAGGGTGAAACAGCCCCTTTCAGGTATTTTACTGTGAGCGTTATAATTATGAATGACCCACAAAAAGGATACCGCTAAGTAAGGTATTCATAGTTACGTTAGAGTATTTACTACAAGGAAATGATTAACCCAAAGGATAGCACAGGTAGCCCACTATGAATTTAAAGACAGATACTCGTCACTCCAAGTATGACTTTTTCTTGGGGTAAGCAAAGTCTCAATTGGTGACTCCTCTTTGACTGACATCAGAGTTACGAAATTCAAAAGATTCAGAGTAGCTCATATTACACAGCATGCACAGAGAGCATTTTGATCAAACACTGGGGCCTTTTATGCTCACCAGGATATGGCCTTAAGCAATAACCTATTTTTTGTCACACACAAGGAGAAGCTAACGACAGTTATGGGGGAGGGGGAGAATTGGAACTGTCTGGAATGAGATTTCCCCTTTAACTGTAGTAAGGCATAAGTAGTTCTAAAGTTCCTCTTCCAGCACAAACTTTACATCTTGTTAAATCATTTATGTTTCGTTATATTTTAATCACATCAAAAGCTTTTTGTTAATCATAGGGGTATAAGACGAGTTGTGGGGATGGTAGTCCCGCCAAAAAAGACCAATTCAAGTCATTTTCTTGTCATGGTCGTACAGTTAGGGAAATTTCACGAGCAAGCGCTTCCCGTTCGTTGTGAAATGTCTACACCTCCACTTATGTTAGTAATGAATTGTTTAAAGGCGCTGCAATTCCTCGACAGTTAAAATTTTCCCTACTTACTTTACTTCTAGCCCCTCCTGCAATTTAAAGAAAAACAACTGTCTAGTGTCTAGTACAGCTCCCAGCCGAGACAATATTAAACTAGCTTACACTGAGATTTATTGCTCAAGGCCATATCCACAAAATAATGTGTGGGAGCAATCGGAAACTCAACGCACAAGTCATCATGGACCAACCAAAGTGAAGCTATATTGTTTGAATTAATGTCAATCAAAGTACAATCACCAATTGTATTTAGAGACATGATCATATTCCTAAATATAATTGGGATGATGCTATAGCCCTTTAAACTTATTAAAGATCACGCCTAGGTGTGTCTGTATATATATATATATATATATATATATAAATATATATATATATATATATTGTGTACGTGGACAAGAAAAGTTTACCTTTTCGAAACGTCGTAGATGTTTGAGTATGCTCACTTGCCTTTTTAACTTTTAACCAGTTTTTCTATCTTATTGCATGGAAGATTTTAATGATCCGTTTCCTAACGTGTTTTAATAAACTTTTATGGATCGTTCTTAATATGTCGAGTGTCTGGTGGCTTCTTATTTTCATCTATATATATATATATATATATATATATATATATATATATATATATATATATATATATATATAGATATATATATATATATATATATATATATATATATATATATATATATATATATATATATATATATATATATATATATATATATATATATATATATAGTATTTGTATTGCGAAGCATCATGTAAGGTACTCAAAGTGAATTTCAAAAGTTCAACTGAAGCTGACGATGTTCACCCGAACAATTTCCTTTGAGCGTACCATGATGTTTGGTTTTTACGAGCGAATGCAGAGTGTATCTGTCGTGCATGGAATTTTCAAATTCTTTCCATTTTGTCTTGTTGTATCTTTGTTGATCTAGCTATTGTGTGTGACAGTGTTTGTTGACCAACGGACGTTAGCCTTAAGTAGAATATACTTATTCAAGATGTGCTTAACTTTCTTACATAAAGAATGTTCCTATGGTGATATTTCACGATTTTTGAAACGACTGTATACTGTTCTTAACCACCGTCTTCACTGGTTTTTGTCGACAGCTGTTCTTTATGAAGAGGTCTTTACCCTTCACCTTACATATTTTAAAACGTCCGAGGGATCTTTTTAGCCAAAGTTTATATGTCTCGTTAAGCAGCACACTGTTAGTGAAAAGTCAAAATATTCATCTCAAAATTCTGACTCGAAAAGTATTTGCGAAAATGTATGACCTTTGTTGTCAATATTTGCAATTGCCTTGTTGTCAAGTAGCCTATCTTTTGTTGTATACATGTCGGCTTTTATTTTTAAACATGTCAAATTTAAGATCAAGAATTTAAACTATCTTGTTGTGCAGTGGACTGTGTTTGTGATCTACATTTACTTACTTGTCTTCAGTGGATTTTTACATGTGTAAAACTTGACTCATCTACAGTCAGCTTTCAATCGTAACGCCTCACCTTTAAGACATACAAATCAATAAACCTAGCAGATCTTTTCTAAGAAAACTAAACTGCTAAAGCTTTTTTGTTTCAAGTAAGCCTAATAGGAGTCCAACACAGTACAGTGACTGACATACTCCAACGCTTGCCAGAGAGGTCATTATAAGCTGTCAGCTTCACATTCCCAAAAATGAAAATAATTAAATTACTCCAAAAATATGCCATAAGTTCTGTTACCGTAACCACAGAAATTTTAATTTGCCTTTCCCAATCAAAATCACTAGCAATAATGATAGCCCCTGTATATTCCTCATACAGTCAGCCTTCAGTAACTCAACATCATGGTGACACATACTTCTAAGAGATGAGATTATCTTTTCTCCTGGTAAAAGATTATATTCCCCTCAGCGGGCTGAAAGCACATACCTCACATATTACCCCACAGCCCTAGATTATCAATATTAGCGCCGACCATTTTCACTGCAAACTAACACTTTTTTCTCAATCCCTGACACCCCACTTCTTATTTTGTTGCCATTAATCTTAACATCACCATTCATATCACTGATGTAGATTCTATAACTCTTGGCCTCTTTTGATTCTAGTAACAAATTGGCCTCTTGCCCCCTCCCTTCACCTCACATCTCTCGATTACTAGTATATGATTGCAACACTGTCGTATTCGCTTCATTTAATTACAGCCACATAAATTTTTATCATAATTTCACCTGCTACAATGTTACCTGTACTTCGTATCGCAATCAGTGGACAGTAACTTTACACTGGCGCATCCACCTTCATTCGCGAGTATGAATGCACTGCATTCTGTTTTTTTTTTTTTTTATAGTTTGTTCATTTTTACTATTTTAACCTGAACGTGAACACCCTGTGACTTTAATGTCTTAGAATAACGTGTGTTGTGGTATCAATTATTGTGAATAAGCTATTGTGGAAATTTTCCCACTCAGAAGAAAACATGTCAGTTGCAACTTTTCAGTATATCAAAGTGTCGAACTGAAAGATACGCAGACTAATTTAAGGGTTTCGCCCGTAGCCTGGGCGAAATCTCTAAGGGTGGGGGGGCAGTTAATGACACTCTTTAAGCGGACCACCAAGTGGCGTGCCTATAGATAGTTGACGCCCTGGGGACCCTTCTTTTTTCACCTGTGCATTGGTGCTATTCTGGGGGAGGATGCTGAGGGAGGGGTTCATGTAAGGTGCAAAATGGTGCCATCGCTGTCAAAGCTTTGAACTAATTGTATCTTTTCAAATTGTCATTATTTAATGATTTTATTCCTATTTTGGGGGCTGGGCATAAGGCAAGAGGTGTTGTCAAAGAAAAGGGGACGACACCCTACTCTGTGAGAAATTTTTGTTTATGTAAGGTGGCTTGGATGCAAAATGGTGCTACCTTTGGTACAGCTTTATAAAGCGTTGAACTGATTATTTGTTAAGGAATCCTCATTATTTAGAGATTTTTTTCTATTTTTGGAGAAATGACACTTTTACCTTTAGAGATATTTTTCTTGTTCTGAGGTTTCCGAGATCAAAAGGGCGTTATCTTTGGTAAAGCTTTGAAGTGATAACATGATTTTAAATTTTACATATTCACTGAATTTCTTCTCTGTGGCATGATACACCTACAAGGCTGGTAGCTTGTACGGGCTGCTCTTTTCAGTACGACACTAGGGGAGCCACCATCGGTTGGCAGGTAGCCGTAGCGTAGGCTTTGCAACGAAATGATTGCTCGAAATGCTTCCCAGATGGGAGAAGGTTACATGATTTAGAAACAAATTTAGCTTTGCTTTTGAAAAGTTACCTTACAAGCTCATTGAGTTCAGCTTATAATAACAGGCTATTTTTATCTTTAGCCTGCGTATATGCTGGTGTATACAAGCTGGATATCTTATAGGAGGAAGAGGGTTCCTTCGTCAGGATGAGAAACCCACATGAGAAAGGGTCCACATCGGGGGTCCGGGGACCTCCCCGGGAAAATTTAGGGGGAAAGAGACCCTTACGTGCGATTTCCCAGGTTCTTTAGGCCCTGAAATCATAAAATTAAGACTGAAATTTTCAGCATTTCTCAGTACTTCTTTCTAAAGTAGGCTAAGTTTCATTAATGGTTTGGAAATCTCGGTGGGGGGGGGGAGTTGCAAACCCTACCCCCCCCCCCCGCAGGCTACGGCCCTGTTTTACGTATCTCAGCCTTAATATCGGTCGATCTCAAAGATGCGCAGACTTACTCGAGGGTGTCACGTATCAGTCTTCTTATCTGTCATGGCATGTTCTCTGGGTATGTACTTTTTACATGAACAGTCATCTGAGAGTGATTTACCTAAAAGCGAAAACTTGAACCTGCTCGAAAGAGCTACGACCCCCAAAATACACACAACTCAACAGAGTAACCCATCAGTTCCCAATAACTCAAAAGAGTAACCCATCAGTTCCCAATAATAACTCTGTCTGCAAAGGCTACATTGTCGCTTGATTGAATTGGTAATATCAATCATTAAAATAAATGGCAGAGAAAAGTTGCATCCAAACAGTGTTCTGGCATTTTTAATACCAAAGATTTAAGCTTCGATGTGATAAAAATTTACTTTGAAAATTCTTGGGGAGCAATTGCTCGTCCTGCCTCCCCCCTTCCGCATCCTACATGCGACCATGGACTGTACTTAGGTAAAATAAAGGGTCCTGACATCGTGGCAGTTGACTGAAACATTACACACAACACGGTATGAGTAGGCCAGTAACCCAGGGGCAGAGAGAACGAAACATACTATTGCCTTATTACATCCAACCATATCTCGCCTTCTGAAGAAAGTCCCCCCTTGAAAGCTGTCTCACCCCCTCCCCCCTTGAGAGCTGTCTCGCACCTTCAACAATTTGTCTGGTTATGCAAGGCATGGGTATGAAATGTTGTTCCTACTCATACACAAAAATTATATCGTTTTCTTTTATTTTATATTATATTATTATATTTTAATATGTATAAAGTAAGCTCGTACATGAATGTCATAATGTGTACATATTCAGTGACGTATCCGATGTCTTAATGTCGATTAAACAAAAGATTTTACAGACTCGCACAAAATGTTATACTTCTACCGTAGTGACGTCATTTCATGTAAAATGTAATTGAATATTTAAATGTGCTCACAAGAAGAATACTTAAATAACGTGTATATGTCGTAAATTGTCAATATTGTTGAATTATGCCAGGCCTTTATGGTAAAGAAAAAATATATGTGGTCTCTTACAAAGGAGCAAGATCTCTAACTACTTTTTAAAGTGTGATTACAAATGGTAGCCGACGAAACGTGAACAAGCCAATTGGGCAATGGAACACTTCTCATTGTAAATAAGTACCGTAACTGTAAAATTCCACGGTAGCACCTACCAGAACACAATAATTGTTTGGGATCAAAATTATTTTGACAATACTGAGAACAACTTTTTGAACGTCAACTTTGTGTGTAGCTACTTTGACTCGTTAGGGACACGGCAGGAAAAAAGTAATGTGTAAAACCTTCACGGGCAAAAACAAATTCATGAGCAAAAAAGAAAAAAAATCATGGTAAAAAAATAAAATATAAAAAAAGCAAAACTGCAACATCCAAAACTCAAAATGTTTACTTTTCTCCCAAGAGAGTCAAAATTTTGGCTCTTCTCCCCTATGAAGCCGAAATTTTGACTTTGTAAAAAACAAAAACAAAAAAGAAAAAGAAATCATGTCATTATGTACGGAAGTACGAATCCGTAGTCGTACACTTTTTGCCTTAGACTATGA
Organism: Holothuria leucospilota; assembly: GCA_029531755.1. NCBI lineage: Eukaryota > Metazoa > Echinodermata > Holothuroidea > Aspidochirotida > Holothuriidae > Holothuria > Holothuria leucospilota. The sequence continues at coordinate 1,878,441 of CM055975.1, read as the reverse complement.
TCTATGTCCCAGGGGTGTTTTTCTCCCAGTTCTGCCTGGAGAGGTGGTGATCCCAGAACTAATTATTCAGAAAAACCCACCAAGGACGAGACGTTTAAGAAGAAAAGTAAGAGTTGTTTAAAGGGAAAAGAAGTGGGCTACACCATAGGCCCCGCTGCTGAGGATCTTCCGGGGACCACGCCCTTTGCTCACATGGAGGTCAGTGCCCAACGAGGTCCAAAGACCGACGCACCCCTGTAACTAGTGGCCCACTAGACCCAGGAGCTCCGGCTATGGGAAATAGCTCCAACGGCTTCAACAGGTCCATGAGTTTCTATGAGTTTACTAACTCTGTCCCCTCCGATTTCGCTGGTCCTCCTGCTCCATCCGCAAGGGATCCAAGAAGACACAGGTAATTGGTCTCCGGCCCCGGATTCTTTGAGAACATCTACCTCATGTTCTTTTTATTTGCTTTGTTTTTTAGTTTGCCAATTAGAAATTTTTTTTCTTGCTTAGTCTTTGCCACCGTGCGTAGCAGCGACAAGAAAATGGCTAATCAACTTCAGAAATAAACAACTTGGCAAAAATCTTACTACATAAGTCAGTTTTTCTCAGTTTTACATAAGCGTGCTGTTCAATACTGTAGGGCTGAAATTTGTTTCGAACCGCCGTCATAGGGGAGGGGTCTAAGGGGAAGGGTAGTACCCTGTGGGTAATTTTTGAATATTTGAGGATCCTTAGATGAAATCTGGTGCAACACATTAGGGAAAATTTTAAGAAAATTTACTGCAGATTTTTGAAACTTTTTACAGAGGAACAGGCGCGACGCCACAGGGGGGGCAGGGCAGGCATTTTCCCCCTATGGTTTTTCAACCCCAAAAATAAAATCGTCTAATAAACGTTTTAAGACACATAATTTTGTAGGGGGTGGGGTGAGGTGTTACAGTATGTCACCCATCTATCACAATATTAGTTAAATTGTTCGTTACAAAATACCTAAAATTTGCAATCCCCGCACGGATAACGTTTTCTGTTTTCTCCATTGTTTACGTGAATGCAGGTTAAGTATTACATAAACACTAAGGTCATTATACATAACGCGCAAACAAAAAGGGCATAGGAACCGTGAGTAAAGCTGAAACAATACAGTAGTATACCCTAAAGCCAAGTTATTGTGAGACCTTACACATATGGTGTCACAGAGCAAAAAGTTCTCCCTCTCTTGGAGAAAAGGTGCGTATCATTGCAAGTTACACCAAAAAATACAGACAGCTAATTTGTGCATCAGGGGATACGCCTGATCCATGAATCTCTGTCTAACCAAAACCCCAACCCTACCCGTAACTCGGAATATATTTTCGTCCGGGGGAATCTTCGGTCTTTAGTGAACCTTCGACCAAGTGAACCTTTCGTCTATGGGTATTCCCCAAGTCCGTATTATGTAATGTTTGGCAATCTCAAACAATTACTGTCTCTCCATTCACAGCATGTGACCATTTAAAATTTAGAACGTGAACATATATATTGGGGGTATCATGAGAAAATCACTTAACGAACATTTTGACAATAAAAATATAAAAACATTTAATAAAATGAATTAAACTTTGAAGTAATATTTTATGTCTCCCTTATTGCATGCGCGTAGGAAGCGGGGGGCTGGGGGCTAAAGCCCCAGTCAAAAATCTAGGGGCGGAAGCATACTTCTGCCCCCTATATCCATGGTCAAAAACCCCTTATTTGTCTCTTCAGTAGAAACTGTAAAAAATTTGCAGTAATTTTCCTTAAAATTTGCCCAAAATGTTGCACCAAATTGCATCTGAGGACCCTCAAATACCCAAAAATTTTCCAAAGGGGAGGGGGAAGGGGAGGGGGATACCCCTCCCCTAGACCCTTCCCCAGGACGGCGATACGAAACAAGGTTCAGCCCCCGGTCTCGAAAACTTACCTACACCTATGCCTTATTGTGCTTTATTTTGGTGTTGTCTCGACTCAGTAATCCATAGAAAACGAATTTTAAATAGTAGGTGCATGGCCGTACACAACACAATCTTTACTGTATGAAGAAATCTTGAGTCAATCAGAAAAAGAGCAAAGAAAAACAGGGCGATGCCACATGGGGCAGGGGGCAACCGCCTCCTATCATTTGCAAGAACAGGGGAAAGAGAGAAGGAAAAGAACAGGAAAAGAGAAAAGTAAAAACGAAAGAGGCCCTGTTCCGGTGTCTACCAGCCTTAAGATACCTTGTATAATGCATATATGAAGCAACGAAAATATTCGTAATAGTTCGTGTTTCTGTTGACTCAACGCGCGTATTTTTGAGTGAAAACATACTCATACATAAAAGGGGGGGTGGCTTCAGGAGGTTTGTTGACTACATACCCTTCAACAAAGGCTACTCTCCTCTTTCACTAAACCAAAACTTAAAATTCAATAAAATTATTAACACTTTTCAGCCATATATGATAGCTCAAAAAATACCAAAGACATCACCATTTTGCATCTAAGCAATCTTAAATTGATAAAAATTTCTCAAGGGGGAGGGGACACCCCTCCCCTTAGACCCCTCCCCAGAAAAGCATCTTTCCCCCAAAGCAAAAATTAAAATTCAATAAATTATGAACACTTTCTTACATATATGATTAGTTCAAAAATATACCAAAGATATCACCATTTTGCATCTAAGCAATCTTAAATTAAAAAAAAAATTCTCAAAGGGGAGGGTACACCCTTCCCCAGAAAAACATCTTTCCCAAAACAAAAATTAAAACTACTAAGTTTTAAACTTTCCAGCCATATATGATCAGTTTAAATATGTACCAAAGACATCATCATTTTGCATCTGAGCAACCTTAAATTAACAAAAAATTTCCCAGTCGGGAGAGAGACACTCCCTCCCCTTAGACCCTTCCCCCAGGACGGCGATCACTCATCTCACGCTTTACCCCCCCCCCATCGAAATACCCTGGCGTCGCCCCTGCAGAGGAAACAAATGGGGGTTTTGCCATTGTATTGAGGAATAGACGGAAGCATACTTCCACCAGTCACATTTTTGACTGATCGGCTTTAGTCTCCCAGCCCCCCCCCCCCTTTTTAAGCCTATGCGATTTTATCCAAGAATCGTGGATTACACAGCAAATTGAAAAGTAAGACAATTTTCCACAACAAAGAAGACTCCCCCGTGCAGTTAGTTAAAACACTTTCTTAGTGTGCAATTGAGTTTTACCGCTATCATCAGGAAGACACAACACCATTATAGTTTAAGGTTACTCGGCCCATAATTTTCATGTACAATGCCTTTAAAATCTTTCTAATAACCTCTAAAATACCATTCCATTAGATCTAGCAATGCTAACTACTTGTACCAAAAGGCTTCTATAGTTTTTGAAGGCTCTTCTGCGAATGGCTGGCTGTCTTTAATGTCCACCGGAAAAGGACAACGTATTTTCCATATCTGAGGGTAAATTATGCTTTCGTTATGGAGAGAATTATATTAATTTTTTGTTCTTGACCTTTATCCTTTGTCCCAAGCTGGTTTCAGTTGGAGACCTAAATTTCCTTGGCCCTTTTTTAATTTTGCTAATTCCCGCTTTCCCTCGAAAAGAAGTCATATTACCCGCTATGTCGTGGATTACCTCAAACATTAGATTACCACCACTCTCCTTTTTCTGTAAGTACCGTGCCTTTCATCTTTTGAACATGTCTAATTCGGTTAGGGAACCGACCACCTATCGCCCCCCCCCCCCCAATATTTGGTCAACGACCATACTATTTGCAAATATTGCGAGTGTGAGACATAGGCCCCTCCAATAATTTGGTTGCTGGGGACAAAATATGAATGATATTTTGGCAAATACCGAAATAAGTGCCAATATTTGTGTTAATATCAGGCTTTTCTGATGACTTAAAAGTCTTGAAAAACGATGCAGGGATGCAGGGATGCAGGGTGCATGTTCAGAGATCAATAAAACAGTCGAGTATATATATATATATATATATATATATATATATATATATATATATATATATATATATATATATGAGTCAATCCACGCTATATAAAATAGTCGCACAGAGACCTTAGGCCATTTTTCCTCTAACATAGGCACTTGCCTTATACTGAAAGAGAATATATTTTTTTGTGAATGGAAAACTTAGCCTCAAGCAGGATTCGAACCAGCGACCTCCCGCATACAAGGCGGATGCTCTGACCACTGAGCCATTGAGGCCTAAGTGGTAGAACGCGGTCAACTAAGCTTAAATACTGTTGGGTTAAGTTCTCCATTGTTACGTCATAGGAACGCGTCCTATGTAGTATTGAGTAGGTAGAGTGACGTAGCGACTTTATATGAATGAGTCAATCCACGCTATATTAAATAGTCGCATATATATATATATATATATATATATATATATATATATATATATATATATATATATATATATATATATATATATATATATATATGTTTCCTCTGTAATTTGGTTGGGAACGTAATACCTTTGTTCATGCAGTCTTCCTGTAGGAATATGGCCCACTGCAGTAATATTGCTAAGATTGGTGTATGTGAGACATAGTCCCCTTCAATAATTTGGTTAGGGAGGACGTAGTACCTTTAGTTTTTTAGTTTTTTAGTTTTTGGCAATGCAATATTTGCTTATCTTTGCATGTCGGCCCGTAACACATGATCCCTAGTATTTCGGTTCAGGGGACGGAATGCCTTTCATCCCATCTCCATTTTTTGTCAACGACCGTAGTATGTAGCTCTATTGACCACGAAAGGCGATTTTTGGCGGACTTCGTAAGCATCACTTACAACATACATGACTGGTGATTACTGAGACTCTAAGACACACACACACACACACACACACACACAGGTAAACATTATTCTCAACTCCATATTCAAGTTATTCAAATCAACACAATTAATTGGGATATCCCCATGCAACCATTGGAGTTGCCCCAGCGCTCTAAAACAATCTAACCCATAGGCAGATAAGTGCACAAGCCGGAATCTTGTCAAAAACTTGACTAAATTCGATTCAATATTTACTAGGTTTGGTTAAAAATAAAACACCTCCGTTCATTTTAGCTTAATCTGTGGTGAAATATTAGAACAAATTTTTGTTCGTGCCCCTATTGATAAAATGGTTTACAACGTTAAATGGGACGTTTCTAGATGGATGTTTCTTCAGGAAATATAGCGTCATACTATTTCAACTATATTGCGTGGATATTTCGTTAACATTTTTTGCATCCCCGTTTTTCCAACCCCTTTTGTTGATACATTGAATGACAGCAAATCCACCGTGACAGTAAGTGCGCCAAGGGAGACCTAAAGTTTGTCGTCCATTTCCATGCTCCCACCCAAAATGGATCTGCATGGCTAATTTTGATAGTGTATTTTCAGTGCACCAGTTGCTAATGCCTAAGAGCAATGTTAGAGAAAACGCAAGGTATTAATGTTGCGAAAGTTGGAGCCCTCTTATAAAAGTTCATGAAGCCCTCTTTTCATTAATTCTCTTCATTCCATACACTTTGTTCTCCACTGTATTGACCACCTTTTAGCCTGATATCTTTCAAAACAGGTATAACTACTTTTTGCTTGTACGTTGCATACATATACATATGCGTGCACGGATACATACAGATATATATATATATATATATATATATATATATATATATATATATATATATATATATATATATATATATATATATATATATATATATATATAATAGGTAAATGAGAAGCTTGGATAACAACGATGTTCCGGTGTATGTCCAGGATCCAGAGGATTCACAGCATTCTAGTTAAAAGTTAGGTAAAACTTTAAAATGATAAAACTAGAACAGCAACTGAACACACAAAGATAAAAAGACACCCTGCATCGAGAAGCTTTCGGGTGTTTTATTCAGCCTTCATCAGCTCGAATGAAGCAGATAAAATGGGTTCAAAAGTCTACCTATAAAATTCTAAAAGACTTGCAAATACATACAAAGAATAAAAGCAGTCAGCACAAACTCAGGACAGTAAGAAATAAAGCTTAAAATCACTGGGTGGATAAATAGCAAAAGAAAGAGAAAAAACAGATTCTTAAAACCAGCTGTAAACATGCTGCACTAAAGTTAAGATAATCCTCAAAAATATGGTTAAAACCAACGGTAGCTGAAGGGGGCCTGGAAGGTGCATAGGAGAAGAACATTACGCATAGGAAACCACCAGAATGAGTAAAAGAAAGTTACCCTGAAATTTACCGTAGGTAGCTGATTCTTTTGGAAGAGTTAAATTCCTTCCGTTTGTTTAGGCCTAGGGGGAATAGGGTATTCAATTGGGCAAGCCAAAAACCTCTTTTTGTAAGGGCTGTGTCATTATTAGACTTGCTGTAAGTCTGCTCTATAATGATGAACTTGATGTCTGACAGTTGATGAGGAGAAGAATTATAATGGACTGCTAATTCGCATCTCCCGCGATTATTCAAGAGGTCGGATTTGTGATTTCTAAATCTTACTTTAAATTCTGTGGAAGTAGACCCAACATACTGCAAATTACACTTAAAACAAGTTGCTACGTAAATAATACAAGCACTAGTACAGGAAACATAACTTTTAATAGGATAAGTTTTCTTAGTGGCACAGCTAGAAAAGTTGGAACTCTGCAATAAAAAATTAGTACAGAGGTCACACCTTCTTCGCTCACATTTGAAACAACCTACAGTGTCCCCTGTACGGGTACGATAAGGAAATTTCGACTTCCTAAGTAAATCCTTAAGGGACTTACATTTTCTGTAAGCAGTGAAGAATAAATTCTCTGGGAAAAGATTGGTCATACGAGGCGAGCTATGAAGGATGTGCATGTGTTTACGAATGATAGAATTGGCATTGGGTAACGCTGGATTGAAATCCAGGACTAGTGGGTATTTACGATTAGAATTGCTCTTTTTAGCAGGATTGAGCAGGGCAGATCTAGGTAATTTGTTTGCTTTTTCAAATTGCTCTTCTACAAGTTGGGGGTCATATCCTCTGGCTATTAAATAATGCTTAAACTCAATAACTCTCTTGGCCAAAAGCTCAGGGGTAGAACAAATACGTTTCAGCCTTAAGGCTATACTGTAAGGGATGCTTTTTACTTGATGCTTAGGATGAGAACTAGAGGGTAACAAATATAAATGACCATCAGTTGGCTTAGAGAACACATCAGTTGAAATGATTCCATTATTCAAAATTACCATAACATCTAGAAATTCAAGCCTTGACTCAGAAAACCTCAGTACAAAATTGATAGTTGGATAGATAGAGTTAATAAACTTGGTAAATTCATGGAGTGCATCGAGTACATGAGGCCAAAGCTCAAAAATATCGTCCCTAAAACGCCACTAATTTTGAGGTTTAAAAGGACCTTCGGTTGTAGCTATTTTGTCTATGTAACTCATAGCTAGGTCAGCATAACTGCATGCATTTTTGGGTCCCATAGCAGTGCCATGGATTTGCACGAAGTTATTACCTTTGAAACTAGAGTTGTTGTGCTTTAAACAAATATCGACTGCTTCAACAATACAATCGTTACAAGGTAAATTGGACTTTCTACTAGTTAATGCTTCCTTCACGGCTTTTAACCCTAATGTATTGTCTATGTTGGGAAACATAGCAGTAACGTCCCAAGAAACCAGTAGGGTGGAAGTAGCTAAAGGGGTATTAGTAAAATTTTGGAGTTTATTAAGAAAATCAGTCGTATCCTTGATATACGAGGGGCTCTTTTGGGCAATGGGCTTAAGAAAAATCTCTGTAAAAGCAGAGAGATTTCCAATGGCTGTGTTACAACCCGAGGTAATAAGTCTGATGGGGTTCCCTTCCTTGTGGGTTTTTACAGTGCCAAACGCTTTCCCTGGTTTGGCTGTCCTATTAACAACCCATTCAGCTATCTTATCATCGATTTGACCTTGGCTTACCCACTTAGAGGCCCAGTTAGCGACCACCTTTAGGATATCCTGGGTAGGGTCCTCCTCAATCTGAGAATAGTGCAGCGGATTGGTGAGCTGTGATAAAACTTTACTGTCATATTCAGAATTATCCAATAAGACAAATTTGCCACCTTTATCCTGTATGGAAACACATAAAGAATCGGAATCTCTCAAATCCGAAAGAGCTTTACGTTCGTCCTTAGTTAAATTGTCCTTAGTACGACGGACGTTTTTAGGGTTGAGAATATCCCTTGAGATTGCAGAAATAAAGTTTTCAACTGCTGGGTCTCTCGATCTAGGAGGCTGCCACTTAGACCGGATCCCTAATTGACGGTGTAAGTTGGAAAAACGATCATCCTTTGCAGAGTTGGTTTCAGGACTGTCAAAGAATACCGCGAGTCGGAGTCTTCTGCTGAAGAAATCTATATCTTCTCTAACTTTTAACCAGTTTATGTCACGTGGAGTAGGGCAAAACGAAGGGCCCCTGGATAGTAAATTCATGGCTGCTGTACTACATTCCGTCCTACTTAGGTTGACCGGGGCATGGTGCGGCTGGTGGTTCGGTAGTGATGATGATTCAGGTACTGGGTTACGTTTCTTTCTAGCCCTTCTGGCACTGGATTTTCCTAAAGATGCATCAAACCTTCTATTTTTGGGAACCTTATTTAGCGGCTTAGCTATTGGGTTGTTTCGTGGGTTTCCGTCTCTGGCTAATTTAATCGAAGATTTGGTGTCAAGGCTAAGTTTTAAATTTTGAGCTCGTTGCTTAGCACTGTTCCAAACTGCACTCGCTAGTCCTCTATTGTAGTTGCGAAATAGAGACTGCCGTTCTATGTCCAAAATAGATTCTATGTCGAAAATAGATTCGATATATATATATATATATATATATATATATATATATATATATATAAAACGGTCTAAAACATACACTAAAAGCAAGAACTAAAAATGGCTAAAACCGTGTATTTAAAAACTCGACGTTTCGGAAGGGTCGTCCTTCCTTTCTCAAGAGGCAGTGTAATAATGGATTGTACTGAGAGCAGTAAAAACCTGTTAGATATATAGAATAATACCAGAAGACCAACAGAATAAGATTAGAGAAAAGCTGAGTAAGAAGACTCTGAAGTGTACGTAACCTTAACAAAACTAAAAGAGCGTGACAGCGTAACAAAAAAAGCTAACAAAAGGTAACTTGAAACCAAGTAAAAGAAGCAAAAAGATTAGTTTTGCTTCGGTACCTTTTTAACATTGATGCCACTAGGATGCAGAGACTGCAATTAGTGAATCCAAAACAACTCTTTTTGTTCACGTTGTGGTTTGTCTAGATTAGGGAATGTCGAAATGCCAATAAGTTCAAAGTTATTACAAGGCCCTTTAAAATGTTTGCCCAGAGGAGTATGACCTTTTTTGAACTCCTGTCTGTGACCTCTGTGTCTTTGTCTAAGTTCACCCACTGTTTCACCTACATATTGTTTCTTACAATCTAAGCAATTAATTAAGTAGATAACCGAAGTAGAAGTACAAGTAACTGAGTTAAAGATTTTATAGGTAACACCTGTAGTTTGACTTTTAAAAACTCTGGTTTCTTTAAGAACATTACATGTGACACAATTGCGTTTGTGTGACTTAAAGCAACCCTTGTGCGTTTGCGGCTCTACATCGGCTTTAAGAGTCGAATGCACCAGAAGTTTATGTAAATTAGGCGGTTGGCGAAAAACTACTTTGGGGGGATCCTTGATTTCCTTGCGCATGATTGTTGAAAGCTGCAAGATATGAAAATTTTTTTGAAGAATATCCCTAAAAGGCGGGTGACGAGGGTTTCTGGTAACTACTAGTGGAGCCTTAAGCTATATATATATATATATATATATATATATATATATATATATATATATATATATATATATATATATATATATATATATATATATATATATTTTGAAAGGTTGTGACAATAGGTTACTACAAGACAGCTTTACAGCACTGTTTCGTAAGGGCCCAGTGTGGTAGGTCCTCACTCTTCAGAGGCCTGAGGTAGAATGGTGTCAACAGAGGTTTGGCCTTGGTTTGCACGTGCCCGTTTTGAATCGCACATCTTATTTAAGCTTCCTTCATAGGTTAAGCACTCTACCATTGACTGGTTTACTCTATTAAGAATATATATATAGATATATATATATATATATATATATATATATATATATATATATATATATATATATATATATATATATATATATATATATATATATATATATATATATATATATATATATGAAGATGGAAGATCTTGTGTGGCTCTGAAAGAGATCATCATTGTTCAAACTTGTCTTGTAGTACCAAAACTTGTATTTTTTATTAATGAAAAATGAAAATATTGATGTTTTAGCTGTTTAGGGTCTATACCAATGGAAAATTTCTCGGCTTTTAAAATTTTCAAAATTGATGTGTGTCTTAACAATCCACTTTTCTTTTAATAGCAGAGAGATCAGTAGACTTAGTTATTCAATTGAAGGAAATATTGGGCATAAAAAATGATCCCAGAGGCCAAAATTTCCCGACGAAATACAAAGAAACTGCGAATTTTCAGTACCACTCATTTCATGTAGGTTTGAATCTGGGAGTCCAAATTTCCCCACATACTGCCTGGTTATAGGACTACCCATTAACAAAAGTTAAGGTCGTTGGTTTACACACTTTAAGAGAATCTGGTACTCAAATTTGTCCCCCGGCGCCAAACTTGCCAAAATTGCCGATTTTTGGCAAAAAGGGCCGTATTCAACAGGTCACTACAACAAAACGGATCAATATTTTGGGAAAAACTTTCAGTATATTTTGAGAGACTGTGTATATTTTACCACCTTTACTCCTAAAAAAGTTTTAGACCTCAAATCTTGGCGCAGCAGAGCCTTTCTTGAGCCAAATCAGCCAAAATGGTCAAAATGGCGGCCATTTTGAATTGGCTGGCTACCCCCCTTGCACATTAAAAAAAAATGGAGCACATACTTTTCTGATTGTCTGATGTCTACTCTACATCTTATCAAAGTTTTACCAAATATAGCAAGACACAATGCAAACCCCCAAAAAGCTACGAAACGGCCTGGACTAGAAGGTGCATCACGAGCTCAAAGCACGAGTTTGCATGCGTTGGGTCCAGGCGAACGCGTTAGGACCCCTGGAGGTGTCCCGGGTGGAGCCCAGGTGGGGCCATGGGGAAAAGCCCCTGGAAGCTCTCGCAATATTGCATATGAAGAACGAGGAAATCGGCTCCAAGTAGTCCGTAAAGATTTATCATTTCATATCATACGAAATTCAATGTTAATGGCTTATTGCAGTTTACTGTAACGGCACCAGGAAGAATCTGAGCTCATTTTAAAATTTGAAACCTAGCATTAAGCCCGAGAAGTGCATTCAGTTTTCAGAAATGTTCATTGCCATAATGAGTGTTTCAGTTTTGTTATAAGGTAAGTCGGACATGGGACGTGAACGGTGACAATTTGGTTGAAGTGGGGGGGGGGGTAACAAACCCCGCCCCCTCTAGAGAATTTTTTGTTTATGTAAGATGGCAAAGATGCAAAATGGTGCTAGTATGTTTGGCAAAGGTTTGAAGTGATAAAATAGTTAGACATTCTGATCGTCTAGCTATATTTGGCTGTAGCATTTTTCAAAGCTTTTCAGGGAGCGCTTCGCGTGCACACATAGGCCTATTGGTCCCGAAGGGCTACTACCATGAGAACGGCATAAAGTAGCTCTGGATATTTACAAAATGTCTATAATAACACTGCGATGGGAGGTGCAGGCGACAAGGGAACAGAGATATCCAAAGGGTGATCGACTTAGAAGTAAGTAAATATTTTAACATTCACAGTGTACCAATAGGCCTATGGATGCAAGCGAATCGCTTCCTGAAAAAGTTTTGAAAAATGTATAACCACAAATACATACTTTCAATCTTTCAGGTCATGCTACAACGCTGACTATTGTTACCATACGTTACCAGCGCTTCCCTCCAGACGTACACTGTAAAAATTTTCTACAGACTGTTGTAGAATTACAGACCAAAAAGTAAAAAATACAAAGATGAAACGGAAAAGGTGCTGTCAATTTTTTGGAAACAAATTGACAGAACTTTTCCCTTTTTCTTTATGTATTTCTTTATTTTTGTTCTGTAAATCTACAAAAAAATTTTACGGTGTAGGAGATGTACCTCTGATTTTTGGGAAAGTGTGTGGCCAGAATACTATTCAGGGGTATCACTGCCCTAATAATGGTCATAAGATATATTGGAAACCTTGACGAATGCGGGCGAGGAACGCTAAAATTTTGCATAACAAATTATTTCTATGACAAAGTTGCATGTATACATGCACCCAGATACTTTCAATCTGCCCCCCCCCCCCAAAAAAAAAATATGTCTGCCAATTACAATACGAGCTGCCGCGTAATTCGTCAAGGATCACTTTTGATGATATTCGTCTTCCCCAAAGTAGGGAGGCGAAGAGAAAATACCTTGCTTTGTTTTCATTCAATGCTGTGCTCCTCTGTAAATACGTCTAAGCACACCAACAACTGGCTAAATTATAGAACCCTTACCGATGAAAAATGCGAATACTTTTTCTGACCGTATTGATAATAACCACAGCAATGGGGCTAGAAGTGCTCTGAGCGGACAAAAAGTTTGACAGATTGCGAGAAAAATGATTAAAATGAATCCATCTCTCAATCAAAAGCACATCACACCCTGACCTCTGCAGGAATCTATAATTTTAAGAATTGCTGGAAATCGATTGGCGTTACGCGCCCCTGTGTCTCCGGTGCCGGCACCACTTAGCACGATAGCATGTTCCCTTGCCAGCCTGGCATCTGTAATCAACCTAGATAGCCTGTATGGTGAAAATCTGGCACCTCAATTTCCTTGATTGCAGAAAGTTTCTTTCTTTAAGAAAAGTCTGTTACTATGGTTCAGTGCAGCAAGCTGCCCCCTCAGCAACGCACATATCATCATGTTCACCTCCATAGATCTGTAAACTAGCACCATCGCTCATCCATTCACATGTTTTCGCAAACTGTAACCTTACCCTTATCGTCAATCACTTAAATGGATTTTCAATAGAGACAATTTCAATTACACAAGTTGCACCCAAGCCCTACAGAAATGTATATTTGAAAACGCTTTTAGAATATTTTGTTAATCTTTCCTCTTTTTCTTTCTTTCTTTCTCCTGTCGATTTTCTTTCTATCCCCCTTTTTACTCGTTTTTCTTTTTTGTGGCGAGGGCGGCATGCCACCAAGACCTCCTTAAGGCCACCCCTGAATGTGGGAGCTGCGCAGTCTTTGAGAGCATTGAAAGGTCAAGTAATATGGGAATGAGAAATCCCTGGTCATCGTTAAAAATACTTAAGGCACCGTGTTCTGTTGATGTTTATTAGGCTACCTTCCGGTGAAAGCACGTCTAGTATCGAACTGCCAATAAATAGTGATACCTGAACCAAGTTGTATCGTTAAAACTTACAATCTTCATGACAATTTCATATCACATAATATTACCATAAACATTTCAGTCTTCTCGAAACTCTTAGAGAGTCAGAAAAAACCTTTTTATGACACTATTTGTTCAGCTTACCTTTTAAATTATTAACTGTGTAAGACCACAAACAGTACATTCAATTATTAAATACGGTAAAGTTTGCACACTTGAAACGTAATCTGGTTACGAAAAACGACAATTTTAGGAAAACTGAAGGTTTCATGGATAAAAACACGTAACACTACATATTCCATATTTACTTCGGTGAAATTTATCAGTACCTCAGTTTTGCTTAGTTTTGTTCAGTCACTGCGATGAAGTTTGAATATCAAACATATGGAAGTGAGTGCTTATTTCATTGCTTAATTGTTACGATCACAAATGAGATGCGATTTTCACCTCCTAAAACAAATAAAAGCCTACACAATCAGTACCTCTATTTTTTCTTCTAATCACTACATACCTGTCGAACATAGTGTTGTAAATAAACACAGCCGGTCAGCCGGTGCAAAGAGCCTTCTCATACAAGGCCAAAGTATCTTGAGGTATCTCATACGCAGCATTCGCTACGTTAATAAAAGTCCCTATTTGTTTTAGTGCAAGGCTCACATTTTATTTGAGGTCACCGGACACTGCCGGAAGTCAAATCGTGAAAACCTCATAAACGTGATATCACGAACTTGTAACTTTGATTCATCTGTTGCTTAGCATGTATATGCATGCTCCACACTGAGTTAAGGAAGGAACTTAGTTTTGGTGGAGGTCAACGGTAATTTGATGTCACCACAGGTCAAGATGGGAAAAACCTCCCTAAACATAGTACTCAAGAAGTGTAGTAACTTTAAGAGATCTCATAATTTGCATGTAGGTGCTACGCATTTCGTAGCTAACTTGAATTCTGTGTTGTGGTGGAAATAAAAAGTCTTGACGTTACGGGTGGTCACACTGATTAAATATTGTAAGTGTAACATATCTCATGTACTGTAAAAAGGACATCGAGGTCTTTCGTTCTGCCACCCCTCGTTACCTCCCGACAGCGCCCGGCACCGCCATACACCGTCTGGTATCGTTCAGTTAAATGAAAGTTGACATACACTATTTTCTTTCAGCCGAAAATCATAGAACAGACGTTTTCATTACCATACTCAATAAAGAAAAAGTTCCATGATCTGTGTCTCCTTCATCTGTACGTACGCTTGGTGGGCCACACTGAATTTTAATTGTTCGGTAAGTTCGCCAACAACTGTTTCTTCTCGTGGTTAGGTGTAGAATCTTCCTGTATGGCCATGTAGATACATGGTATGATCATGATATCGTTTTAAATGTTCTTGAAATTTTTGGTTTGTGGGGTTTTATGAAGATTAAGGAATTAGACACTGGCGTGAAACATTTGAATTTTGTGAAGTTTCCTGAGACTATACGTTCGTAACAACATCTGAGAGGAGAATCAAGTTTGCTTCTTTAGTATGGAACGTACACATAGAAGTGTAATAGGGTATAATGGATTTTTAAGACCACATTTGCAACAAATCAACCTGTTTCTGCTGAACAACTCTTAGAGTATTATTTTAAGAGGCTGCTGGACCGATCAATAAGCGTAACTGCCGATGTTCATCATACTCCGTCCTTTTAGCAGTAAAGTGTTGCTCAACCGATATAACTAAGCCTATTCTTCACACAAAGGGTATGTCATTGACTCATCTTGTAAGAAAATTTTATCTGATGTAACTGAAATAAAACTTCGTGATTGTGCACAGTAGCCTACTCTCATTTGTAAATTTTGGAAATCGGATCGGTGTCGGCTGATTTTAGATTGTTACGAAGTTCAAGTTAGAAACGAAATGGATTTTAACGACTGAAGTTCAGGTGTAAGAGAAACCCAAGTCTGAAAAGATTTTAACGAATTTTAAAAGGCAGACTAATGAAGAAGAGAATAAGTATTCAAATTTCAAAGTAATGTAATTCAACCTTCGGGTCACGAAAACAGTTTAACAAAATAACATTTTACAACATATTAAAAGGTACCGGTACTTACAAATGAATACAACTTAACTTAAGCTGGCATGGAGGTACCTCCGGTTGACTCTAGTCCCTCTGGATGGCGTCTCCGGTTGTCGGGTAGGCCTAGCGGCTGGTGGAAGGCGATATGGATTCCCCGAGTAGTTTACAGGCAGATGTCCAGCCAGGATCGTCGGGCCGAGGCTGGGGAATGCGGTGAGGTGTCAGAGACCGGAACAGAAATGTATCAGGAACAGGGAATATGAAGGAAATATCAGCAAAACAGGTAAAAGAACACATGGAGGGAGAAGTTCTGTCACAGGCACAGGAAAGTAACGAAACATGGTCCAAAGGAGTATTCTGAACTCAGGGCACGAAAGGACGGCTATCTCCAAGTCATTATTTGTACGGAGTGTAAGGAGGAGAGCCTCAGCCACACCTTGTCCAGTCGTCTTTAAAGCAGGCACCATATGCGTCAGCAGCACTTAAACAATAGCAAAGTACACTTATACATAGTTCTTCACGCTAGTAAATTAACATATCATTAAACAGAGTTATGCCAGGTGAATGAACACAATACTGAAGAATATAAACAAAGCTTTACAAATTCATCCAACAACACAATGCATACTACAGCCCCTCAGGCACACAATCATAACATGTTCTTGTATATAAAAAGATTGAAATATGGGATATCGATAATCGATATCGATAATATAGATCTTGGTTACGGTGTAACTTGGTGCAACATTGCCTTAAGTAAATCCAAATACCTGGGGTGACCGCACAGAAGCGTTGATAGCGCTATCAACACCACTAACAGGGCTGATAGAAAATTTTGGGCGCACTGAAACTTACTGATAGGCTATCAGTAAAAGGCCGCACAGAAACTATCACTACTAGTAATGTTATATCAACTCACTAACAGTGACCAAGGCACCGATAGTGACTTTGATAGCGCAAAATTTAATTCCTAATGGAAGAAAATGTAGAGCACAGCGGTCGACATCGACTTCGTAGATGACGGAACGATCCGAAAAGGCAAAGATGTGCAAACCTAAAAGAAAACTAGTGAATGAGGTGGCTTATAACACGACTTTCAAACAATTTTTCTTCACCTTTTGATATGGTAAGAATTCAATCAGAAAAACGGTACCTTGAGTTACAAATATGTTTGTGTAATAAAGGCTTAATAGCAATGGACATCAGTGGGAAATTGCCCCCAACTAAACTGAGTAATTTGCCGTAGTCTTGGGGGGGGGGGGGTGGCTGCATTCTGACTGGGCTTTGCAAAATTCCCACTTTTTGTGAGGTAGCTTGAATACCAAGTGGTGCAATCCCAATTAAAGCTTCGCTAAGCGTTGAATTGATTTTGTGTTTAGAAATCAGCCTTGATAGTGATTTGTTTCTCTTTTGTTAGGGTGTAATTGGAGGGGATGTTGCCTCAGAGCAGAGATGACACCTCTACTCTTTGTGAAAGTTTTCGTATTCTAAGTTTTCCTAGATTTTCAAAGTGGTGTTATCTTCAGTAAAGACATGTTCTGAAATTTTAATTATTTACTGAATTTTTCGACGGTGGCATGGCACCTCTAAAAGGCTGGTACCCGGTGCGGGCTTCTCCCTAGCTCTCTTAGTGCGGTCACTGGGCGATCCACCAACGGTTGGCGAGTAGCCATAGCGTAGGACTGTAAGGAAATTTTCGGTCCAATGTGTCCCAGATGGGGCAAATGACACGTTTTAGACCTTAAAATTTGCACCTAAGCATTCTTACCTTTAAGATTTCATGCTAAGTTATTCCGTAACAAATTTAGATTTCAAGAAGAAGGAAAAATGCAGTCACCCCAATTTGAATGAGTGTACACGGGAATCCTATTTCATGAATGGCTTTTGAAGGATCATGTTGCAATAAGTTTCTGAGTTGTAAAAACCCCGTATAGAGTAACTCCTTGGTTTACCTTGAATATGCAATATTGTTTTAGACTAACACATCACAAAAGATACTTGAAGTGACGCAATAGGACATTTATAAGATTTAGCTGTGTTTCAAAATAAGTTTTCAGCATATGCTTATGCCTTTTATATTCAGTTTCTTTACCAGCTCGTTAGGTTTAGTTAATGATTAAAGGTAACCATATGCTACTTTATATCTCTCGCCAACGTATTTGCTGGTGAAGGTATTCAAGCTGTGTATCTTGCTGGAGAACACTATGGTTTATTCGTCAAGAGAAACCCGCATTAAGAACACATCCACGGCGGGGGACCCCCGGGAAAAATTGAGGAAAAAGGAAACTTTATTATACAATTTCCACTGTTTCGGGGTCCTAGAAATCATAACTTGGACAGGGAAGTTTTAGCAATTTACGTATTTTTTCTCAAGAACGTCAACTTTTATTTACGATTTGGAAATCTCAAGGGGCAACTTTCCTCTGCCCCTAGAGGCTACGGCCATCAGTTGGAATTTGTTCGTCCTAAATTTAGTACCTTTACAGAGTAATACATAACACACAACCTCACACATTGTCTAAAATCACAAGAGCCGAGGATGCAAATACTTGGCTTTTAACAACACGAAGGATGTACATCAAATGTAGGTCTAAGTGACTCGTTCTATGGACAAATTCTACCTGTTTCTTCCTGTATTAGAGGTAGCATACCTGAATAAAGCACTCCAAATGGCGATTACAAGCCAAACCAACTGGGAAATCCCCTATCTATAATGTTAATGAGCCTATCAGCGCCTTATCAGAGAGCACTGCTATCAGCGTCTTCAATTCTGTGCGGTCGTTTTGCACCTGCTGATGGTACCAGGTTTGATATAGAGAGTTGATAGCGCTATCAAGACTGTCACTATCAACGTTTCTGTGCGGCCACCCCTGGTTATTTGGGAGGTTGCTATTTGGAATAACAACTCCCTGGTTTATCTACCGTGTTGCAACGGAATTAGAGATCTCAGTGGCGGTGCAAATTGTTAAATAAATGTTTTTCAAGTTTGTGCTTGATCAAATCTTGAAAGCGAAATGAGATCATGGGATCCGTGGTCAACCTGGCGTCAACAAACTTAGACTGATTTGTAACCGTATTAACAAAATTGATTGTATTGGTACTACCTATGTCTCTTCAGTAATTGTAAAAATTCTGCAATGTGCTATGCATGAGATGCAAGACGTAAGCTTTGATGCCCCATTCGATGCCCCATTCGATGCCCCATTCGATGCCCCATTCGATGCCCCATTCGATGCCCCATTCGTTGTCATTACGGAGTTATGGAGATTATATCAGTTTCAGTTTATTTCTTCCTTCCTTTGTTGGTCTTTATAGTAAAACAGTACAAACAAGTATTTCATAATCATTTGCCATACGATACAATAATTAACACGATCGAGAAAGTTACAATATCCAGGTTTCTGGTGGCCGCCATCATGTCAATGATTTTTTCGGCTTTGTAGAAATTTTGTTTTGCAGTTAATAGTCTCTACAAAATGGTTTTTGGTCTGGGCATGTAGTATTTTTTTTTTTTTTTTTGATTTGGTGGTTTCTTTGGTGCGTAGAAACAGCACTGATAACAATACCAGGAAAGTAAATGCTGTGAGTAGTTGTGTGATTCTGCAGGTTAATATAAGATGGGTCCTTCTGTTAATCCTATAAAGGATTTCGGATGTCAGCTCGTAATTTTATATTTTTTCATAATTCATTGTTCTATGCTTTGACGGTATGAACTCAATATTATATTGGTTAGTCTCTGAAGACTGCATGTGTAATGTACGATCCTGTCTTGATGTCAGACATGCATTTTGAATTTGTGATCGTAACAGTTAAGCAATGAAATAAGCACTCACTTCCATATGTTTGATATTCAAACTTCATCTCAGTGACTGAACAAAACTAAGCAAAACTGAGGTACTGATGAATTTCACCGAAGTAAATATGGAATATGTAATATTACGTGTTTTTATCCATGATACCTTCAGTTTTCCTAAAATTGTCGTTTTTCGTAACCAGATTACGTTTCACGCGTGCAAACTTTATCGAATTTAATAATTGAATGCACTGTTTGTGGTCTTACACTGTTAACAATTTAAAAGGTAAACTGAACAAATAATGTCATAAAAAGGTTCTTTCTGACACTCTAAGAGTTTCGAGAAGACTGAAATGTTTATGGTAATATTATGTGATATGAAATTGTCATTAAGATTGTAAATTTTAACGATACAACTTGGTTCAGGTATCACTATTTATTGGCAGTTCGATTCTAAACGTGCTTTCACCGGAAGGTAGTAAATAAACAGCAACAGAACACGGTGCCTTAAGTATTTTTAACGATGACCTGGTGTGGCCGCACAGAAGCGTTGATAGTGATGGCTTTGATAGCGCTATCAACTCTATCAAACTTGCTACTTTCAGCACAGAAGACGCTGATAGAGCTATTCACTGATAAGGCGCTGTTAGGCTCATTAGCATATTACCGACGTAAAAGTCTTTTTACAGATGGGGGATTCCCCAGTTGCTTTGCCCGGTAATCTCTAAGTGAAGGGTTTTATTGCGACCCTGCGCTAACTGCAACAAAGTATACGGCCCTAATCGCTCCCTTTAATGCAGCTAACATAGTAGGCATATAGTGAATGTGACCCTTTGATTTGAAGGGTCATCCCGGTTTCTTTACTTTGAGGGTACAAAGCACGTTAACATGACAACGTGACACGAGTTATACAACGAAACCTGCAAAATATATTCTAAAATACAACAAACATTTATACACTCATAACGTCAAAATATAACGTGAACAGATAGTTCATTTTTTTAGGCAAGTCTATACTGGCCATTCATGCAAAAGTTCCAAGAATACTTCCGCGAAGCGAGTCCTTAAAATTCGAGTTCATTTATGGTTGGCGAACTGATGACTAGGTTATCCGTCTCTTGAATCGTAACTCCTTTGTTTACAGTCTGCTTGTCGTGCCGAGTAGGCTGTAAAGAATTTAGACCAATCTTTAAATAGTTTCCTTCAAAATACAAAATCCAGCCTTCATAACATTTTTCTCTGAGTTCCACCCTGACATCAGCACAGTCAAACATTATCCAACACAAAATGATGGTTGTCTCTCTACTTTTCGGCGATACTCTCTAACTAGTGATTACACAATTTAAAGATTCGAGCCCATCTAAGTTTCTCATATATGGCAAATTACAACTTTATATGCTTTTCTATCATAAATTCTGTACACTTTCCTATAAAATGACCTTATAATTTGTATTGCACCAAAGGTACCATTTCGTCTTAATACATAAACATTCTAAATTTTGCTATGGCGTTTTTCTCTTTCTCCGAATTCCTTTTTTTTTTTAAAATCAACACAAGCAACATCAAAACATTCAAATACAAACTTAAACTGAAAGGAATCTGAAGAAAACTTTTACGGAATACTCACATGATGAATTTATACAACGTGACAGCACCCGAGCCTTTCCATCTCCATGTGAACCCTGGACATATACATCCGCAAGCTTTCATAGTTATAATCGGGCTTCCACAATTACTTTACAGAATAGTACTGGTTTCAGCACATTAACCAGTTAACCAGGTCTATTGGCACACCAGGCTTGAATATAAGTTCTCTACAATACTTTTAACCAGTTAACCAAATTGATGGCACACCAGGTCTGAATACAAGTCCTCTACAATAATTTCTCAGTAACTGCACCTCAGTTACCGTAGTTTCACCGAATTGATGGTCACACCCAGGGCCTATCAGTAAAAAAAAACTCTACTAACTGCACCTCAGTTTTCTTTGCAGTTAACCTACTGGCCTCATGGAGTAAAGTGAAAACACATCCCACAAAAGTTGAACGCACATCTTCCCAAGAATTTTTGCATTACAAATACCACAATACAAAGCACAGCTTACTAGAATGCATCATGGCCTCAGCCCCTACATGAATAGACCCAACCTACCATTGTCCTGAATACCTGGAGAGGTTGCATACCTTAAGGTGCTCTTACAACCAACAATAATAAAGGGCAATCTGGGTGCAATTTTACTGTCACAGTGAAGTGATGCCTGACAGCACGAGGCAGAAGTCATTGTTTGCACAATAAATCACAACTTTGCAAGCAGTATGGGGCCGAATAAGCAAAAACGAGCTCGTGCTCCGGACTTCTCAGAGGAAGAAATAAGTGTAATTAGAAATAATTTCGTTCGGTACAGCAAGACGCTTTCGGCAAAGCATACCAATGAAACTATGCAAAAAACAAAGGGCAAAAAACCAAAGGACGAAATATATAAAAAATATCACAGTAGAAGTTAATGCAGGAGCGGAGTCTTCAAAGCATCAAAGACAAATGGCAGACTCTTAAAATATGTCAAAGGTAAAGTAAACCGCAGTTTACAAGAGAAGAGGAGACTGCGTGAAGTGACAGAGGAGAAAACCCTGTCCTCGACGAACCCGATGTTTTAGATGGACTGATGGAAGAGGAGAAGGAAATACTTCAAGTTGTACCCCCAGAGCAAATAATTGGTGCGTTATATTTCGCGTTTTATTTCATTTGGGATATTTTTTCTCTTTGAATATGCTGGTGGTAGCTTAAGTTGTATCAGACCCCGATCTTTATTACGTGCCTATTCTTCAAATGCCGAACCCCCCGAAAGTAAGGGATTTTACAGTAAATTGGTAGTTCCGAGTGTGGTTGTATGGTTAAAGGGGCTCCTAAATAGTGCTGTAGTACTCGAGACCGGTCTCGAGACCGGTGTCGAGTAACGATTTTAAGGACTCGGACTCGGAAGGCAAGGACTCGGACTTGGATTCGGTCTCGTACAGTCCGGACTCAATCGTGACTCAGCTCTAAATTTCCCGAGACCGGGCTCGAGACTGGCAGAATGTAGGAATACAACTTTTATGCAATTAATCGGTAGTCACATAGCTTTACCTTATCCTCTGCAGTTTCTATACAACACACGGTATTTACGTCTTTGCATTATGCGCTGCGTAGGGTAGATGATATTATAAAAAGTCCTACGATAAAAACGTACATGGGGGTCCTTAATTATTTCTGTTGGTGACCTACATGTTTAATCGGGAAGATCTCACGGGCTACAACCAGACGCGTATCCTTGATTTTGGGCTCATTTGAAATGGATAGCGTTTCACCTGAATGTGTGGTGTCTAGGCATGGGCGTCAATCTTTTCTCGAGTGTGGTTGGGACATGGCCACTTCTGTCAAAAACTTACTGTGTAAAATCTTAAGTCAATGGGTGTATTTCCAAAATGTGGGGGGACGTGTCCCCCTGCCCCCCATTGACGCCCATGTGTCTAGGGGTCCGTCGAAAGGTCCCTGCATGGTTCAGGGCAGCACCGAATGGAACAAAAAGGGCGTTGCCCCGGAAGCTCTGAGGGTATTTACAAAATAGTGGACATAAGCCTGAACATTTATATACGATATCTGTAAACGACATTGAATGTGCACTCCATTGATAACCACAAGTATAACAATCTGGGTCGACCGCACAGAAGCGTTGATAGCGCTATCAACACCACTAACAGCGCTGATAGAAAATTTTGGGCGCACAGAAGCTTACTGATAGCAGTGGCGGATCCAGGATTTGGCAGAAGGGGGGCCCAGGTCATAGTGGTTTGTATAAAAGTCCGATCTGGGGGAGGGATCTAAGGGGGGGGCGGTGCGCCAGTGGTGGTGCCAGGGTATTTTGATAGGAGGTAAAGTATGTGATGAGTGATCACCGTCCTGGGGGAGGGGTCTAAGGGGAGGGGATGTCCCCTCCCCTTTGAGAAATTTTTGTTAATTTAAGGTTGCTCAGATGCAAAATGGTGATGTCTTTGGTATATTTTTTGGACTGATCATACCTGACTGGAAAGTGTTCATAATTCAGTCAATTTTAATTTTAGGTTGGGTGGAAGATGCTTTTCTGGGGAGGGGTCTAAGGGGAGGGGTGTCCCCTCCCCTTTAAGAAAATTTTTGTTAATTTAAGATTGCTTAGATGCAAAATGGTGATGTCTTTAGTATTTTTTTCAAACTGATCATATATGGCTGGAATATTCTCATAATTTGGTGAAATTTAAATTTTTGGTTGGGTGAAACATGCTTCCATGCGGAAAGGTCTAAGGGGAGGGGTGTCCCCCTCTCCTTTGAGAAATTTTTGTTAATTTAAGGTTGCTTAGATGCAAAATGGTGATGTCTTTAGTATATTTTTCAAACTGATCATATGTGGCTGGAAAATGCTCATAATTTAGTGAAATTTAAATTTTGGTTGGTTGAAAGAGGAGAGTAAGGTGCCTTTGTTGTCCACATATTAGGATGGCAGTTTCCCGAATTGAAGTCTCCTTTTCCCTTATATTACCCTAAATTCGAAGTATATTTCATTAAAGTAAATTACAAAGCTTAAAGAAGATGCTAACGTTGCAGCAAGTTATAGTTAACTTAAGAGCCTGAGGTTGTTGAAAATATTCCTCTAAATATTAAAGAATTCTGAATTTCCCTTGAAAGTAGAAGCAGTGTTCCCAATGATGTGGGCCCGGCCGGTAATAGACTGAAGTTAGCAGTCCAATGCAGCGCTCATGAGTAACCCCTTGCAATGCCCGGAAAACGTTATTGTGACCAATATAAGCCAAAATGTTATCAGCCGGAGGTCAGTAACAGAATATTAACATAAGACTGATTTTCTGAAGTAAAAAATTTAAATAATGAACAAATTTGAATTTCACTCCGACACATCACAAAGGCCTATTTAATTGGAAAAAGGGCCTAGTCATTTGTTGAAAAAACTTCAAAAATTTTTGGAAGGGGGGGCCCGGGCCCCCTGGGCCCCCCCCCCTAAATCCGCCCATGGATAGGGGGATTAGCTATCAGCGGTGATAGGTTATCAGTAAAAGGCCGCACAGAAACTACCACTACTGCTAATGTTATATCAACTCACTAACAGTGACCAAGGCACCGATAGTGACTTTGATAGCACAAAATTTAATTCATAATGGCGGAAAATGTAGCGTACAGCGGTCGACATCGACTTTGTAGATGACGGAACTATCTGAAAAGGCAAAGATATGCAAACCTAAAACAGAACTAGTGAATGAGGTTGCTTACAACACGACTTTTCAAACAATTTTTCTTCATCTTTTCGATACTGTAGGAATTGAATTAGAAAAACGGTACCTTGAGTTACAAATATGCTTCTGTGATGAAGGCTTGGTAGCAAGGGAAATCAACTAAACTGAGTAATTTGTAGTAGTCGAAAGGCCTGTATACACGAGTAACATTCGCAAAACATTCCCAAAACACTTCCAAAACATCTACTGGCACAAATCCAAAAACATGCTTGTTTTCGGTTTGTTGCACAGTGAAGACAGAGTATACAACATGTTTTGAAAATGTTGCAGAAGAAATGCCCTGCCAATTCTTTTCAAAACATTTTCAAAATGTCTACACTGTGCAACAAACCGAAAACAAGCGTGTTTTGGGTTTGTTGCAAGTGAAGTGTTTTGAGAATGTTTTAAAATTGTTGCTCGTGTATACAGGCCTTATTAAACAGTTCTTATATAGCGCAAATACTATAAACATATTCAAATGCGCTTAACATTAAAAGTACAAAATTAAAGAAGGTAAAACAAGCAAATAATAAAATTTTAAGAATATGCAGTACGAAAAAGATGAGTCTTAAGTTTACTCTAAAAAGAATTAAAATTTGCAGTTTGTCTGATGTTGGGTGGCAAGGAATTCCATAAATAAGGAGCTGCATAACTGAAGGATCTAGTGGCGAAATTTGAAGTTTTGACTTTTTTGAAATTAAGTAGAAACTGAGAAGAGGAGCGTAATGTGCGACAGGGGAAAACACGGAAATTAAACCACCGAGATAAGATGGGGCAAGCTTGTAAATACATTTAAAAGTAAGAATCAAAATCTTAAAAAAAATTCGTTGTTTAACAGGAAGCCAATGCAAATTGTAAAGTACAAGTGAAATGTGATCGTATTTCGAAGTACCCATTACAAGTCATGCAGCTGCGTTTTGAACCTTTGAAGTTTAGCGATAAGATATGATGGTAAATTAAAATACAAGGCATTACAGTAGTCTAAGTGAGATGTCACAAATGCATGAACAAGAGAATTACAGGTATCGTCTAAATATTTACGGATATGCCAAAGCTTATGGATGCCAAACGAAGCTTTTTTGCAGACATTTGCAATTTGCAAGTCAAGTGAAAGATTTTTGTCAAAAAGAACACCGAGGTTACGGACATGGTCTACAGTACGTATAACAGCAGTACCAACCCGAACAGTAATGTCAGGGAGTTTAGAAAGTTGACGTTTCGAGCCAATTACAATAAGTTCAGTCTTAGCATCATTCAATTTTAGATTGTTTGTTAGGAACCAACGGCGGGCATCAGCCACACAATTCTCTATAGCGGAGATGGCATCAACTTTGGAAGTATCGTTATTGGGATTAAAAGCAAGATAGAAAAACTGACTATCATCAGCGTAACCCTGACAACTGGGTAGGTATTTATTCATCACATTATAAAGTTGGGATAAATATGTAATAAAGAGCATAGGCCCTGTACAACTGCCCTGAGAGACACCTTGTTTCAAAAAGAAATCCTTGGAAAGCATTCCATATATCAAAACATTTTGACGTCGATGACAGAGGTACTCCTGAAACCACTTTAAAACCAAACCTTTACGTTTAAAAACCACTTTAAAACCAAGCCTTTAGGCGGAAGTGGCGGCAGACTGACTGGGCTTTGCAAATTTCCCACTTTTTTGTAAGGTGGCTTGAATGCAAAGTGGTGCAATCTTTGGTAAAGCTTCTTGAAAGGTCGTGTGACATGAAAATAACATAGTTGGATATTTGATGTAAAAAGTATTAAATATCCAGAAAATAGCCACAATTCCCATTAAAATACATCAGATATTGACCATTTTACAGGGTCATTTCTATTTCACACTTGTATCATCATAAATAACCATGAGCAAATATGTAAATATGTGACATCGAAGGTTAGGTTAGGTTAGATGAGGTTTAACGTCCCAGTTTCCAACCAATTGGTTCAAGTCGAGACGACCACGGCCTTTTTTCCAGTTGTGGCTTACTGGCTTGTTTTCCCTACTCCATTGTTTATGCTGAGCACCAATGTGACATCGAAAGATGAACATACCATATATGGCTCATGTTAGCCTTTGTTTTTTCAACCTTAATTTCAAGAACACTGGCAGCATTGTTATCCCCTGAGGGGTATATTATGAAAGTTAAAATTCTATCCTTCGGAAACATTGATACCACTCAACAAACTGTAATCTATCTGATCAGTAATTAAGAGATAATTTATATAGGGTTAACAAAAGAAATTTTAACACTGTGCAACACTCCACATCATTATTTTGCACAGACAACGAGTTTCTTCAGAAACCGTCGAACTTTGAAGATGTATATTTTGAGAACGGAAAAAGATACTGAAATAATTCCAACGGATCTTTCATTGGAGGACTTAATTCTTTAACTGACAAGTCGAACAGCTCTATTTGGCGGAATGTCACACGACCTTTAAGCGTTGAATTGATTTTGTGTTTAGGAATCAGCATTTTTAGTGGTTTGTTTCTCTTTTGTTAGGGTGTAATGGGCGGGGATGTTGCCTCAGGTCAGAGATGACACCTGTACTCTTTGCGAAAGATTTTGTGTTCTAAGTTTTCCTAGATTTACAAAGTGGTGTTATCTTTAGTAAAGACATGACCTGATATTGTAATTATTTACTGAGTTTTTGACGGTGGTATGACACCTCTACAAGGCTGGTACCCGGTGCGGGCTTCTCCCTAGCGCTCTTATTAATTGCGGTCACTGGGCGATCCACCAACGATTGGCGAGTAGTCATAGCGTACTAGACTGTAAGGAAATTTTCGGTCAAATGTGTTCCAGATGGGGCAAATGATATGTTTTAGACCTTAAAAATTGCACCTAAGCATTCTTAACTTTTAGATTTTATGCTAAGTTAGTCTGTAACAAATTAAGATTTCAAGAAGAAAAATTAGAGAAACCCACATTAAGAACACATCAACGGTTAGGAACCCCCGGAAAATTGGGGAAAAGGAAACTTTATTATACAATTTCCCAGGTTTGGGGGTCCTAGAAATCATAATTTGGACAGCGACGGGTTTAGCATTTACATATTTTTTCTCAAAGAAGGTCAACTTTTATTTACGATTTGGAAATCTCAAGGAGCAACTTTCCTCTGCCCCCGGAGGCTACAGCCATCAGTTGGAATTTGTTCGTCCTAAATTTAGTACCTTTACATAGTAGTACATAACGCACAACCTCACACATTGTCTAAATTCACAAGAGCCGAGGATGCAAATACTTGGCTTTTATCAACACGAAGGATGTGCATCAAATGTAGGTCTAAGACGCGATATGGACAAATTCTACCTGTTCCTTCCTGTATTTAAGGTAGCATACCTGAATAAAACACTCCAAATGGCGATTACTGGCCAAACCAACTGGGAAATCCCCGATCTGTAATATGTTAATGAGCCTATCAGCGCCTTATCAGAGAGCACTTCTATCAGCGTCATCTGTGCGGTCATTTTGCACCTGCTGATAGTAGCAGGTTTGATAGAGAGTTGATAGCGTTATCAAAGCTCTTGCTATCAACGCTTCTGTGCGGCCACCCATGACCATTAGGCCCAATCCAAGCCTGACAGAGTGGGTATACAAATAAAATGTTGTTAGATTAAGTGGCGCATATCCTTTGTGAAAAGTGTAGGCCTATGGCTGGTGAGAAGGTGGTCTGGCGTGACTTTATCTGAGCGGAGCGTCACTATCTGTTAGCTTGTATAGCGTAACAAGAATATTTTTGCCAAAAAACCTCCTAAAGTGTCATGAGTGACAAGTTACCAGGCTGCAAAAGTTGTACCTCGATTCCGTACATATTCTTTATTCTGAAATATCATTATTTAGAAATGCACAGTTCAAATAAGAAAAGGCAAATAAGAGGAAACAAAATAATGTTTGGCCTATATATGTTTCTATCAAAGGGCATATGGTCTCTTAAGATTTCGTAAGTTCATTCCAACTGGCCGGCCAGCTCCCCTTTACCACCACTGGATTACATACGTCAAACTATATGGCCCCTCGATTTGACTGCAGCCTGAGTGAGCATGTGAGTGGGTGGGTGGGGTATTATTGGATTATGGTACGGTTTGCACACAGGGATGTAGCAGAAGGATTGGTGATGGTATGTAGAAGCTGAAATCAAGGTGGGTTTCAGACCAGAGAATTCCAATTATCGTAATCCAAATAGGTTAATCTATGAACTTTAATTTAATCAAGCTGTAGCTAGACACCTCACTTCTAGTTCCCCCCCCCCCTTTTGCTTCCAAAACTGATGTGTTTGTCGGGTTGTCGACACAATTGTTTTGTTGACAAATTTTTATCCCAAATATGCGACCTCTTTAAAAGCGTTCGGTACTAGTCACCCTTAGGAGCGCGAAACAGTTGGAGAAACGATACACATTCTCGCTCTCACGCAAAGAGTACCATAGGTACATCTGCGGGTGCAGTGCCCGTTGGGTCCGGGACATTTACAAAAAGGAATCGATATTCCAATTCAAATTCAATGAGCAGTGCAATGAACTCAAGAAAATTTTGACATTTTGCAACAATTTTTAAAAGGAAATATTAAAAGCTCGAACGCAGAGTTGTAGCCAAGTCATTTTTTCTCAAGTCAAGTCAAGTCACAAGTCATTTATCTTCAAGTCAAGTCAAGTCGCAAGTCAAGTCGCAAGTCATTTAACTTCAAGTCAAGTCAAGTCACAAGTCATTTTCACCAAAGTCAATTCAAGACACAATCGTCATTTTCGCTCACGTCACGTCACAAGTTATAATTTTCAAAATGAAAAATTTAGTAAGCCTATAAACTAGATTGCAGTCATAGATAGAGTTTTAATATGGAGACCAGGTGGTAAATCTTAAAAAAATTTAATCCAAACTAAAGAATTCACAGGTTGACTTTTTTTGGAAGATTTACGAAATATGCTTTGTCCATACTAACAAACATCCAAGCAGCAACTTCTCAGAACAGGAGGATTCAATGGCTCACATAAGCTTTAAGCAATCACTCTTAGCAGCTAACAATATGTGAAAGGGATATATTGTGTTTGTTTTACATATATTATCATATTTTCAAGCCAATATTCATAGATACAGAATGATAGACAATTCAAAATATGGCAGTATGGTAGCGTTCTTTTCAAAACATCGCTGGCTCTTACTGGAAGAAATTCAGTTATTTACTGCACAAAAATAATTTTCTTCACCCAAACTTTCAAAAATTCAAATGATGCAGCATATTTAACTCTTGTACTGCACAACATTTTGAGGAGATAAAGCTATTGCTAGAGTTTATTGGTGACGGATACTGCACAGTTTAATAATGATTAAAGGTATTTCCAGTCCTTTGTATACATGTTGATACATTTTAAACGCAATATTTCCAAAACAAGTTCTCACGGAAATGGAATCGGTTTAAAAGTAAGAAGGATATTCCCCAAACACAACACCACTCACTGTATTAGAGTTATATGGGTACCCTGCATAACACTGATAACAGCATAATGTGTCATAATGTGTCAAACTTTTTCCAAGTGGTGATAGGCTTTCTGTTAACCTGTGTAAGCCACCATTATAGTGAATGTATACTTAAAATAGTAAAATAGTTGAAATATGCCTACTATTTCCCTTAAAGATTCATGAAACCTTTTCATTGAACTATACTACAAAAAAAATTCAGAAAATTTCTGAAAAGCAGCGCTGAGGATGCCATGATTCGGCAAGGAGTGGGTGTATGATTATGATGGACCGTACGTTCCCACGCAAGTATGGAAATGCTTTGATGATGGGGGAGGGGGATTTTGCTATTCATGAGGAGGGGGAAATGCTAAGGGCAGCCGGGATCCCTTGGAACCTAATATTTTTTATATACACTGGAGCTTTAGAAGATGCTAAACATTTACCACCGTGCTCTCGAATAAGTGTTCACAAAGTGGAGATAAAATGAGGTCAACAAGTATTACCCCTCCTTACAGCCTTGAAGTGCACTGAAATATTCGTAAATTATTTCAATTGCCAGATGCCAGCAAAATGCATCGAACAATGTAACTGTAAATTTGCTTCTTGGAATACCCCTGACGGCCTGACCCCTTGTCTTGGCCATTTGACTGATAAATAATCACTATTGGCTACCCTATTTTGGAATCGCAAAGGTCGCAATGCTTTATACTGTATATAATATTAAATTTCGAAAAAAGAATGTTTACCGTTTGCGATCTAATCTTATCACTCATATTTTATAGACATAGGGTTTTTTTAATTTTTTATCTATATTTGTAGACATGAGGGTAGGGAGTTTTCTCAATTCCATGCTGTCGCAATGCCTTATATATAATATTAAATATCAGAAAAGAATGTTTGCCGTTTGCGATCTAATCTTATCACTCATATTTTATAGACATAGGGTTTTTTATTTTTTATCTATATTTGTAGACATGAGGGTAGGGAGTTTTCTCAATTCCATTCTGTGCAAGCAGCGGTGCAAATGGCAATAAGCCGAAAAATATTGGAAAGTACTGATTTACACTAACTATAAGTGCGACGTGTGCTTTTAACAAGGGGTGAGCCTTGTAAGGTATACCACATGGGTTCGAATGATTGACTCAGTTATGGTGCTACATTACAGATGTACTTTTTTACCCCTGAGTGTCTTTTCAGAATCGTCTCACTCGCGGCACAACGCAATCTCGAATACATGAAGAAAAAGTTTGCGCTCTGTTGTTACTTAATTTTGCGGTGAAGAAATTCATACTTAGCTACACTCAGAGACAACATAATCATTTAATGTCGCCAAGTCAAATATGTTCAAGTCAAGTCGCAAGTCATTGTCTTCAAGTCAAGTCGCAAGTCAGTCAAGTCAAGAAAAAGTGCGTTTCGAGTCTGACTCGAGTCCCAGTCCGAGATTCGATTGAACAACTCTGTTCGAACGTTTAAAACTGACAACCACCCTACCACCAGTCACAGCTTTCCCGCCGACACCGATCTTTCAAACAGACCTATTCTTCAGTTCCTGTCTTTCCGCCAATACAAAGTAAGGAAGGAAACAAAAGCAGTACCATGTTCTGCATACAAACAGTAACACCACATGACAAATAAAAGAAGGACAATCGCGCACTGCCATGCCAGAGCCTACATCATAACACACAGGGGCGGGATTTGGTGTGTGAAAGTGAGGGGGCAAACCCTGTCGAAAAACCAAACTGGGTCGAAGGCGCCACGAGAGCGCTAAGCGCTCCTTAAAAGACGTGGGGTCTAGGGGCCAGCCCTAGGGCCCTGGTGAGACGACGTCCTGGTGGTGGTCCAGAAGCAACGCCCCTTGAGGCCCTGAGGTATTAAAAGAATTAAAACCATTATAATGAAGCATTTGGCTATCTTAAAACTCATCGGATGTGCACAAACAGATCAGAAGAGTCCCATTCTGACCTTTTTAATAAAAGCCTCAATCAGAATTACAGGGCACTTCTCTCTTTTTTGTTTCATTTTTGTCCATGATCTAAGACATGGAACCCCTCAAGTTTTTCATTACTTGTGAAAAATAAGATAGTTTCGAAGATACATGTTAAAGCATAAATTTGTAAGGACGATTAAAGGTTGAGGGTGATGGTGTATAACTACTTTTTAAAATGAATGAAATGTTAAGGGTAACTCTTACAGAGGCATGGCTTCCTCAGTATAAGATGCCAAAGAAGCAATGTTGATTGGAGCCTGCACCTTCATGAGGTATGTCCAGCGAAGCGTTTAACTGCGAGTGCCGAAGGGGAGAAGCCGGAGGCGGTGGGGATCCTTCCCAAAATTCTTTTTAATATTGATGGCTTTTGGGGCCATTCTAGACCATTTCTAGACTAAAACTCCGGGTTCCCATGGATAATTTGAAGTGGTAACAGAATACTTTTGTTATCGCGGTTGAAAATTTTAGATGGTGGGGCCTATTCGCACGTCGACTAGCCGCCGTACGAACAAGATGCGGTGGTTGCTTATTTGCACGTCGACAAGCTGCCATAGTTAACTACATACGAGTATTGAAACTTTTGTGTTGTAAGAGCACACATGGTGATAAGTACGTGCCACGGACTTCCCACATACATGGACAGAGGATAACGTGCCCAATACGGTCGCCACCGTTCGAACAAATTTAGGCTTACCAAGATGGCCGCCGGGTTGCCACCATTTGACCAATTTGACCAATTTGACGATGAATCTGCAACATTTTAGACAAATTATAAACATGAATGGAAGAACAATATCACAGTCCTTCGTTCTATATGTTGAATTTGACCTGAGCTTGCATTCTTTCGAAAATATTACAAGTTTCTCACACAATCTGTCGATACTGAGCCACTTAAGCAAGTCCAAACTTTTACACAACAAGCTATAGCAGGCAGCCATATTGGTAAGCCTACTCGTGTACGTACGGTGGCGACAATTTACGCACAGGACGTTAGTGCAATATGCTCTGTCCATGTATATAAGAAGTCCGTGGTACGTACGTAGTCGAACCTGTGTGCCATATGCTTTGTATGGATATGCAATGACCGACACAAAGTACCGACGAGCTCAAGTCAAGTCAGACTAAATGTCACTGTTCTAGTATTCTAACTGTATGTTTTAGAAGTTTGGAAGACACATGCTTATTTTTTTATTTATGGAATGCTTTTAGAGTCTCGTACGAATCAAACTCAGAATTCACTTCCATTTCATTTCATTTCATTTATTGTTTCTTTTCACAACAATAATCATACATGCAAAAACGATTTACGTAACATCATATTAACAATACATGTCGTGAAAAGGGAAGTGTGTTAAAAACCCTGGAGGGCTTGACGTGAACACACTCCCCGGAAATTACAAAACCAAAAGAACTACGTGCAGTATACTTCAAAAATTACAAAAAGTATACTTAGGCCTAACTAGATCACAATAACAATCCCACCCCTCCTCCCCTTCCCCAGTCCCTCAACCCCCTCCCCTCCTATACCATAAGAAGCTACAAAAAGGATATACTTAGTATAGGTTTATCATGTAACGCCGTAAGACATTTCTGACAGACTTTACTGAAGGTTTACCAGCTATATTAATTTGACTTGATAGGTTGTTCCAAACTTTCACAGCGCGATATCGCAAGCTGTATCGAGTGAGGTTTGTCCCATACACAGGACGAAGGAGTGAAATATTTCTAGTGCTGTATGAGTGGAATGAACAATTTTTCTCGAAGAAATCGTAAAAAGAAGATGGCAAAGCGTTTACAAAAAACGATAAGTAGATATTGAAATACTTAGCCTTATAATGTCGCTAAGTTTTAGAAGGTTCAATGATTTAAATAACTGGTTGGTTTGATCACGAGGCCCAGCAGAGTAAATGTGACGTAGGGCTCGTTTTTGAAGAACAATTAATTTATTCAAATGACGATTAGTGGTGCCAGACCAGACAGTACAGCAATAAGACAAATGTGGTAAAATAAGAGTAAGGTAAATCTTTCTCAGGATTAATCGGGGTAAAATATGCTTCAACCGACAAAGAATACCAACACCCTTAGAAACCTGATTACAGACGTGTAAGATGTGATTTTCCCATGAAAGATTTGAATCGATATAGACCCCAAGAAACTTTACATGATTGGCCTGTTTGATTCGTTGGCCGTTAATATATATATCAAAGGTGTAGTTTTTGTTACAAGAGTTAAATACCATGTAGTTAGTTTTATAAGCATTCAAAGATAGCTTATTTGCTGCAAACCAGTTTGAAATTACAGATTACCCACTACAGACAGTATTATGTAATGTTGGTAAGTCACTATCTGAGAAAAAAATGTTTGTATCGTCGGCAAATAGAATGAGGTTAGAATGTTTAGAAGCAAAACTAATGTCATTCATATAAATTATGAATAGCAGAGGACCAAGAATAGAACCCTGCGGAACTCCACATTTAACAATTAAAAAGTCGGATTTACAATTGTTAACTGATACAAACTGCTTTCGAGAATGTAAGTAGCTCTTAAACCAAGAAAGTGAAGAACCTCTTATACCGTAATGGTCTAGTTTGTATAAAAGGATATCGTGGTCTATTGTATCGAAAGCCTTCGATAAATCCAGAAAGACACCTACGGAAGTTTTGTGCAAGTCAATGGCTTTAGTAATCATATCAATAGCATTAGTTAGGGCTAGCTCGGTTGAGTGCCCTGGACGAAAACCATACTGTCCTTTAAATAAAATATTATGTTTTGTAAGGAAACTTTGTACTCGATTAAACATGTTATTGCAGTATGCATGTGAGTGTGCTATTTAATCCGCTACCGATTTGCACATGTTGTGTCCCACAAGAGTAAGCAATCAGGGAGGTGCTAATTTTGTCCGTACGGCGACTAGTCGACGTGCTCAATTGAATGAGGATGGTGGAAGTTTGTGTGGTAAGTGAGCAGCAGGAGGGGTTGTCAGGGGCGTCCCCAGAGCATTTATCATGGGGTGTGTGGTGCCGTATTTGCCTGCTGGGAAGAAACAAATGCAGACTGAAAGTGTTGATAAGAGATGCAGTTAGAGCTGAGAACCGTTAGTCCAACCGGTAGTGGTCCAGCAGGGGTTGCGCCAGGATTTGCCCAAGGGGGGGGGGGCAACGACCCGAAGCCTCGACAGCCCCGATGCCGTTGGTGAGGGGAGATTTGAAGAAAACCTGTGTACTATATTATGCCATTGCGGGGCATATATTGCATAAAATTTTGTATATACTAGAGAAAAATAGTTCCGGTTGATTTAAGGTTTTTCCCGAAATCCAAACTGTGACAAAGCGCGCGAAGGGCGTGAAATTTTTGGGTAAGCTTACACTAAAAAGAATCTGTACTTCTTTAAAGCTTATATAAGTCAACCAGGTAGCGTACCCAGGTGTAAGGGGAGGTGGTGTCCTCCTCCTTTTCGAACATTTTTGAAAAATTAGGTGTCCTTAAATGCAATCTGGTGCCACATATGCCACCTTTGGAAGTAAAATTTGTGTTAAAACATTTACGTTTCTTTAGGACCTGAAAAAAATTGGCATCCCTGAGGGGGACATGGCCCAATGGCTTCCCCCCTCTGTACACCACTGAGGTCAACTCCCTGGCAGTTGGGCCCTATCGGGCACAACTTACATTGTGCTTCCCTCTTCGAGTCACTATAGCCGTGCCGAAAGACAGACTCAAAAGAACATTAACTTAGTTTAGCGAAATGAGATGAGATTCCCGGTATTTACGTAAAGCGATAAATTCTACTTAAGTTACTTGAAAAGATGGGAAGGGTTTGTTCTATATTTAGCTATTAGTAACGAAACTGAGGAAGAGTGGGCAAAGCATACCGAAAATTTTGGGTTTTATCGCAGAAATGACCCTTTTGAAAGCTAAAATAAGTAAACCCACCATGGGTAGGGACAGAATTTTTCCGAAATTGGGCCGGGCCATGCCACCGATCCCAAGTTCCGACAGCATGTCGAGAGGGTGAAAAGGGGATATGAAGGAGCCTAACTATCCCATGCCATTGCAGAGTACCGTACATTTAGCATTATATCACTTAAAATGTCAAAAGCCGAGTTACGCACTGATACTGTTCTTTTGAGTCTGAATCGTGAAATTGCAAAGGGCGAGAAAATTTTTGGTAGGCTGAAACAAAAAAACATGTTATCATTAAGAACAAAAAAGAAAAACTTTAAAATTGTAAGGATTGTAGACTGTATCGGGGACAACATACATTGTGTCGAAACCACCTGGACTACCCGATGAAATAGCCAAACTTTGCTCCGTGAGTCGCTCACCAATTGACCGTACAGCATGACACACACTAGAGAACGGCAACTAGGCTTTGCGATATGGGATGAAATTTACGACCTCTACATACCCTGTGTACCCTGCCTACATGTTACTTGGTAAGGTTGACAGGACTTATGCTATCTAGCTATGTGGAATGGAACTACTGAAGAAACTGGAGTGACATTACAGCGCGCGTAGTGCGTCGAAAATTTTGGGTTCTGATTACAAAAATTGTCCTCTTTCTTTCACTTCTTTTCCTCTTTCTTTTCCTCATGTTTCCTTCATTTTGCCGACTGGTGCAGAATAAAACAACTCAGTGCCAGAACCACATGCGCGATGAACTCCTTTAGTATACAGCTATACTGAAAAGCCCTATGAAGCTTTTTTGTCGACAGAATATGTTTGAAGTTTCAAAAAGTGTTGCTTACGGGCTTTGAAAATATTGTAATAAACGTTGTCTACAAATGCATTCCAATCTCCTGTCTTCCGTCTGCACCAGCCCCTTTCTCTTACCCTGCTTTGTCCCTCCCTACCCTTGTTCTTTTCTCTGTTCGCTCGGTCTTTCTCTCTCCCTCTTCTATCTCTTCATGTTCTCTTTTTTTCCCTCTTTCTTCTTCCCTCTAACTTTCCTTCGTTTGCACTCCCCTCTTTCCTTCATTTTGCCGACTAGAGCAGGATTTTGCCGACTGCGTGGATCTTGGGGGGTATCACACCCCCACACACCCCTCTAGCGTCGTCCCTGGGGGTTGTAACTTGTAAGGGTTTTGAAATAGTAATTAACTCAAGCAATTATCCTACAGGAAGTAATATGGAGACAATTCCATGACAAAGGTTCTTCTACGGAGTACGGAAAGAAGTATTATACACCTACTTCCATTAAGCTCACGTGAAGCATGCCAAAAAATTTATTGAGAATCACAATTCCCTATACACAGGTAGGTTTCTGAATTGTGCATGCAAGAACCATGCACGTTGGGTGTAATGACGTACATTAAGTACTCTGAATAACCCCTACTTCAGGGTTTCATGTCATAAAAGTGTGGCTGGGAGCCACACGACCATGCTTTGAAAGAAATTTTAATAAGGTACCTATAAAACCTTTCACTAACAATTGCCCCTTGCCTCCCCACCTTTGAGATCCCCCACTTTATTAGTTAGTACTCATTGCGGGTGCGCGCAAAGTGCGCAGAGGAAAAAATTGTGGCATTGTTTGATGTTTGAAATTAATGTTTATCCTTCATTTTACACTGCAAAAATTGACCATAATGTTAAAGATTTCCTCATAATTTCTCTGGTCTCTCTTTCTTTCGTTCATTTTTTTACATTATTTTGTTCGTTTTAAAGGTCTAGGAAAAGTGGGGGCAAGTGCCCCCTCGTTATCGGCCTATGATAACACACAACATTGTGTAAAAGGCAGTGTAAATATTGATCATTTGTAAATTCCTGTTTCTTAGTGTACACTTTTGCATAGGGGGACTCGGACTCGGAGCTTGTGACTCGGACTCGGTCTCGGACTCGAATGTCAGTGACTCGGTCTCGGACTCGGACTCGGCGAGAGAGGACTCGGACTCGGAAGGTGGGGACTCGACTATAGCACTGCTCCAAAAGGCCTACTTAAAATAATAACCCGAATTTGAACGTAATTTACGAATGGCGAGAACACTCACATATCCTAATTAAACATAATAACAACCGAGGAGTTCATTATCTTCGCCCTATTATGTGTGTGATATTATGGCGTGAAACCGCTGATTTGTAAAAAGAAATGGAAAGAAACAGAGAAAGGGTTTCCATCTAGAGCAATTTATGTCGCAATTTACATTTGTAATTTTTAGACAGAGATTTCTTCCCCTCAAATGTCATATGTGGAACTTTCAATCAGTGCGGATCCCAGTATTTTGTTGAAGGGTATCACTGTCAGTCATGTTTCGAATTTATTTATTTAAAAGGAAATAATTGCTCCTCACAAACTTCGTTTTGTTTCTTTTACTTGCTTCCTCAGGATGAGGGGCGGTTTTGCCACGGACGAAGTTGTTATAGATGAAGAAGAACAAGTGTGGTTGATGATGTCTATGTTCATCCAAATACATCCGAGAGCTGTCCACCAAATTTGCCACACAACGAAAAGCGAAAGAACCTAGACACTGGACCAAAGTCTGCACCAGCCAGCTCCAACATTAAGAGGAAAAAAGGGAAAACCACCGCAATGTCTTCTTCGGAGTACTACAATGAAATGATGCGCACTGAAACGGAGAAACTACGTGTAATGAAAGAAACTTCTGAACTGAAAAAGTGGAATATGGAGCAAAAGATTGCTCTTCTCCGCCAAGAAGAAACCACCTCATTAGGAGAAGAGTCGCAGTTTTTCACTCTTCAGCCAATGGCCCATCGTTGCGAATGGGTGCCCTCTTCCCGTGATAGGACTGCCTCTGATTTTGTGCCCCATCCCCACCCTGGGAATAACAATAATTATAGTCAAACCTGAACAATCAGTTTTGAGGCGGCTTTCAATTAATTTCACTGTTTTGCATTGTTCGTTTTCTGCATATTATGACAAAGTTAAATGGACATTGATGTCATACAAGTTTAAGACAAGAGTCCAAATTCTCTTAGAAACAAGAAAATTGTATTTTCTTTCTTTTTATATTAATTTTAAAACATCGTACAGAAACCACATAACATATTAAAATCTTTGGGTTACTTACGAGAAACACAATTAAAATCTTTTCTGTTCAATTTATGAATTTTTCAAATTCATAATCATAATTTATGTCGTTATCAAAAGCAGCATTTTTCGTTCAGATAAATGAAAGAGCTACAGGAAAGCAAATTAAATAAGCAGTATTTTCCGTTAAAAATAAAAGGACTACATGTTTCTTTATCTTCATGCAACAGTTTGTGTCCATGTCATTCTGTTATGGTTTTACAGTAATTTGCCTTCGACAGGCACGTTTGAAAACTTAAATTTTCGTCCAACAGCAGTGCTGTGAAGTTCAGTAATTATTGCCGCATAAATAATCTTTGTACTATATTATGACGAGCACGAATCCCCTCATTGTCCCTTCCTCCATTACCCTCGTCAAAGATGAAGTTGGCGTGGCACCACCCCCCCCCCATGATAAATGCCCTGGCGATGCCCCTGGATCTATCTTGGAATATGGTAATGTTATTTGGAACCCATTGTTTAGGAAAGATATCCTCCACTCGGAAAAGTACAGCGAAGAGATACCAAGCTTACGTATGCTATAAAGGACATGCCTCATGAGGTGAGGGTTGGAGTATTTGGATCTCTTTCCACATTGATTTATAGGAGAGCCAGAGCTGATGCCATCCAGACTTTCAAAATTTTAAACCACTTAGAAAAAATTGATCAAAGTTATTTCGTTTCATCAAGGACACGGCTATTATAACAGACATTCCCTGTACAGCCTTTACAAGAGAAGAGTACGTACACAGTTACGTCATCATTCCCTTTCTAACAGAGTTAGACCGACTGCATGGTCAAGTGGTTAGAGCATCCGACTTGCAGCCGGAAGGTCTGGGGTTCGAATCCTGGCCGGGTCACACCAAAGACTTTAAAAATGGAACCTACTGCCATTGTGCTTGGTGCTCAGCATAAGCATTGGAGTAGGGAAACAACCCAGTGAGCTACAACTGAAACAGGCCGTGGCCGGCCGGACTAAAACCAATTGGTTAGAAACTGAGCCGTAAAATGTCATCTAACTCTAACTCTAACAGAGTTATAAATTTGTGGAATAGTTTACCCGGGCAGTGTAACCTGGTAACCCAGGCTGGGACTGTTAACTTGTTCAAGATAAGACTGGATAAGCATTGGCAGACTCTTAATTGGAAAGACTCCATGGATATTTACCAAAAGCTACCTTGGGAGATCTAGTCCACTGCTACGTACGTTTTTGCTCCGAACATTGATGATCGTGGCGGGCATTACAAGGCTGTTGCCTTATTTTGTACCCCAGTTCCTTTAAGTTCCTGAAAGCTGGGAGCCAGAGTAGGTATGTAGCCTAATCTGCACCCCAACCGTTAAATTGCTTTTGCTTCCTCAGGAACCCACCTTTTCGTCGCGATTAATTTGCACTTTCGTGTTCTCCATCTTCCCCCCCCGCCCCCCCCCAATGGATCGGGGATATCAGATTGCCCCCACCATAGTTGGGAAGCTTCAATGCCACGCCATCGCCGATACACCCCAACCCCGTCTTGTTTAGCAAATGCTACCACTCAGTACCCCAGTGGGGTTTAAGTCAAGTGAGTTTTAAGTTTTATCATGTGAGGGCCAGAAATGAGCCGCAATTTGTTCATCGAGGCCTGTATATTAGAATGATCGTGGATGAATCGTGACACCGGCGAAATTCAACTTCTATTTTCCCTTAACTAGTGCTTAGAAGGACGGTAATGAGGCAGGGATGTACTAATCGCTGCCAATCCTGTTCCCGGGGCTGCCATTTAACATGCTCTCATCCGACCTTCTTCATTCAACAGAGGACTGCTCTCCTCAAAGTACACCATGATATTGCGATAAATGTAGATTAGAAAGTTTGTTCGGCCCTCGTTATGCTTGATCTGTCAGAGGCTTTTGACGTGATTGATCACCACATCTTCTAAATCACCTTAAGTATTCTTTGGAATTACTGTTGGCCTCCTACCTTCAACTGAAAAACAGTGTGTCAGAATATATATATTATGTAGTCTATTGTCAGTTTTCCTACTGTATTCCAAATGGTTTCTTGCTATTTTGTTATGTGTATCAATATCTTTATGTACCTCTTCTGAAATCATTTGTGAAATAAATTTGAACTGAATTGAAGAAGTCAAGATCTACGTTTTGGAGTACCACAATTAAGGCTCGATTTTGGGTCCTGTGATGTGTACTACATGTTTACTCGTCCTGTAGGGGAAATCATCAGGAGTCACAATATTAGTTACCACTACTACGCTGATGACACACAACTTCAGTCACTTGTTTTTTAGTCCAAGTGATTCATGGAATGAAGTTAAAATTAAGCTTTATTCTTGTGTAGAGAAAATGGTAAAGAAATTTTACTAAATTTGTATCAGCAGTTGGTTTAATCCCATCTTGACTAGTCACGGTAACGCTCACTGGCAGGCTTTGGACTCGAGTCCTTTCCATGAGAAGGACAATTAGTTTCTTTCATATAAGCCTTGGAGGGCCAATCACTATCATATTCGTAGGTAATATTAGAAAGTTTATTTCAGATGATGTATGTAAAATTTTAGTTCATTCTCTGGTAACATCACGACTAGACTGCAGTAAAGCTTTACACTCTGGCCTCCCTCAAGCGCTCATTGGTCGTCTTCAACGAGTATAGAATTGTGCTGCACCTTTCGTGACACGTACTCGACAGCACATTGTCAAGCATATCACATAAATTCTGCAAAATCTGCATTGGCTGCCAGTACATTACAGCTCCCATGCAATGTAAGATTCTCCTGTACACGTACAAAACATTTAACGATTAGACATTTGGGATCAGTCAGCTTCAAAAGCATCAAAGTCGTCTAGAATCCCTTCGCTCTCAATCCAAATCTTTCTTGCAGCTAGTTGTCCCCTATGTCATGCTGCAGAACCTCAACTTACGAATAAAGACAGTTTGATAGATGCGCTGCAACACTATAAAAGAATTTGGCTAGGGAAGTTAATCGTAACAGTGAAATTTATGATTTGAAGAAACTTTTTAAAAAAATCGTTTTTAAAAGCAGCTGCTGCATTTAGTTAACTTGGTACATGTTTTGTTTACTTATTAAACTGCTTTTATTGTTTGAAAACCAATTGCTCTCATGGTTTTAACTCTGACTTGTGTGTTTTACCTTCGGGTTGGGTCTTTGGTACATGTTTAATTTACTTTATCTTGCTTTTATCATGGTTTCTTACTGTCTGTTGATATAAGGGTCGTAACATTTGTAATTTTAGCTTTCCACGTTTTTATTTTTGCCAAGTGCTCTGTTTTGTCAACTGATTTAATTGTTCGTTTGTACTTTTCCTTCTTTGAACAGTAGGGGGCCGGAACCATACTTCGGCCCCACGTTTTTGGCTAGGATCCGCGCTTCCTACTCTTAGGACTGGGCATAAACTCACGTTCGTCGGATAATAATAATAGGCTAATAGCCTATGTAAACTTATAAAGCGCCTTATCCAATTAAAAGATAAATGCTCTAAGACACTGTGCAAATATCCCTTCATCTGTAAACATGTCAATAATTTTCAATACAGTTAATGATTTTCCTTATAATTCTCACTTCATACCCCCAAAAATTGCATTTAAGGACCCTCAAATATTAGTAGTTTCCCAAATGGGAAGGGACACTTTTTCACCTTAGATCCCTTCCCCAGGACTGGGGTCCGAAACAGCCCCGGCTAAGAACGCTTTCCTACGCCTAATGTCTTTAGCTTTAAAAAGGCTGGACCGGGGGTGGAGGATCCTTGGTCTACAGCGCTGTTCACCAACTGAATCGGGCACAGCCGG
The DNA here is from genome assembly GCA_029531755.1 of Holothuria leucospilota. Lineage (NCBI taxonomy): Eukaryota > Metazoa > Echinodermata > Holothuroidea > Aspidochirotida > Holothuriidae > Holothuria > Holothuria leucospilota. Next base: position 1,835,607 of record CM055975.1, on the reverse strand, counting down.
CGGATTACTTCCTGAGTGTGATTACTTCTTGAGACCGATAACCATATACCTAATTTCAATTGGCCAATTTAAACCTCCTTAGCAAAAAAAAAAATAAATGAATGAATAAATAAATAAATAAATAAATAAATAAATAAATAAATAAATAAATAAATAAATAAATAAATAAATAAAATCAATCAATCAATCAATCAATCAATCAATCAATCAATCAATCAATCAATCAATCAATCAATCAATCAATCAATCAATCAATCAATCAATCAATCAATCAATCAATCAATCAATCAATCAATCAATCAATCAATCAATCAATCAATCAATCAATCAATCAATCAATCAATCAATCAATCAATCAATCAACAAACAAACAAACAAACAAACAAACAAATAATTAAACAAACAAACAAACAAACAAACAAATAAATAAATAAATAAATAAATAATTAAACAAGAGGGCAATCAAGGAGTTGCTGATCTCATCCCAATACATCCTTTTGCTTCTTCCAAGTCTGGTGTAGCAGTCTGGAATTTTATTGTAATGGGAACACTAAGGGGAAACAGGGAAAATCGGATCGGATTCCGATCCGATTTTTGTGAGTTTTTATTAAAATCTTCTCCATTTCGGGTCGGAAAGAACCCCAAATTTGCCAACCTGTGTAAATATATGAGTTTTATCGCAGGACTACGAAAATTAAATTTATACGAATTATTTCGTGAAGTCACATCGACAGACAGCTTTTATCGGACTACGCGTGTCCGATAAAAGCTGTTTCTCGGTGTGACGTCACGAAAAAATCAGTTAACATTTTATTTTCATAGACCTCTGATGCAAATCATATATTTACACTGGTTGGCAAATTTTGATCTCTCTCTGACCAGAGATGGAGAAGATTTTAATAAAAACAAAAATTGGATCGGAATCCGATCCGAATTCGTTGTAGTGTGACTGCGGCTTTACGGTACCCGCCAGCTTCCGGTTCTGATTGCAGTGTATTTACAGCACACGCACAGCAAAACTATAGGCCTAGATACTACTGTGACACAAGGGACGTGTGCCCTTCAAAACCTCTAGAGACGCGCGATCTTGCCCTTCAAAAACCATAGAGACGCGCGATCTCGTGACGCCGTGAATCCCCTCTATAGACCTTATGCATTGACATCACACTGACGTCATTTTGGGTGAAAACACTGAACTATATGCTAGGAAGGATCATTCCACAATAAGGTTTTTTTAAGCCACCATGGAGGGTCACGTGATGTAGGTTCACGTGATGTAGGTTAGTTTGCTTAAGTCGATCCACCGCGTATCTAGCGCTGATGCAAAGATGTACATGTATATGCTACCGCACCGTAGCGGGCCTTAGCGTCTCTTCTGCCTCTTGTACACTAACTTGCGCGCTATCACGTGTCAGCGTACGTACACCATTGCGCCGCCTCAGCAACTTCATGAAAAGGCTTACATCACAATAGTCGTATAACATACAGAGCACCAAACGCGTACCGTGTAGGAGGATTCGAGGCACATCATTGGCCAAAATGCAAGCGTGCATGTGCACGCGTGGGTTAGCTTTCCTTCATGCGCCTTGGTGTTTTTGTGTCAAAAGGACGCTTTCAACGCGTTGTGCAGAACATCTGTGCACATGTATGGACAGCAGGGGCGGATCTAGGGTCTTTTCTGAGGGGGGGGGGGTCCAACATAAAAAGGGCACATTCATTTTTTTAAAATTTTGGTTCCCATAAACGTCAGTGATTATACAAGTTACGGCATATTGACAAAGAAAGGATAAACCAAGAGACATGCAAAAACTGGAATCAAAACCTGGAATCTAAACGGTGAAAATGCAAGGCGCGCGAAGCGCGCGAAATTTTTTTAGGTAAGCCTACACTTATAAGAATTTGTACTAATTTAAAGCTTATATAGAAATTTGTCCAGTAGGCCCTATCGAGCATAACTTTATTGTACTTCCCTCCTCGAGTCACTAGCCGTACCGTACGACAGACACAAGTGAACGTTAACCAGGTTTAACGAAATGCGATTCAATTTCCGACATTTACATAAATCCATGTATACATAAATCCATTATCCATGTATTTCTACTTGAAAAGGTGGAAAGGGTTTGTACTATATTTAGCTATAAGTATAACGGAACTGAGGAAGAGTGGACAAAGCGTACCGAAAATTTTGGGTTTTATCCCAGAAATTACCCTTATGAAAGCCAAAATAAGTAAATCGACCATGTGTGGCGGCAGAATTTCCCCAACAGGAGGCCGGGCCATGTCACCAACCCCAATTAGTTCCGACATTCCCTATTTCGAGGGGATGATGAGAAGGGCAAATGGAGGAGCCTCATTATCCTATGCCATTGCAGGCATATTTTGCATCATATCACTTAATACTTCAAGATCCGAGTTGCGCACTGATAGTGTTCTTTGAATCTGGATCGTGAAATTGAAAAGTGCGCGAAGCGGGGTAATATGTTTGATGGGCTAACATCTAAAACATATGACGAAACGAAAAAAGAACTGCGGGCTTGTAGACCGTATCGGGTGTAACATACATTTGTATCGAAACCACCTGGACTACAAGATGAAATAGCCAAACTTTGCTCCGTAAGTCGCTCACCAACTGACTCTACCGCATGACAAACACACAAGAGAACACCAACTAGGCTTTGCGATATGGGATGAAAGTTACGAACTTTACATAAACTATGTACTCTGCCTATATGTTACTTGGTAAGGTGGAAAGGACTTGTGCTATCCTGCTTTGCTGAATGGAACTATTGAAAAAAGTAGAGTGACTCTACAGCGCGCGTAGCGCGCCGAAAATTTTGGGTTCTTATTAGAGAAATTATCGCCTTGAGGGCAAAACACAGGTAAGCCGTCGGGGCGACTAGTTGTCGTCGGGGACTGCATACTTTCGACTAGGACTCCCCGACAAACCTGTAAAACTTCCCCGATAGTTGGCCAGCCTTCCCCGACGTGGGCATGAACCTTTCCCCCACCTGGCGCCACCGCTATCTCGACTGGGGGAGGGGCTTAAAATACTGTATGTTGTGTTCCCTATATAGTTGCGGCGCGACTGTCAAAAATACTCTGTCAGAACAGATGACTGAAGTCGAATGTTTGCTTTTTATTTGCGACAGCAGACCGGTCATCGGTCCAAAGACGTCAAAAAAATTGAACCGACTAACATTGCGTTATTTGACCTGGTGGTGATTTTATATAGTATTTTTAAAATGAAACAAAAGCCGATTCGTCCATTGCGACTTCTGGTCAACTCTTGGCTGTGGACTTTTAACTAAGGTTGGCTTTTTATTCCCATCACTAGGGCAACACTAATAAATGAAGAGAGTAATTCCAGACCATGAATATCATATCGTGTTCATGAGAGGAGGGATACTAGCGGGTAGAGGGAAGGTTTCGTAGATGTAGCGTTTAGGGAGTGTGAAACAGATCACATTTTGTTAGACCAAAAGACTAGCAGTGACCTTTTGGAATCAATATTAAAACTCAGTAGTAATACTTGCATAAAGCGCTAGCTAGTGAGTATGACGTAATATCTGCTCGTTTTACTGTATTACTTTGAAAGCCCAAGCAATGGTTCAAAGCGAAAAGTGATTAGAATGCCTGACTGTCACGCAGGCAGTAAGAATTAGAGTTAGATGAGGTTTTATGGCTCAGTTTCTAACCAACTGGTTTAAGTCGGGCCGGCCGAGGCCTTTTTTGCAGTTGTGGGTCACTGGCATGTTTTTCCCTACTCCATTGCAATCAGTAAGACATACTGTAGTCACATTCTCTGTAAAACGATTGCGCTGTTCGTGTTTCAGGGCGGGCAATATAGGCTACCATAGTCAAATATATTGCTGAACGTTTCTGCGATACATAGCTATACTTTTACGGGTGGATTGATCGATACTGGATGGGAGTAACCACAATCTCCTCGGAACTGGACAACTGTCATTACCTGTCAAACTGTCGTGGTTTTTTTTATTTTTTTTTTTATTTTTTATTTTTTTAGGCTAGTGTGAAAAAAAAAAACAATTTTGATAAAGGGCAAATTGGGAAATTTGAGGGGGGGGGGGGGGTCCGGACGTCGGCGACCCCCCCCCCTCTGGATCCGCCACTGGACAGCCTGCTATTTAGTGACGGTGCTATCGCGAATGTTTCAAAGTCAACGAGTCTCGACGTATTCGAAATGTGGTCACACGCTCTGTCCTTCGAATAGGCAGGACCACTCCTAAAATCAAGAAAAGTTTGTGAAAAACAATCTTTTGATCACACAATCATAGTGTAAAGATTCCCTATTAATTACAACAAAACACTAGAGACCTAATGAGTATAGTAACAACGGATTGCTTTAGCGTGTACATCAATGAATCTGCGTTACATTACTTTCACTTCTAGATACGCGTCTCTGGGACAGTGGAATCGACTTGAGTAAGCTAACCTACGTCACGTGACCTCTCAAGTCGGCTTCAATTTCGAGGCGTATTCCGCATTGAGGTGCGTCCTCCAGTTATATAGCTCAGTGGGTGAAAACAACGAAGCACATGTGCACGAACGGCGTGGATTTCGGCTCACGTGTAGTAGACTTACGCGCGTATACGATTGGTTGACAAATCAGCTGTCTGCATTTATTGGTGTAACTTGCCATGATACGCGCTTTTCCGCCATTTTCCTCCAAAAGAGGGAGCACTTTCTCCATTGTGACATCATATGCATAAGGTCTATATTCATTGGTCAGTTTGTATGGTATCTTTATCGGAGTAACGCACTTTTATATGCGCGTTTAATTTCTTACGTGCAGGGGCGGCGCCAGGGTGGACAAAGCATACTGGGTCGGACCCAGGTTTATTGTTTGGGGGGGGGTGCAGGCATTGAAGACTTCCGAGCCTCACCCTACCTCCCCCCACCCTACCTCCCCCTCCCCGTGTCAGAACCTGCATTTTTGGCGTTCTCATTTTCTTGGTCTTTATTTTTCTCTCAAGATCGTGCGTCCTTTTTGTATTGAAGGGCAAGCATCCATTGTGTCACAGTAGTATCAATGGTTATGCCGTGCGCTTGAGTTGTAATTCGCTTACTGCTTGTGCGTTTTGCCCTTCAGTGCCTGGGAATCCATTGCGTGTGACGTCACATGAAATCCCTCATAGAGGGATTTCATGAAATCCCTCATAGAGGGATTTCATGTGACGTCATGCCCAATGGATTCCCAGGACACTGAAGGGCAAAACACACAAGCAGTAAGCGTTTTACAGCACGCATTTGGCGGACGAGGCGAAACCGAGTCCGTTATTTTGCAAATTGGGAGTCCAGACGGTTATGAGACAATAACAGTCAGACAAATGTGGTTTATTCCTCTTCTACCACCGAAAATGTGTGAAAACTTCATTTTTATCAGTGTATAGGTTTACTGACCGTATGTTGTGGAAAAGCAGGTCAGTGTTTATCCAATCAGAATGCAGGATTCTCAATAACAGATGGCTAGAGGTGGTAGAATCCATGATAAACGTATAAAGATGCAATTAGTGAGAGGCATAAGAGGCGAAGGGGTGGGGGTTGGTTGACTAAAGCCTACACCGTCAAAATGTGGTGGGCTCCTCCCCCTCATTTCCAGGACAAAATGCTCTGTAAAATGTCAAAAATTGCAGTCTTATTGCTTAAAATTTGATCAAATATTGCACCAAGTGCATAAAATACTTTCTAAAGGAGATGGGACCCCATACCCTTGGGTTCTTCTCCCAGGACAACATTCCGAAACAGTGCACAATCCCCACCTCCGTCAATGGATCGAGTACAGTTTCTACGTCCATGAGTTAGTCTGTTAGTGCCCCTTCCCTGTTCATTCATGCATGGTAGTGGGAAGGAAGTTGCTATTTGACCCCTGGTTCATATCAGTCATATAAGCAAATAAAATGCTTGGGTTACTACAAAGAAATCTCCACTCTTGTAGCAAAGGTGTCAAGGAAACTGCCTACAAAACGCTATAGTCCGCTCAAAGCTGGAATATTGTGGGGCCATATGGGATCCTTACATCAAAAAGTAACAACACTCGAGAATGTTCAAAGACGTGCAGCCCGTTTTGTTCTCAACAACTATAATTACAGGGATAGCCAGTGGCGTAGCTAGAGGGGGGGAGGGGGCGGTCGCCCCCCACAAAGCCTCCGAAGGCCTCTGTCGGAAATTTCTAGTCTCTGTCGGAAGTAAATAAAAACAATCCACTTGAAACACTTACAACACTTTTTATGTTTTTAAGCAGAATTACACATCGAAACGTCAACGTGAAAATCAAAAGTCAGTCTCAAACTTGCCCGAAAAGCAAAAAAAAAAAAGAAAAAAAAAAAGAAAAGGTCCCCAGAATTTTACACGCCAGGTGATGGTATCATTACTTTAGGATAATTATCTGTCGAAAATTACTTGCATTTGCCCCCCCCCTCCCCCCCCAAAAAAAAAATATCTAGCTACGCCACTGGGGATAGCGTCACCAACATGTTAACAGATCTCAAATGAGAACCACTTAAAAGCGCCGTACCAGACTTCGTCTCATCGCTATCTATAAGGAGGTTCATAACTCCATTCCCCCCACCATCCAGTTGCAGAGTAACCATAGTAGGACCACTAGACATAATCAAGGCACCCACATAATTGTTCCCCCTCCTTTTAGTAAGAGATGTTATCAATACTCGATGTACTCAAGAACCGCTCGTGAATGGAATTTCCTTCCACCAAACATACGTGCAGCACCTGATGTTTGCTCTTTGAAATCTAGCCTAGCCAACGTTAATCTTCGAAATCTAGTATCTAAGGCTCACTCTAAAATCTAGGCAACTCCCCTTCCACACTGATCTGTGCGTGATAACCGATTTTGGACTCGGGTGTTTGCACAGTATGAAGCAGAAGCAGAAATGTGTTTGTGACGTTATTTGCTTGGAACTCGGAACTGCTGTGATGTTAGTTAACTTGGTTGCTTACAAGCCAATATCAGGTGTGCATAGCACTATAGCACTACGTACTGTACGTACGGGAAGGGAGGGGGGGGGGGGGTGTACGCTTTCACACTTACTCACGTACATTGTGTATGAACGGCCCATGATGGAAATAGCCAACCACGTCCCAACACACTCGTTTTTTTTTTTTTGCTATGTCAGGCTGGCCGATCTATGTTCTACCGCACTTGAAGGGAAGTAGTAGTGCATTGCTGTCTTTAGTAATGCATTTAGGGCCATATATCATTTATCAATGAATAGGAAATAGCACCCGAAAATCCCAAAGTAACACTCGAAATGGAATTGGGGGTGGGGGACTATTTTTTTTTTTTTGAAAATAGCACCCGAAATTGAAAAAAAGTGTCTCGGACCCTGGAGTACAGTCAATGTGGGTGCAGGAACAACACTAGCCTAGGGTACCTAGGCCTAGTTCTCACGTACACTTTGCTCCCTGAACTAGGCCTAGGCTATTGCAACACAAAGTTTTTCCCGCGTTATTACTGTGAGAGTAACATCGTCTGCTTGCGTTTCTGCAATGATTGTTGTATGTGCGTACATGATTGTAACCATAGCTATGAACTATGTCACAATTGAACAGCAGTGCGTGCTATACAGCATACTGTACAATAGTGTGAACGTCCTAGTAACAAGATTTAGAATGTTTTAAAAAACAAAACAGGATCATTTAAATTTTTGGTCTCTTTTTGGAGACTGAGTGCTAGTATCCTTAAAATGATGGGTCTTAAACATATAAATGACCCATAGAGGTCAATTACCCAGGAGTATATGTGAATTTGAGAAAGATTGAGACCATTCAAAATTTTTGATGGTGCGGTAGCCCAATTTTGACAATAGGTATATTGCTGGGATATTTAGGGATAAATCAAAAGTGACATATTGTTTTTATCTGTGAATTTCCTGCCAGATCAATTAAGAACATTTCTAAATCTACCAAAGATCATTGCTAAACCTAGGAACAACTTCAGCATGAAGATAGGAATGAATTCTTCCTAAGTCCAAGATAGGAATATTTCTAACTTTTATGAAATAGAATCCCCATACTAGGTCAGCAGACCAGGGGCGGCGCCAGGTTTTTTCGATAGGGGTGGCAAAGCATGCTGGGTCGGACCCAGCTTTATTGTTTGGGGGTGCAGGCATTGAAGACTTCCGGCCGAGCCTCACCCTACCCCCCCCCCCCCCTTTCACGTGTCAGAACCTGCGTTTGGGCGTTTTCATATTCTTGGACTTTATTTTTCTAAAAAAAAACTTTTTTGTCTGAAATAAATACGAACTGTGAGAAGGGTTGTTTGTCTGTCAGTAAAAATCGGCCCCTCACTGAATGAGACGCTTCAACTATGCAGCAGGCGCGGCGGAACGATAAAAATATTGGAGGGGGGGGGGGGGCTGAGTGCAGCAAGACTATCTAAGCGGAGCGCCACCATCGGTTGGCGCGGAGCGTACAAGAAAATTTTGGGCTTTACAAACCCTCCAGATGGCCGGAAATGGCACTTCCCGAGTGTTCTAAGCTGCACGTACCCAGCCTTGGAATATGGATCATATGTCTGCAATTTCTCAATTAAGGAGAAAGAAATAAATCTATGAAAAATGGTAATACATATTTCTAAGCGGAGCGCCACCATCAATTGGCGCGGAGCGGTCAAGAAAATTTTTGACTTTGCAAACCCTCCGGATGGCCGGCCGGAAACGGCACTTCCCAAGTGTTCTAAACTGTATGTATTCATCCTTGAAATATGGATCTCATGTCTGCAATTTCTTAATTAATGAGAAAAAATTAATCCTCATTATGTGATTTTTTTCTTGCTTATAGAAAAGCAGAATCACTGAGGAAGAGTTAAAATTGAAAAAATTGAATTTTATAAAAGGGAGAGGAACCATAACTCTTATGAGATAACATTAACTTTTTACCTATAGTTTTTCGAGTTTTTGAACCAATGATGTAACCAAATTTGTAAGCTAAAGTAAACTTTACGCAAACAGGAGTGACGTCATTTCCTCACATTAATAGACTGAATTATGTGTATCGTTAAATTTAAATCAGATTAGGTCCCTTCATAATCGTTATGGTATCATTACGTAATATGCATAGGAGATATTGAAATTTTGCAAATTGCACCCTTAAGGTCCTGTAAGCCAAAACGATTGAAAGGCACAGAAAAGGGAGAACTGCTCATCAATGTGAGAATGTGAAATCGCTCCAGCTTGCTTTGAGTTCACTTTGCTTTGAAAATACAGTTAAATCAACTTTTTATGTTGAAAGAAACGCACATGGAAAATGCATTTTTGTGGTCTACAAAGAGCTGCCAAATTTTAGCTAAATTTAAAGTGTACCTAAAGGCTAAAAAATTCAAAAAACATATGTTACAAAGCTTGAAAAATGAATCCAAATGGTCTAAACTGCCATCTTTACAGGAATTCCTGAGCTAAGATATATTAAACTGTTGGTGCTTATTCAATTTAAAATGTAGATGGCGAATAATTTGTAATGTCATTCTTGTACTTCTCAAATTACATTCTTTGTTTTGTATAGTCAAGTCACCCTGTAACAATGTGATCACTTTCTCATTGTTACAGGGTGACTTGACTATACAAAACCTCACCGTACAACAGTAATTTTTGCAAGGTTTATTAAACATTTCAATTTCAAAAGGAAAACAAAAGCAAGTAATGTGAGTTTTACAAGAAGATCATCGCAAATTATTGCGCAATCGACTATTTCAAATAAAATGAATAAAGTTTAACTTTTCATATCTCAGCCACAGGGTGAGCTATGAAAATGAGAGTTGGATGAGTAAAAATTCGTTTCCAACGTCTAAAACATATATTCTTATAATTCTACACTTTAAGTCCACTTTAAACTCCTAAAATGAAACGTGCATGTATGGGATAAGAGACAAAACTGATTGCAATTTGTTTTATTGCAGTATTATTTATGTAAAATTTGGACTTAAATCTTAAGAATGAATTCACAGGCAGATGGTATAAATAATTGGTTGGGATGGCTGTCACCAGGGAGGGAGAGGGAAGAGGGAGGGAGATACCGTACAATAACACACGTCAGTCTTTAAGCGCCTGTCACACCTCACCGGATTGCAATAACGGAGAGGAAACGAAGACCCAAAATGTCACTCCGTTGATGTACGTTAGTATCCGTTTAGTCTCCTGTTCTCCTCCGCCGACTTCGTTTCATGACCTGGAACGTCCGGTATGAACGGCGAGAGATTTTGAACATGCACAAAACTTGGACCAGACGTCGACCGAAAAAGGTCCCTCTTACGTATTCGTTACTTATCCGCTAAGCTTCCGTTTTATCATTTTCTCGTGCGTTTCTCATACTGGACTTCTCCGTTAGTATCCGTTCGTCTCCAGTGATTGCTATTGCTCACCGGTATTATTAACGGACAACAAACGGATGAAACGTAAAAGTACAGTACCTGTACCGAATGTTCGACGGATACTAACGCATAAGTAACGGAAGCATAAAGGAATAGAACTGACAATGACCGGATAGGTAACGTACGTTTAACTGAAGAAACTAAAAAACACAGGCAAAGAAACGTACAGGGGGGACGGACATAGACCGAAGTTGCAGCGTACTTACATCCTGTCCCCTCCTCATACTATAGCTTAACAAACGTTTTTGCCGTTTTGTCTTGAATTTTTTGGGTGCGACTGATTCCTTCTCCCTGCATCCGCCCAAGGCATGAGATGAGTAATCGCGGTTCTGAGGGAGGGGTTAAGGGGAGGGGGTATGAAAGATTTTTCGACTACCGGGAAGCCTTAGACGCAATCTGGTACAATATTTTGCATCTTTTGAAGTCATATTTTTTCTCGAGAAATCTAGTTTCTAGGTAGGTAATCCAACGTTCTTTACTTTTGGCCGACTGCAGTTTTCCAACTTTGTTGCACTTATTGTCGACGATTACATAACAAACGGGCAAGGACGGCGATTTGTGTTGGCTATTGGGGGAGGGGCGCAGAATGAAAGTTGCCATCGAAACGGAGCCATCATAGTTTTGTGTGAAGCGTACAAGAGAATTTTCGCCCTACAGACCCCCAGACTGCATGAAATGGCACTTCTCGGGACTTTGGAGGCAGTTTTGAACCGTACGATACTTGATAAGTGACGACTGACAGGCATGAGCGTGTGAACGGGTTTGGTTGCGTTGGTATAGAAGCGGAGCTCCACTAACGTTTTTAAAATGTTGCCAAAATGGCTTCTATATCGCAATTAAATGGTCCTTCTCAGACCTTTCAAATTGCACTGAAGCCATCTTGATATGTGGCATGATTTCTGTTGGCTGGCGCGGACTGCGCCGATAAAATTTTTGCCAAAACAGCTCCCAGATCGCAAGAAATGACCCTTCCCAGATCTTTCAAATTGCAATGAAGACATCTAGATATGTTAAACGCCTCATATATATTTTCCCACTTTCAGGGAACTGCTTCCTCTGGTATAACCTTCCCTGCGTACCAATTTAACCATTTTGTGATTGTTGTGACATGATTGAACAATGTACACGGAAGTGAAAATCCTACCTCCCCCCTCCTCCACTGATTGGATACGATACTGCACTACAGACATGTCACTGCATGTGTAGGGCAAGTGTACAAGTAGAGCTGGTAGGTCCATGCGTACTGGATTTACACACTAAAATATGATGTAGGCCTACTTCTCCGTGAGCGACGGTCGTGAAAGTAGCCATGGAATTCAAAATAGATACGGTACCACATTCGCGCGTAGTCCGAGAATTTACAGAATATTGATAAATACGTCGGTCAAATACGGATTTGAATTAACTTTTAATCACTCAAATCAGTCAGTTTAGTGTTGAATACTATGTTTTGCTTGTTTTCAAATAGACAGCAATTTTCACAGAATCTCGCTAGGGGATATACTGTATTTTTGGCCCCCCTAGTGTTTACCCTACTAGGTATTAACCCTTAAACGACAAAAAAAAAAAAAACCTCAAGAGTGAAATTCATCAATGGTTCTTCTGGGATGTAGAAGGGGCCTCATTGTAAGCTCTGCGGTGGATGCAGTAACGGGCGGATGTACAATGAGTTAGAGAATACAACGCGCGCGAAGCGCCCAAAATTTTCGAGGATTTACACCGAAAATGTCCTATATGCGACGGATAATGTATCACAATACTTTATTCCACGATACTGTTACACCTCACCCCACCCCCTACAAAATTATGTGTCTTAAAACGTTATTTAGACGATTTTATTTTTGGGGTCAAAAACCATAGGGGGGGCAAATGCCTGCCCTGCCTCCCTGTGGCGCCGCCCCTGCAGCAGACTGCGGACCGTGAGAGCAACACACGTCTGCCGGGCGGCCAGATCAAAGGTAGTTCTCACGTACACTTTGCTCCTTGAACTAGGTCAGCAGACTGCGGACTAGATCAAAGGTAGCCTGCATGATTCACGCGGTCTATTTGTGACGTCATTTGTTTGGAACTTGGCCCTGCTTACAGTATAATTATGTACACTGTATCCAGTGTACTAAAGCAGCGCAGTCACTCTCACACCATACCGACTGTACTTGCGTGCGTGCATTGCGTGTGCGAGTGTGAATTGAACTTGGCCCCTGCGATGCACACGTACGTCGTTGTTGCCATGCAAGAGATGAAGAATATAGGTAGTTCTTCAAGAGAAGGTAAGCAACAGAGTTACAGACAGCCAAAATTCCGTGATGAGCCACAGTGCTCACAAACTTGGTCAAAGTTCTTAACCAGGTGTGTACTCAACTAAGCCTATTAGGCCTAGGGCCTACCTAGCTTTTTAGCGTTATTACAGTACTATTAATAATTTAGCGTAACCTAAGTTAGGCCTAGGCCTAACATCAGTTCCACCGTGCGCGTACTTTGTTATGCTTCATACTGGGACGCGCTTGGACTTTTACTACGGTGGGGACACGCGTATAGTTTTACTTTTATGGCGCCAAGAACTAGTCATGCTTGACAAGCGTGATCGCAGTTCAACTCTAGGCCTGGGTTTTTACTTAGACTAGAGGTGGTCAAGTTTTGAGCAAGAGAAGCTTAGATAAGTGTCTATCAGATCATGTCATTGTGTGGCTTTTATGGTGGGGTTTGTTAAACCGCAGGTGAAAACTGAATTTTGAGTGTCAGGAAAAGACAGTGATCAATGTAACGGATCATTTACCTTTTCTTTCAGTGTTTACTGCCAAATTTAGAAAAAAAAAATTGTTCTTTTGAACATCTTGACCTTTGACCTCTGACCTTTGACCTATCATGCTGAGGGTACTGGAGGCACAAATTCCGAGGACTGTGCACCCTCACACCAAGTTTGGGGTCAGTAGTACCTTCAGTTTTGAGTGAGCGCGCGGCACACTTTTGACCCCAAAATTGTCGTTTGACCTTCTGACCTCGTGACCTTTGACCTCAGAAGGTCAAGTGTAAAGTTGCGTAAAGTAGGTGTCCATCAGAAGGTTATGCGAAGAAATGAGGATCGTTAAATGTTTCGTTCAGCTTTTACAGCCAGATTTAAAAATTTGCTTATTTTGACCTATCGTGACCTTTGACCTCTGACCTTTGACCTATCATGCTGATGATATTGGAGGCACAAATTCTAGGGGCCATGCACCCCCTCACCAAGTTTGGGGTCATTAGTACCTTCAGTTTTGAGTGAGTGCGTGTCACACTTTTGACCCCAAAATTGTCGTTTGACCTTCTGACCTCGTGACCTTTGACCTCGGAAGAGCAAGTGTCAAGTTGTGCCAAGAGCGCTTCAATACGAAAGCTATGTCAAGAAATCAGGGCCATTTACTGTTGCATTCAGGTTTTATAGCCAGATTTGGAAAATTGCTTATTTTGACCTTTTTTGATGGTTGACCTTTGACCTTTGACCTATCATGCTCAGGGTATGTCAGGCACAAGTTCCAAGGACTATGCACCCGCCCACCAAGTTTGGGCTCAATCTTGTTCTTAGTTTAGGAGGAGTTCGCGACACACTTTTGACCTTGTGAATGTCATTTGACCATCAGAGCCTTTGACCCAAATTTTAGGCATATTTGGTCACATGACCAGGAAACAGGACCTTCACCACTCCATTTTGCCCCACCCTTGAGTAGCGGTCATACAGCCCCAAATTTCCCTACCATGCATTTCCATGGTTATGGTTGCTATGGCGACTGGCAGGGGGAAACGTGTGCACTTTTCAATGGTAAACGAAGCACAATATCTCATCCCCCACATACTACGTATGTGGGGATGAGATAACAACAGATCTGTACGACTTCGTTTATTTGCATTTACATGTCCTTCAAAATAAAAAAAAAACACTCCAATATTTTGAAATCCATGGAACATGCAATCACAACGGTTCAAAAATATCTACGTGAGTCCTATGTGATTTTTCATAAAAACTTTTGAAATGCCTAGTGCTATGCCTAGTACTATACCCAATCCGTAACATGATATCATGCATGATAACTAGTCTCGAGACTTCTAACCATAACCGTAAGCTTTCTTTATGTCACTAACCCTAACCTAACCTGGAGACATGATATCAGGAATAATATGCATGTCTCGAGACACAAATGTGGTACATTACGAAACAAAACGTAAAGATTTATGGTGACTACGAGCTTTTAGCATGGTACTCTTGTAAACAAGTTTAACGTTGCTATGCAAGAGAAAGGAACACATCAATGCACAGGCTCGTACCTGGGGGGGGGGGGGGTCGAGTGGTTCGTCAATGGGTTCGTTTTTGAAATCAAACCGCCCTTTGACATCGAACCCCCTTTGTGAACTAGGTTCATCACTACTTATGACTCCTTCCTTCCTTTTGTAATGCTGAAAAAGGCATCGTTACAAATTAAACAAGTTCCATTTATGAATATTAGGATAACATAAAGTATGATTACGTCAGTACTCCAACACCTCCATTTTCCGCGCTGTTCGAAGGCATGCAATGTCATTGGTTCGAGTACTTTCGATCATAGGCAGGATTATGGGGGGCAAGGGGGGGCAATCCCCCACTTTTTTCCAGAGCTTAAAAACTAAAAATAATAAAAAAAAAAAGAATGAGCGGAAGTAAGCGAGACCAGGGAAATTATAAGAAAATTTTCAATAGCCTATTATGATAAAATTTTGCAATGTTTAAACTGAAGAAGGAAAATATTAATATCAAAAACCATAAAAGGATAATTTTTCTCGGCGCGCTTCGCGAGTACCTACAGAGAAAACTGACTGAATAGTTGAAAATTTTGTCTGGCAGAGCAAAATTTCTTTTCTTCTACCCGCCACACGATTATGACTTGAAGCTCTGATATATGAGTCACTGAAATTACTAATGTACGTGATAAAATTCACCATCGTTCTTGCAAACAAAGTCCCAAACCCTATCCATGTATAGGGAACCTCAAATTTCGAAAAAAATGGCGTGCTTCCCATGAGCCTTATATAAATCGATGTCTCATTAGTACTGCTGTACTGCTGTGCCTAGGAAAACTTTGGTGGAATTGCCTCGTTATTACTTCCTGTAGGACAGATTGATAAAATAACCATTTCCAAATCCCTCGCTAAATCTCTCGCTCTTCAATATCCTCACCAACTACCACCATCGTCAGCAAATTGACTGACGGTTAATCTTAAATTTGCGATCATCTTATGAAAACTTTTTCATTAGCATTTTAAATTACACCTGGGAGAAGCAGGATTTTCTCAAAATGGTCCAGAATGGCCACAAAAGCCGTCAAATTTAAGAAAGATTCGTCTGGGAGGACCCTCAGCTCAAATCATGGTGAAGACACAGGTCAGGTCGGTCCAAGATGATCAATGAGCCTTAGTCACGCATGATGCGATAAAGTCCCCCGACAGTCCCTCGATAGTTTACCGGTACTTGCTTTTAAGAAGTCCATTTCGTCAACAAGAACCAAAAATTAGTACAACTTTCTTACTTTTCCCTCATATTTTGGCTAAATATTACAGAACAAGTCTCGCCCTCACTATACGTAACCCCAATCGCTGAGTTGTTATCGTATCTGTCTCGTAGTACGGTAAACGAGTTGGGATGGGGCCATTTCGTCGTCGCAGACGGGCAGATACTGCAGGGCATGCCATTCCCGATAGAGGCCAGTTGCCCTGACAGTTGATATGGTTTTTCCCCTTTTCATGAGTGCTGATTTTATTAAATCACAACTAACCAAACCATACCGAAATTTTTGCAAATGCTTTGAAAATTATCAAAATTTCTAAGCGCTTACAATCTCATGGCTATGTGCTTATTCAACGGCAAGGGCTGTCAAACTTAGGCCGGTTTTTTAATGTTTATGCGTGATTAAGGGGGAACACGGCGTTGTACTTCTGGAAGACCGTATCATAATTAAAATATTTAGAGGATTAATTCACCATTGCCTTCTTGGTATAGACATATTTTGTTTGGAAACTAAAAGAGTCTGTGGGCAAGGTCTGGATGAAACTTTTGTAATCAAAGATGGTACGGTATTTCAATTCAGAATTCGGCGCGCTTCGCGCGCATTCGTCGCGGTTGACACTCTGCATCTAAGGGCAATAATCTACAAGGAATAGTTCTCTTAAACAATTTTCCGAAATCTTGAGGGAAAAACCTTTGTCAGAGCCGGGCATCATGAGAGCACCATGTACCAAGCCAATATCAAGAGAACGGTAACGTGCGTAGCATGATTTAGAAGATTTGAAGTATACAGTTCTTGTTCTACATTTTTTCCAACAACATTTCTTCTGCGGGCTTCGCGCACACCCATTATGGGTAGATCTTGAGAGTTTTGCTTTGTGGGAACGAAGAAAAAATATTCTAAAACTTGCATATAAATCCTAGACCCATTCGGTTATTGCTATTTTCCCCTTGCTCACTTCCGGTAGAAGGAGGTTTCTAAATTGTCGTTGCTTATGCCATGCTTCTGTTCCTATTTTGTAATCAACCCAGAGCGTCCCATGATCCCCATGGAAATATTACCTATGACAGTCAACAAGGACCCGCCATAAGATCCATGAACCATATGCCTTAAGAAATGCGCTCCAATTGCCAAGCCGGAAAGGGATGAGTACTCTGCCGATCGTTTTCTACCAGGGTCTTTTAAATCTTAAATGTAAATCTCTAAGACATGAGATCTCCAAATAACACAACATATTAATGGAACATACAGGGTATAAGAACTGCCATTTTGCAACTTGAAAGGTATTTTGGCAAAAATTTCCTAGGTATGTTACGCGTTACCTGCTGTGTGTTTGGCTCAGATATTTTCATGTATTTCAGTTTTTTTTTTCTCAAACCACCACCCCCACCGTCTCCCAAGTGGAAAACGTCCTATAAAAGGACCTGCTTCCTTACGCTTCCTACGACTGCAGTGGCCAAGTGGTTAGAGCAGCGCTTCTCAACCGGTGGTCCGCGGCCCACTGGTGGGCCCCGAAGCCCTCCCAGGTGGACCGCGAGATCCTCCATAAAAAATAAAAAAATAAAGAAAAAAGAATAAACTTTTTGTAAGGTGGGCCTCAGAAAAATTCTGAGAGTCAAAGTGGTCCTCGAGTTAAAAAAGGTTGAGAAACGCTGGGTTAGAGAGCATCCGACTTGCATCCGGGGGGTCTAGGGTTCAAATCTTGGCCGGGTCATACCAAAGACTTTAAAAATGGAACCTACTGCCTGGTGCTCAGCATAAGCAATGGAGTAGGAAAAAACAAGCCAGTGAGCCACAACTGGAAAAAAGGCCGTGGTCGTCTCGACTTGAACCAATTGGTTGGAAACTGGGACGTTAAACCTCATCTAACTAACTTCTACGCCTCTGGAAGGGTTGTGCCAAGATCATTGGTCCCGCGCGTATACACATTTTCGTCGATATATGGAGCTACATCTGGGATAGGTTTGCGCCTCCCTCTATAGTGACAACTACCCCTTCTAGATTCCCTGCATGAGTATTCAACACCTATAGATCCATTTTCTCCAACGCCACATTTTTTCTTACGACAAAGCAAAAAGCCGCACTGTTGGGGTAATAAGCAAGGCGCAGATATTCATATTCAAATGGTAAATCAGTCGAAGTTAGGCAACGTCGCCATAGCTGCGTGTAAAATATGCTGTGCATACATGGTGTAGTGTACAACTAGTGTGTAGTGAAGAGACGCAGTGTACAATGTGTTTGATCTATGAAGAGGTCATGTGACACTGCCTTATTCGAACCCCCTCTTGAAAAATCCTGCCTATGGGTGTGATTCACTTTTA
The DNA here is from genome assembly GCA_029531755.1 of Holothuria leucospilota. Classification (NCBI taxonomy): domain Eukaryota; kingdom Metazoa; phylum Echinodermata; class Holothuroidea; order Aspidochirotida; family Holothuriidae; genus Holothuria; species Holothuria leucospilota. The sequence goes on along the minus strand of CM055975.1, from coordinate 1,817,377 downwards.
GGTAGAGCGGTTCCAAAATATTTTTCGAAGAGTGAAAGAGGAGCGCTGCACAGGACTAAAAGTTGGCCTCAGCCTCACCATAGTTGGTGCTGAAGTCAGAAAAATTGACATTTCTTCCTTCCACCACAAATTAAATTGCAAAAAACCGCACTATTAAACAAACCTGTCATTATACAGTCCCTCGTCGACCATTTGTGGGTTGCCAGTAGGCTAGCTTGGTATCCCAACCGGCTAAAAAGTAGGAAATCGCAATCTAAAACAAATGTTTTTACCATATTTCTGCAGCTAACGCGCATTCGTCAAGTGTGGCGTGAGGAGAGTACTGACCAAGCGAAAAAAAAAAACACCAGGAAACACTGTAACCCACTGGACGGGCAGGGGCTAAAAATCTGCCACTCTGACTGTCTGACGGAGCCAAGGAGTGAGTGAAGAAACGAGGTGGTGGTGTGGGGAGTATTGCAGCGGAAAGCAGGGCGTAGGAAGGTTACACGATTTACGGGGATTCGGGGATAAGACTAAGGAAGAACAATTTTATGCAACACCATATAGCACAGCATATTTGACGTTATATATAAACTTAATGCACCGAGTTTGATGTTGATTTGATGCTTTGCAATATAGCAGTCTGACTTGTAAAGGTGAACAGAGCCCCTGGTACTCCACTGGGGCATTGCCCCTTGAGACCCCCGCCATTGGGGATAGTGGTTTGCGCACCCACGTCGTTTTACCCCGTTTCGTTATTTTAGCCTGAATTAGCCTGGTGTTGGCGCCACTGACGAAAAATCTCTGCGTACAGACATGTGTGTTACTACTTATCAGAGGGGCCAGTTGTGTACTCCACGATAGGCTGGTACACATGTTATCATTATCATGTACCTGCAACACAGTCATGCTCATTTAAAGTGTACCTAAAGTCTAAAACTTAAATATATATTACAAAGCTTGAAAATGCATCCAAATGGTCCAAATCCGATCTTCACACGACGTCCCTAAGCTGAGATATAAAATGTTGAAGCTTATTCACTCAATTTAAAATGGAAGATTGCAAAGTAATTTGTGATGTCATTTTTGTACTACTAAAATTACCATCAGGCTTTGTTTGTTTGTTTTTTAATCTACTGCATGCACCTTGTACCAAAATGTGATTACTGTCTTATATTCTTTATAGGGCAACTTGGCTATGCAAGTCATCTTCGTACAACATGGTATGCAAGGGAAAAAAATGTTGCAAGGTGTTATGAACATCTTCATTTCAAAAGGAAACAAAAACAGGCATTCTGAGTTTTACTACAAGGACATCACAAATTATTGTGCAATCGACTATTTCGAATTAAGGGAATAAAATTCAAAATTTTGTATCTCATCAACGGAGTAAGCTATGAAAATGAAATTTGGATGAATGATATTCATTTCCAACCTCTAAAGTACATATTCGTGTAATTCTAGACTTCATGTGCACTTTAAAACGGTATAAATTCCAGGGCTGTAACCTCCGAGTCCGGATTCGGACTCGATTCCGTACTCGAGTTCGTTTGTCGGAGACTCGGAATTGGCCCGGAATGGGAGGTCACTGAATCGGAATTGGCCCGGAATGGGCTCAACTGGATTCGGACTCGGAGCCGATTCCAGTCGCGTCCACCAAAAATGAAAGTTTCATATGTTGCAAGGCAACATTATTATTGGTGCACAATGTAACAAGCAAATGGTCACATGCAGTCAATTCAATTACATTGTCAGGAAGAGTCAATTACATTGTCAGGAAGAGTATGAATTTGACTCCTGAAAAGTGCCCGTTTCCATCTTACGTGTTATTGTATACACAGTACAAAAAACATTTATATGAGTCGCTACATTGTCAAATGCAGTAGCGTACGCACGGGGCATTGGGCCATGCTCCCCCCTCACAGATGCCGATTTTTTTTTAAATACGTAAATCTTTTAACACAAATTTTACTCCAAAAGGTTGCATATGTGGCACCAGATTACATGTAAGGATCCCTAATTTTTCAAAAATGTTCAAAGAGGAGGAGACCTCCCGTTAGACCCTCCCCAGGCCGGCGATTCTTTTTTTCCCTTACAATACGTAAATATTTTAACACAAATTTTACTTCAAAAAGGTAGCATATGTGGCAGAAGACATGCATGTAAGGACACCTAATTTTATAAAAATTTCCAAAGGGGACACCCCTTCCCTTAGACCCCTCCTCAAGGCCGGCGATCGCACAACATACTGCATGGACCCCTCCTAGAGAGAAATCCTACTGGTCAAATGGCCCGACTCGGAATGCATAGCCCAGAATTGGAAAACCTGGAATAGGAATTGGCTCGGAATTGGAGTATACTGGACTCAGAATTGGGTTAGGTGGACTCGGTTACATCCCTGATATGTTATTGTTTTAATTATTAGCAAAATAGTAGGAGAGACGGTCATTACAGGGGATTTGCGTCCTCTCTTCTGTATGAGGTGATAAAAGGAGTTGCCTTGTTGAACATGATTCATTAAAGGAACATTTTCTTTATTTTCGAAGATGATGCAATTCTTTTGTCTTTCCTTTGCGTCATTTTGTCAGTGGCATCTGCACTAGGGGCATGGGGAGGGAAAGCGTACCCCCCCCCCCCATTGATTTCTAGGAAATGTCTGAAAGTTTTCTAAAATGAGTCTTTAAAGTTATAGATTTCTGTATGCGAGTAGGGTGAGATGTGCTTCTGACCGAGTGATGGATCTATTTTAATCATTTTTTCTTATCATAAGCCGTTCTCCAACTATCAAAATTCTCACCAGCTGCCTGCACTACGAGCACTTCCAGCCTTATCGCAAGCTGTTTTTCTTTTCTTTTCTTTTTTACCGCCTCGTACAATTGCATTCTTCATCGATGATAGTTTAACAATTACATTGATTTTTTCTTGTACATATATAGGAGTCAATATGGAGGAGCACAGCATTGCAAGAATGCAAAAAGATAACCGGGGGAAGACATTTTTTATGAAATTTGAAAGTTTTGACGAATCACCCTGCAGGCGGAATAATCGACCTCTACTTGGCTAGAGAAAGTGCTTTTGGGGTAGATTCCGAATGCAATTTTTGTTATATATGGAAATGATTTTTAATGCAAAATTTCGGTCCGCTGTGAACACATTCGTCACGGTTCACACTTCGTATCTCATAACAATTATTGGGGCAATAATACATTATTCTGACCAAAACACTTTTCAAAAAAGACGAACATCTCCAACCCCTATAAGGACCTCGAATCAATAGAGGATCTTAGAGTAATCTATTATATCAGGATTAGCATATAAGGTTACATTTGTAGTAAGATGTGAAAAATTCGAAGTATGTGTTTGTCGTTAAGCGCTTTGTATGGACGATGTCAGGCCACAGCCAAAAATCACTAAATAATAAGAATTTCTAAGCATGTAAATAGTTGAAAGACATGCCAAAGATAGCACCATTTTGCATCTAAGCCTTAAATGAAGAAAATTTTGTCAAAGGGGAAAGGGAACCCCTCCTCCAGGATGGCACCTATATAGGGTGAAAGAAGAAGGGTCGGCTCGGTTGCAGAGGTACACACATGCACAATTCACACCAACGTTCGGGGTTTATCTGGAGTGGGTTTTCGACATCATGATCTTCTGTGGTACGTACCACCCCCTGAACCCACCTCTGGCGGCGCCAACTAATCTTTGCAGTGGTAACACACAGTGTGATAAGACGCTGTACCTACAGATTTTTCTAGAAGAGTTTTAATATTTTTCAGTCAGCTTACATCTCGAAATGATCTATCAGCTAAGAATCAGTTTCCTCAAAAGCAGACTTAGTTGTTTTAAAACTCCACCGTTTTAGAATGAATATTGAATACATCTTTAGCAAGTACAGGGGCGTCACCAGAAATTTTCAAAGTGCCTTCTGTCGGGAAAAATTTGCAGTGCCATCGGGAAAAATGCCACTTTCCTGGTCAGTTTAGGTTGGTCAGTTTAGTTTTTAAGGTTGATCATTTTAGTTTGTTGTCCTTTAGGGGACGTAGCTCCCTTGGGGAGCAGAACTCCTTCGGGGGTAACATTTGGTTTCGCCCCTTTGCTAGAGAGTCGAGGGGACGTTAAAAAAGCTTGAGGGAAATTAGCTAGTCTAGAACGGGATCACGCAATACAGACCCATGTCAAGAGAATGGCCAGTTAGATTGTTGTCCCCTGAGGGACGTAGCTCCTTTGGGGAGCATAACTCCTTCTGCAGTAAGGTTTGGTTTCACCCCTAGGCTCTTCGCTAGAGAGTCGAGGGGACTGTGGAAAAAAATAAAAGATGTCACTTCAAATTCGATAATTCCACTCAAGTCCAGTTTTACTTAAGTCGAATGAATGTTTCTTAATAAGAGTATAATTTTAATTTTATGTAAATCAAAATTGAATTCTGCTTAAGTAGAATTAATGCTGCTTAAGTTGAATTGGGTCGGAGAACGGGGGTGGACTGGCGGGGGTGGACTGGCGGGGGTGGGGGGTGGGGTAAATGTTAATACGGCCTTAAAGCTTAAAGATTGCCGTAAAGCTTAACCTCTCACGAGGATACACGCATTGCACACGCAAGTTTTAGTAAGTCTAGCTGTTTCCCTTGTACAGATGTAACTTACAAATAGGCCTATATACAAGTGGCCAACTATGCTGTTGAAAATAGCCCGATTTCCCGACTTTCACAGAAAACTACGCAAGCTACCGTATATATTTCTTGGATAGAACTGATCAGCGACATTGGCTTATTAAAGGGAAACTTTTCGCAAGGAAGGGATTTATTGGGCTAAAATTTCCCCCAACTGGAAAGCAATGGAGACATGAACTTTGACCTTAAAACCAATCTTGCCTGATGTCGACATTCTTAGTGCAAGGGGGTCTACCGTCCTAGACCCCTGGGCCACCACCGTCTCTAACGCCTATGCCCAGGGGCACTAGTTACATGAAACCAAAGCAAAACAACATAATTTCACAGAGCGTGAAGCTCCCCGTTTTGTGGGGTGGTTCAGGTTGGTTGTGGTCAGAACAACGAAACTGTACAGAGCGTTGAAAAAAGCGACTTTTTGTGGAGGGGGGGGGTGTGATAGTATTGAAGAGTCTGCCCTCCATTAGGATAAAAAATCAGCTAAACCGTCGGAGAGCCACTGACCTGTTTTGCGGATTTCCCTTCGATTTCAACATGTATATGGCTTCCAGACCAAATTAAAAAAAAAACTCCATGAACCATTTTCTACTTCCTCTCCTCTTTGTTACCATGATAATTCAAATATAATAATATATGAATTGTTTTTGGCTCCCGACGAATTCCCATATTTACTCGAGGGGTGAAGACCTCCGGTCAGGGGCTGTACCCCCTTGTGCGCCAATCTCGGTGAGTAGGGGTAGGAGTGGTAGGGATGCAGTCTTTTCTTTAGTTTTGGTGAAGGCTATGCTATCCCAGCGCCCGTTGCGACCAACCCAAACAGAGAATGTTTTCTGGGGACGGTCGATTTGCCTTCGATGTATGATAGCCCAAATAGCACCAAGTATAACAATGACGAGGGCGTAAAATGCCAAATGTTACGGAAATTGTCCTCTTCTCCTCCTACACATAGGCGTAGGAGGTGGGGGCAGGGGGCAGACTGCTCCCCAAAAAATTCTTAGGACGAAAATTCGGGCAGGGAACGACAAAAATTCGGGCACAGATTAGGTGAAATCTCGGTAAAGATGAAGTAAAAGTGAAAAGATTGCCCGAATTTTCTACTGAGTTCCCGAATTTTTGATCGAATGCCCAAACATGTGCAAAAGTTTTCGCGGGCTTCCCGCGCATGTAGTGGTTTGCTGGTCTATTTTATGCACCTGAACTGCAACGAAATTCGGGCAACTTTTTGACATTCGGGCTAAACATTTTCTGCCCCCCCCCCCCCTCCTTAGACAGATCTACGCTAAGACTACATTTCCAACACTTAAAATAAAATTTGCCTATAAGAACATCAAATTAGCTTAATTTTTTTCGAGCGTTTTTGCCCCCACAACATTTGAAAATGGCATCTGAAAAATATGAACTTGGATGGGAAAGAAAGCAACATTTTTATGTCATTAATTTAGTTCTTTAGGCATAACGACCTTAAAAGTTAAGTTTTAAAAAGATTGCTCCTACTAGGACTGTCTCAGCCCACTACAGAATCCAAAATATGAGAGAATGATACAAGCCTTGATTTTCTCAACTCAGACCAGGGAGTTGCTAAATAGCAACTCCCTGCTCAGACAGTGGAAATTCTCCCAAATAGTTCACTTAGCCTATAGCACTCCCATAATTTAGTAAACCATTACTGTCCTTTATAGGCCCCACGAGGTTTGTGATTTCAATTACCTCAAGGTCGTAACCTACTGAGTGCAAGTGATCTCTGCCTGGCTGAACTACCAGCACAAATCCGCCAGTCAGACCAGAGTCGCATATACTTCAAGTTGAATGTTAAATACATGCCATAGTGCAGTCACAAGTTTAAAATGTAGATAACCGAGTTTCCTAGCCAGATCTGGGGTGATTTCGCAATGCCTGGAAAGTGCAAGTATCCGATATTTCCACAAAAAATTCTTGACACGATAAGGGCTAGTGACAGTAAAGCTACTGCGAAAGGCTCGCCCCGCGTATGGCGTACATGTCCATTAGGAAAAGTGTTACATGCTTCCCGGGCTTTGATACGAAAGCCAGGGTGATCCATCTTGCTTCCTTTCAAGCGTGCTAATTGATTTGCTTGCTTGGCAGGCCACTTGGCTGCTCAAGTTTCTTTGGGTAACCCTATTAAATAACATGCAATGCCACTTTTTTAAAACCCAAATAGGAACTGGCAGTCCCCAAAGGCAAGACAACATGACACAAGGGAGTTTGCTCATTTTGAACAAATTAGCAAAACTCCCTGGTTCAGAGCTGGGTTTTGGCTAAGTGGTTCCCCCCCCAATACGCCCCCTGGCCCAAAATGGGTTTTGTCTTCTTCCCGCTTCCAGTAGAAGAAGTCCCATGGCCGAAAAATGAAATCAGGCTAATCCAGGCGCCCCATTGCTCCCCAAGAAAAAACCTGTTTGTTGATCCCACAGAGATTTTGTTCGGTGATTTGACATTGAGAAGAGGGTTCGGTTGGGGTTGTTTACAGAACTCCTTGTTAACACCAGGTTTGTTTTTCACGCTCACGGAGAAAGTGGAAACAATCAATGTTAAAACACTTCCCCTTTCTCTTTGGGCAGGGTTGACCATGAACTAGCTTTTACGCTACGCCTAAATAATAATTGGACAAAACACTGGGTTTAAGAAGGGGTTGCACAAATAATTGCAAAAAATATCCCCAATAACACGAAATTTTTTTTTTTGCCCACCACCTCAAACACATTTATCCCCGAAAATGACCCAGAATTATTGCCCACAGCCTCGTGCCCCTTCCCTCACCGTTAAAATCAAACCCGGAACGCCTCTGGCAATCCAATGGCCCACTGTTTTTGTTTTATGGCAAAAAATGTAAAACATACTTTCTTTTCCCCAATTAAGCGAAGTTTTTCTGATTAGTTTTTTTTTCTTTTCCAGCATGGAATTTTTTGTTTGGGCAAATACACCACGGCCTTGCCAACGGGGTATAAAAACCCATATATATATAATATACTATATTATAATCTGTATATATATTAATATATATAGTTATATAGTAAATATATATAATATTTAATTATATTATATATATATTTATATAGTTTGGTTAACCTGACATTCCGATACTGAACTTGTTAACCATCAAAACCCTTAGTATTCGGGCAACCATAGGCCTTTTGTTTGAAAACAAGGGGAAAAAAAATGAATAAGAAAACCAACGCAGATTTAAGGAAAAACATTTGAAGGCCCCCACGCGGGTTTTGAAAACCCGGGGACGGGTTCCCCCCGCTTTTGTTACCGGGGCGAAACCCCTGACCCCCCTTGGACCCCCCTGTCAACACCACCCCGTTGACTAACGTTGAAATTGTCGGGTCTTCGTAACTCAAGGGGTTTAACAAATAAGCGCAAACCACTGCAAATTTTTTTCCCCCCTCCTTGGTTTACCACACAATGTTGTGGAGAAATCCCCCCCCCCCCCCCCCGTAAAAACGGGTTAAAAGTTAGATTAGGTTCCGAACCGTTTGGTAAGGATCCGACTGTAAATTTGTTTAGGTCCGAAGGAAAGTCTCGTAACTGGAAGTCCGATCTGGAATGTAAAAATCAACCCCAAGTTAAAACTGGCATAAGCCTTTTTTGAACAAGGGAAGAAAGAAAGAAGAAAAAACCAGAAGGTGAAATTGAGGCCACGCCGGGTTGTTTGAACCCGGGAAACTGGGGTCCCCCCGCCTTCCGGCTCGACTGTTTTTTTTGTGTTTTCTCTTTTTCCTCTTTTTTTCTTTTTCCTCGTTTTTTTTTTTTCCCTGTTCTCAAGTCACCTAACCTAACTTCCCCCTCCCCGCCCGGTCCCACTCCTTTTTTCCCCCAAAACCCCTGTCCCCGGCCCGTTTTTTTTGAGCTTTTCCGACCAATGCCCCGATAAAAGCACTTTTGGGTCCCCACCTTGCGGTCCCCAACCCTCCTAACCCCACCCGTCATATACGGAAATCCGTGCAGGAAAAGTCAAATGGGTTGAACTCAAAATTCGCAAGGAACATCATAACAGTTTCAGGGCCCTACATCCCCTCCAGTTGTTCCATTACAATAGTTTTTAGGGTTTTTTTTAGCAAGCAATTTGGCCAGATAGGCCCTCATCCCACGAAAAATTCGAAACATCCTTAAACGTCCCCCATTATCAAATTGAACTATCGTTAGGGGAAATTTTTTGGGATAAAATAGGTCCCCACATTTTTAGTGGGCAATTTGGCCTAACACCAAAAGACCTTTATTTCATGGACCCTCGAGGGGCGCCTCTTGCTGTCTTTTGTAAAAGCCCATCCAATACGCCCGGTTTCAATCCGTTTATGATTTGGGCGCCAAATATTTATTTTTTCAAAATCTTAAACAGTAAACTTTTAAATAACCTGCAAAACTGTGGATAAAATGTTTTTGTTAATCAATTTAGTATAGGTAACCATGCCCCGTCATATGAAACTTCCCCCAAACGTAAAACAGGAAAACAATTTTTTTTGGCAAAAGCAACCAGACACTTGGAAAAACCTCGGAATTCCCCAGGGGAGCCATTCCTAAGATAACTTTTTGTCTTGCTAACAACAGGTAAGAAGAACATTCCGGGTCCCCTTTAAAAAAAGCTAATTTTCATATTCTATTTTTTTCGATTTGGCGAAAATAACAAATCAGGAAAAAAAATCATACTGGTTTTTGAACATAAGGCGCCATGGGAAATAAACATGTTTTATTTTATTTAATCTACATACAATGAAATGAACATGGGTACGGTATGAACGAACCTTTTTCGAGAACTGATGGGTATTCCCGGTTTTAGTTCCCCAGTGTTTTTAGTAACTGTTGGCACGGTTTTTTTTTTTTTTCGCCTAGGTGGTACGTTCAGTGTTTTTTTTTTTTTCCGATTTCACCCATCTAAGGACATAAGGAAGCCAGTGGTCGGGTTGGACATTTGTAAAACATTTTTAGTATGGGTATTGCCCTATGCTCAACGCCCTGACCATTCAAATTTTGTGAGTTTTAACATGAGTTTGTTTTGCGGAGTTTAGGATTTTTGGGAGTAGTAAACCTTTGAAATAAAGGCCTCTTTTAACTTGAGAAATATTTTTTTTCAGGCAAAGTTTTAGCCATTTTTCCTTTGTCCCCCCATATTACTATATTTTTTTTTTTTCCAACCCTGGTTATTGGCCAAGCAAAAAAATTAAAGTAATATACGAATCGCCTTGGAAAAAGTTAACAATGCCCTGGGGTAAGTGTCCCTCCTTTGGCTTACCGGCTTTGGGGTCTTTTTTTTTATGGGTAATAACCCCGAATACTGGGCAGCTTTGTTTCAAAAAACAAGTTCCCTTTTGCAACTATTGCAGAAAATTTGTGGTGAGTTGCTTCCCTTTTTGTAGTTTTTTTTTTCCTTTTCGGAGCCCGTGGGACTCCTCCTTTGTGATTTAGTTTTTCCAGATTTTTTTTTACCGCCTGCAAAAGCCTCGCCAAAGGGTTTTTTTTTATAAAGCAAAGTAATAGGTAGAAAAACACCTTGCAACTTGGCTTTGTTTTTTGTGGAACGTTGGTGGGAATAACGCCCCTAAACTTTAATTGGCAAGGCCCATTGACGGTTCCCTTGGGCAACATAGCCCCCCAAATAGGAAAAATCTGCTGCAAATTAAGGCACTGGGCCTCCTGGAAATTTAACCCATCTGTCCCCCAATTCAAATACCTCAAGTCTGAAAGCATTGCCCTCTTGTTTAATTATTTATTTATTTATTTATTTATTTGTTTGTTTGTTTGTTTGTTTGTTTAATTATTGATTGATTGATTGTTTGATTGATTGATTGATTGATTGATTGTTTGATTGATTGATTGATTGATTGATTGATTGATTGATTGATTGATTGATTGATTGATTGATTGATTGATTGATTGATTGATTGATTGATTGATTGATTGATTGATTGATTGATTGATTGATTGATTGATTGATTGATTGATTGATTGATTGATTGATTGATTTATTTATTTATTTATTTATTTATTTATTTATTTATTTATTTATTTATTTATTTATTTATTTATTTATTCATTCATTTATTTTTTTTTTTGCTAAGGAGGTTTAAATTGGCCAATTGAAATTAGGTATATGGTTATCGGTCTCAAGAAGTAATCACACTCAGGAAGTAATCCGCCGGCTGTGCCCGATTCAGTTGGTGAACAGCGCTGTAGACCAAGGATCCTCCACCCCCGGTCCAGCCTTTTTAAAGCTAAAGACATTAGGCGTAGGAAAGCGTTCTTAGCCGGGGCTGTTTCGGACCCCAGTCCTGGGGAAGGGATCTAAGGTGAAAAAGTGTCCCTTCCCATTTGGGAAACTACTAATATTTGAGGGTCCTTAAATGCAATTTTTGGGGGTATGAAGTGAGAATTATAAGGAAAATCATTAACTGTATTGAAAATTATTGACATGTTTACAGATGAAGGGATATTTGCACAGTGTCTTAGAGCATTTATCTTTTAATTGGATAAGGCGCTTTATAAGTTTACATAGGCTATTAGCCTTCTTTATTATTTATCCGACGAACGTGAGTTTATGCCAGTCCTAAGAGTAGGAAGCGCGGATCCTAGCCAAAAACGTGGGGCCGAAGTATGGTTCCGGCCCCCTACTGTTCAAAGAAGGAAAAGTACAAACGAACAATTAAATCAGTTGACAAAACAGAGCACTTGGCAAAAATAAAAACGTGGAAAGCTAAAATTACAAATGTTACGACCCTTATATCAACAGACAGTAAGAAACCATGATAAAAGCAAGATAAAGTAAATTAAACATGTACCAAAGACCCAACCCGAAGGTAAAACACACAAGTCAGAGTTAAAACCATGAGAGCAATTGGTTTTCAAACAATAAAAGCAGTTTAATAAGTAAACAAAACATGTACCAAGTTAACTAAATGCAGCAGCTGCTTTTAAAAACGATTTTTTTAAAAAGTTTCTTCAAATCATAAATTTCACTGTTACGATTAACTTCCCTAGCCAAATTCTTTTATAGTGTTGCAGCGCATCTATCAAACTGTCTTTATTCGTAAGTTGAGGTTCTGCAGCATGACATAGGGGACAACTAGCTGCAAGAAAGATTTGGATTGAGAGCGAAGGGATTCTAGACGACTTTGATGCTTTTGAAGCTGACTGATCCCAAATGTCTAATCGTTAAATGTTTTGTACGTGTACAGGAGAATCTTACATTGCATGGGAGCTGTAATGTACTGGCAGCCAATGCAGATTTTGCAGAATTTATGTGATATGCTTGACAATGTGCTGTCGAGTACGTGTCACGAAAGGTGCAGCACAATTCTATACTCGTTGAAGACGACCAATGAGCGCTTGAGGGAGGCCAGAGTGTAAAGCTTTACTGCAGTCTAGTCGTGATGTTACCAGAGAATGAACTAAAATTTTACATACATCATCTGAAATAAACTTTCTAATATTACCTACGAATATGATAGTGATTGGCCCTCCAAGGCTTATATGAAAGAAACTAATTGTCCTTCTCATGGAAAGGACTCGAGTCCAAAGCCTGCCAGTGAGCGTTACCGTGACTAGTCAAGATGGGATTAAACCAACTGCTGATACAAATTTAGTAAAATTTCTTTACCATTTTCTCTACACAAGAATAAAGCTTAATTTTAACTTCATTCCATGAATCACTTGGACTAAAAAACAAGTGACTGAAGTTGTGTGTCATCAGCGTAGTAGTGGTAACTAATATTGTGACTCCTGATGATTTCCCCTACAGGACGAGTAAACATGTAGTACACATCACAGGACCCAAAATCGAGCCTTAATTGTGGTACTCCAAAACGTAGATCTTGACTTCTTCAATTCAGTTCAAATTTATTTCACAAATGATTTCAGAAGAGTACATAAAGATATTGATACACATAACAAAATAGCAAGAAACCATTTGGAATACAGTAGGAAAACTGACAATAGACTACATAATATATATATTCTGACACACTGTTTTCAGTTGAAGGTAGGAGGCCAACAGTAATTCCAAAAGAATACTTAAGGTGATTTAGAAGGATGTGGTGATCAATCACATCAAAAGCCTCTGACAGATCAAGCATAACGAGGGCCGAACAAACTTTCTAATCTACATTTATCGCAATATCATGGTGTACTTTGAGGAGAGCAGTCTCTGTTGAATGAAGAAGGTCGGATGAGAGCATGTTAAATGGCAGCCCCGGGAACAGGATTGGCAGCGATTAGTACATCCCTGCCTCATTACCGTCTTCTAAGCACTAGTTAAGGAAAATAGAAGTTGAATTTCGCCGGTGTCACGATTCATCCACGATCATTCTAATATACAGTCCTCGATGAACCAATTGCGGCTAATTTCTGACCCTCAAATGATAAAACTTAAAACTCAACTTGACTTAAACCCCACTGGGGTACTGAGTGGTAGCATTTGCTAAACAAGACGGGGTTGGGGTGTATCGGCGATGGCGTGGCATTGAAGCTTCCCAACTATGGTGGGGGCAATCTGATATCCCCGATCCATTGGGGGGGGGGGGGGGGAAGATGGAGAACACGAAAGTGCAAATTAATCGCGACGAAAAGGTGGGTTCCTGAGGAAGCAAAAGCAATTTAACGGTTGGGGTGCAGATTAGGCTACATACCTACTCTGGCTCCCAGCTTTCAGGAACTTAAAGGAACTGGGGTACAAAATAAGGCAACAGCCTTGTAATGCCCGCCACGATCATCAATGTTCGGAGCAAAAACGTACGTAGCAGTGGACTAGATCTCCCAAGGTAGCTTTTGGTAAATATCCATGGAGTCTTTCCAATTAAGAGTCTGCCAATGCTTATCCAGTCTTATCTTGAACAAGTTAACAGTCCCAGCCTGGGTTACCAGGTTACACTGCCCGGGTAAACTATTCCACAAATTTATAACTCTGTTAGAGTTAGAGTTAGATGAAGTTTTACGGCTCAGTTTCTAACCAATTGGTTTAAGTCGGGCCGGCCACGGCCTTTTTTCAGTTGTAGCTCACTGGGTTGTTTCCCTAGTCCATTGCTTATGCTGAGCACCAAGCACAATGGCAATCAGTAGGTTCCATTTTTAAAGTCTTTGGTATGACCCGGCCAGGATTCGAACCCCAGACCTTCCGGCTGCAAGTCGGATGCTCTAACCACTTGACCATGCAGTCGGTCTAACTCTGTTAGAAAGGGAATGATGACGTAACTGTGTACGTACTCTTCTCTTGTAAAGGCTGTACAGGGAATGTCTGTTATAATAGCCGGTGTTCCTTTATGAAACGAAATAACTTTGATCAATTTTTTCTAAGTGGTTTAAAATTTTGAAAGTCTGGATGGCATCAGCTCTGGCTCTCCTATAAATCAATGTGGAAAGAGATCCAAATACTCCAACCTCACCTCATGAGGCATGTCCTTTATAGCATACGTAAGCTTGGTATCTCTTCGCTGTACTTTTCCGAGTGGAGGATATCTTTCCTAAACAATGGGTTCCAAATAACATTACCATATTCCAAGATAGATCCAGGGGCATCGCCAGGGCATTTATCATGGGGGGGGGGTGGTGCCGTATTTGCCGACTGAAAAGAAGTAAAAGCCGACTGAAAGTGTTGATAGGCGATGCAGTTAGAGCTGAAAACCGATAGTCCAAGCGGTAGTGGTCCAGCAGGGGTGGCGCCAGGATTGCCCAACCGAGGGGGGGGGGGGGCAACGATCCGAATCCTCGACAGCCCCAATGCCGTCAAGGAGTTGGTAAGGGGAGATTTGAAGAAAACCTGTGTACTATACCATGCCATTGCGGGGCATATATTGCATAAAATTTTGTATATACAAAAAAATAAAATAGTTCCACCTGATTTAAGGTTTTTCCCGAAATCTAAACTGTGAAATGTAAGCTTACATTAAAAAGAATCTGTACTTATTTAAAGCTTATATAGGTCAACCAATGGCGAACCCAGGATTTCTCTCAAGGGGGGGGGGGCACACAATATGTTGTGTGATCGCCGGCCCGGGGGAGAGGTGTAAGGGGCTCGGGTGTCCCCCTCCCCTTTGAAAATTTTTGAAAAATTAGGTGTCCTTACATGCAATCTGGTGCCACATGCCACCTTTGTAAGAAAACTTGTGTTAAAACATATAAGTTTTTGTAGGACCTGAAAAAAATGGCATCCGTGAGGGGACATGGCCCAATGCCCTCCCCCCTGTGTACGCCACTGAGGTCAACTGTCCAGGCAGTTGGGCCCTATCGGGTACAACTTACATTGTGCTTCCCTCTTCGAGTCACTAGCCGTGCCGAAAGACAGACTCAAAAGAACATTAACTTAGTTTAGCGAAATGAGATGAGATTCCCGGTATTTACATAAAACGATAAATTCTACTTAAGTTACTTGAAAAGATGGAAAGGGTTTGTTCTATATTTAGCTATTAGTAACGAAACTGAGGAAGAGTGGGCAAAGCACACCGAAAATTTTGGGTTTTAGCGCAGAAATGACCCTTTTGAAAGCTAAAATAAGTAAACCGACCATGGTTGGCGACAGAAGTTTCCCGACATGAGGAAGGGCCATGCCAGCGACCCCAAGTTCCGACAGCATGTCGAGGGGGTAAGAACTTGAGGGGATATGAAGGAGCCTAACTACTCCATGCAATTGCAGAGTACCGTATACTTTGCATTATATCACTTAATATGTCAAGAGCCGAGTTACGCACTGATACTGTTCTTTTGAGTCTCAATCGTGAAATTTGCAAAGGGCTCGAAAATTTTTGGTAGGCTGACACAAAAAACATGTTATCATTAAGAACAAAAAGAAAAACATAAAAACTGTAGGAGTTGTAGACTGCATCGGGGACAACATAGGGGCCTACATTGTGTCGAAACCACCTGGACTACCCGATGAAATAGCCAAACTTTGCTCCGTGAGTCGCTCACCAACTGACCGTACCGCATGACACAAGCAGAAAACAGCAACTAGGCTTTGCGATATGGGATGAAATTTACGGCCTCTACATAACCTGTGTACCCTGCCTACATGTTACTTGGTAGGTTGACAGGACTTCCGCTATCTAGCTATGTGGAATGGAACCACTAAAGAAACTGGAGTGACATTATTGCGCGCGTAGCGCGTCGAATATTTTGGGTTCTAATTACAGAAATTGTCTTCTTTCTTTCATTTCTTTTCCTCATGTTTCCTTCATTTTTCAGACTGGTGCAGAATTTACCGACTCAATTGCCAAAATACCACGTGAACGATGAACTCCATTAGTATACAATGATACTGGAAAGCCCTACGTAGCTTTCTTGCCAATAGAATATGTTTTAAGTTTCAAAAAGTGTTGGTGACTGACGGGCTTTGAAAACATTGTGATAAACGTTGTCTACAAATGCATTCCAATCTCCTGTCTTCCGTCTGCACCAACACCTTTCTCTTGCCCTGCTTTGTCCCTGTTGCCCTGCTTTGTCCCCTCCCCTGTTCTTTTCTCTGTTCGCTCGGTCTTTCTCTTTCCCTCTTCTCTCTCCTCTTTTTTCTCTTTTTTCCCCTCTTTCTTGTTCCCTCTAACTTTCCTTCGTTTGCAGTTCCCTCTGTCCTTCATTTTGCCGACTAGTGCAGGATTTTGCCGACTGCGTGGATCGGGGGGGGGGGGGTGGGGGGTTGGGGGGTTGTCACACCCCCACACCCCCTCTAGCGTCGGTCCTGGATAGGTCTCACTAAACTTTTATACAAGACCCTAAATAACTGCACGTCCAGTGTAGTGAAAGCTCTTCTAATAAGACCAAGTCTACAGTTTGCCTTTTTAACAATTTCAGCAACGTGTTGAGAAAACTTCAATGAGGGATCAAAATATATTCCTAAGTCCTTTTCAATCAGGGTAGGAGCTAACTGATAGTCCCCCGTTGTAGACGTCATAAAATAGTCAAACTGAGGGTTATTGTAGCCAAAGTGCATCACAGTATGCTTTTCCACATTAAAGGGTAACTGCCATTTAATCGACCAGCTGCTGATATCAGATAAATCTTGTTGCAAATTAAAGTTTTATGACCACTACATATGTTGTAAACTTCAGTGTTATCAGCAAAAATCTTAATAGTAGACAACACATCCTGAGGCAGATCATTAATGAATACCGTAAAAAGCGTAGGACCAAGTACACTCCCTTGAGGTATCCTGCTAGTAACATTTTCCCAAGCTGACAAAGACCCATTTACATTAGCTTGCTCACAGGCGTAGGACGGAAGCTTTTCGAGACGGGGGGGGGGGGCTGAAATTTGTTTCGGATCGCCGTCCTGGGGGAGGGGTCTAAGTCGGAAAATTTTTGGGTATTTGAGGGTCCTCAGATGCAATTTGGTGCAACATTTTTTGACAAACTTAAAGGAAAATTACTGCAAAGTTTTGACATTTCTTACAGAAGAGACAAATAAGGGTTTTCTTGCCCTTGGATCTGGGGGGTGGGCGGAAGCATACTTCAGCCCCCTCAAATTTTTGATTGGAAGGGCTAAATCCCCCAGCCCCCCGCTTCCTACGCCTGTGAACTTGCTGCTGCCTTCCAGTAAGGGAATCATTAATCCAGGTTAACAATGGATCCCTGACTCCAATATGAGAAAGCTTAAATAATGATAAACGCTGGTGGGGTACAGAGTCGAATGCTTTCTTAAAATCCAAATACACAGTATCAAAAGCTTGGCTTACCTCAAGATAACTAGTAAAATCCTCCGTAGTTTCAAGTAACGATGTGATACAAGAACGCTTAGCTGTAAATCCGTGTTGTTCCTTACATATAATATCATTTTTTCAAAGTGTGCGGTAAGGGAATCTCTCACAATGGACTCCAACACTTTACATGGAACAGACGTCAAACCACTGGATTATAATTACCGGGATCAGATCTTGCTCCTTTCTTAAACATAGGAGTGACTCTAGCTTTTTTCTAATTGTCTAGTGGCAATTTGCTGGTACATTAAAGATTTATTAAAATGGTGAATTTGAACAAGGGTACAGCAGTTTCCCTTACACACGAGGGTGTACACCCGTTCCACTTGACTCACTTAGGTTAAGTCCCTTTAATTTTTTAAGTACCTCATCATAGCTCACCAATAAACTATTTATAATTGGCCAAGGAGAAGGATCATCGGCGTAAGATGGCATATCAATCATCATATTTCTTTAGTACAGACAGAGGCAAAACGAAAAAAAAAAAAAATAAATAAATAAATAAATAAAACGCAACGACAAAACCAGAAAAACGAAAAAAATCCTTAAGGGAAGTCCTTCCCAAGGGCCTGGAGGCTAGCCCGTAGCTAAGAGGGTCAGGGCATGGGAAATGTTCGCCGACTAGAAAAAAAAAACTTACCATTGCCTTAATTTAATGCATTAATAGTATAACTCTCCTCTAGCCCCTCTTGCATATGTCCAGGGGCGTCAATCCGTATTCAAATGTGGGGGGGGGGGGGACGGGGGACATACATGACTTAGCACAAACCAATTCCTTTGGTTTTGAAGAGAGGGCGTCTTCCTATAGGCCCTTTCCTCCCCCCCCCCCTTATGATGACTGACGTTGTCATATTCTAATAAGAATTATCATTTCAAAGTTAACATGACCATCATAGATGATCTGCCAGGTGAAAAACACGGAGTCCACGGAATTACTTCAAGATGTTATTTTCACTATGTCCCAAAATATCTGAAACAACGCTTCGCAGCATGGATCATTGTCGGAGATCATGGACCCGACCAGGCCCGTTGCTAGGGTGATATATTTGGGCGTGTGAAGGTCCCAAATTCCGACCGGCTGGATGTTTTTTCCAACTGAGTGGAGGCGTTTAAATTGCACTTTGTTATGTGCTCTGCGTTTTGTATACAGCAGTGGGAATCCTTCCTTTGTCACTACGTAAATGTGTCGTCCTGGGGGAGGGGTCTAAGGGGACACCCCCTTTCCTTTGAGAAATTTTTGTTAATTAAGGCTGCTAAGGTGCAAAACGGTGCTATCTTTGGGATATTTTTGGAGCTAATCGTACGTGACTGGAAAATGTCCATAATTTAGTGAATTCTAATTTTTCCGACTGGCTGGATGTTTTTACTAACTGCAGTGGCGGCGTGTAAATTGCACCTTTTTTATTCACCCTGCGTTTGTATACAGCAGTCGGGATCCTTCCTTTGTCACTATATAAAGGTGTCATCCTGGGGGAGAGGTCTAAGGGGAGGCCCCTTTGAGAAATTTTTGTTAATTTAAGGTTGCTTAGATGAAAAATGGGATATCTTTGGGATATTTTTGGAGCTGATCGTAGTATAGCAAAGGTGTGAAGGATTAGCAAGGGCGTTTTCAGAATGCTTTGTAGTCGTAAGTGTATTAACAATCACCATCTGCAGGCGCGGATCCAGAAATTTTGAGGGGGGCCAAGATGGAAAATCTCATGTGCACCGAAGATTCACCACAAGCGCGAACCGCGAGTTCCTACGCGTGGTGTCCAGGGGCCCGCGATAGGGCCCCTTCGGGGTCCAGGGGGCGAAGCCCCCGGAAGCTCTCGCAGTATTGCATTTTAAGAACACAGAAATCGGCTCCAGTTCTTATGTCAGTGAGATTTTGTACCTTTTCATGTTGCATGGAATATGATGTGTATGGCTCAGTATAAGTTACTATATGTACCTGCAGAAGTTCCGGAGAATCTAAGTTATCTTAAAACTTACACGCCAACATTATGAGCCCATGCAGGTAACTTGAAATGATTTTGCCATAATGAGTGTTTTATTTTCGTTATACGGTATTCAGGTATAAGGACGTCAGATGAAACAATTGCCCGCGAAAATTTGAATTTACATTTAAAACCATTGCTATTACAAACGGTGTCAATTCCCTTTATGTGTGTCTATCAATTAGAAGGTGGGTTCGATACTAATTTTTCAGTTCTCATAAGAAGAGGAGGGTGAAAAAATGAATATCAGTTGTTTTACATCCTTACAATGCTGGCTCCTCTGAAATCACGTTTATGCACATGAATAATTGGCTTATGGTAGAACCCCACCGATGAGTAATGCGAATACTTTTGGGACCTTATTGACAGTAAAAGGAGTAATTCAAGGCTAAAACTACGCAGATCAAGCGAAAATCAAGAAATATTGAGAAGACTTTGCAAAAATCGTGAAAGATGTCAAATGATTTTTCGTGAAAAGTGATAAAAATTAATCCATCACTCAATAAAAACATACCTCTCTCCGTAAGCGTAAACAATTGCGCGTGAAGCGCGCCGAAAATTTTCTGTATAGAGCCTCCCGGGAGCTCTGCATTAAATTAATTGTACACTGAAAAGGGAGACCAACAGGAGTCTCACAACCTGACGTCCATATGGAAGGAGAGATGATATATCACCTTCTTTATGGATTTCTGGGTATACCCTTCAGAATCTATGACCGATGGTGCCGGCTGGAGTTGGTAATTGGGGGAACAGCAGGTAACTGCTAAACCGTGCCTTTTTAGGCAGTGGGATTTTGTATACGCTATATACAAGAGTGGAAGAGCCTTTTTTTTTTGTTAGTACATGAGAGTGCAATCCCAGGAAGGAGTTTACCCTCCCCTTTGAGAAATGTTTGATAATTTTAGGGAGCCTATATGCAAAATGGTGGTATCTTTGGGTCATTCTAAAGTGATTGTATGTTTAAAAAATGTCCACAATTTAGTGAATTTTAATTTTCGTTCAGGTGAAAAAGGGGAGTAAGAGACGGTTAATATATTGTCTTCAAACCTCCTAAAGTCCCAGGAAAAATCATGGGCGTGGATCCATCTCCAAAAGTGTGTAGGGGGGGGGGGGACTTTTCCACATTTGTGAATCGCCGTCATGGTGGAAGAAGCAGTGGTGGTAGCCAGAATTTGCGTCACGGGGAGGCAATAAGTTTTGTGATCGTCGGCATGGGGAGGGGTCTAAGGGAAATTTTTCTAGAACTGAATGCCCTCAGATGCGATTTGGTGCAACCAAAGTGTACGATTTTTAGGTTATTTTTCTTCTAAAAATTTCGTTTTCGTAGGCATAAGTGCAGTCTGTTCCATCATTTTTGAAAAAGTGAGGGGGACTTTTTGACGATGTCCCCCTTTCAAAAAAGTGAGAGGGACGTGTCTCCCCATTCCCCATGATCCACGCCCATGGGAAAATTGTACACGCAATTGTACTGTACCTGCGTGGAATCCACAGAAACATTCTTGGACTATAATAAAATATTTCCTTTACATTTTAAAGGATATCCAAGGTTGACAGAGAACAGTATAGCGCCTTCCGCGAACTCTGAATTAGTTACAGTATACAAAAGAGGGACCAACGGGATTCTCACTACCCGACATCCATATGGGAGGAGATATATATCGCCTTGTCTTTTCAAGTATAGCAAGAGGGATGGTGGACAGGCAAAATTCGTTTCAGAAAAGATTTTCGTCGTTATTGAACGTCGCGGTAAAATGTTTGGAAAATAAGGCAATTACGTACTTTCAATCTTTCAAACCATGTGCTAGACTAGATTAGTCAAAGATCCCATAATGATGAATGCCCTACAGAGCAGGAGATGTACTTTTTAGAAAAAAATTTGCATTTGAATAATTTCTTGCGTCATAGCTTTGTCAATGGTAAATGAAATCGGGTGTAAACCCTGTCGTATGCGCGCGAAGCGCGCCGAAATTTTGAATAAGATATTAGTCCATGACAAAACCTGCATTTAGAACCTGCATCGGACACTGTCATTTTCCCACCAACCTATGCTATTCAGAAACGAATCTTCTGACTGAGAATTCTTAAAAAGCACTTTTGCCTCTTGGTTCCCCCGTGAGTTACCGAAAGCTATTGAAAATAAGGACAACTCTGACCCAAGGCTTGACGCTAGCGGAGCGTGCGAAAATTTGGAATTTGTCAAGAATTTCCAGAACTTATGATAGTTTGAGAACAGTTTGTGAAAGAAAAGGGTAGGAAAAAGTAAACCAATCATCAAAAATACATCTCACCCTACACCCTACACAGAAATCTGTAGCTTAAACGACTTTTGTGACCATTTTAAAAATTTTTAAGAATCGATGGGGGGAGGGGGACACACGTCACCCATTGCCCACTGTGCCGACGCAACTGTCTGTAGCTTAAAAGCCCTTTGAGTTCATTTTAAAACTTTTCAGACAGTTTTGAAATCAAATAGGGTATGCGCGCCGCTACTTTGCCTGCAACAGCTGGTACCACTGTGCACAATAGCACGTCACCTGACAGCTCGTCTTCTGTATTCATTCTGCAAGGTCTGCATAGCGAAAACTTTGCCTCTCAATCCCTTTAGATTACAAAAACTTTCACTCTTTAACACAAAATTGTTACTGATTTCAGTGCAGCTAGCAGGGCTCATACTGCACATGTCACGATGTTTACTTATTTAGATCTTAAGTCAAGGATCATTACCCAGCTATTCACCTGTTTCCTATAGCCTATATGTCACCTATAGCTCCACCCAAGCCCTAGAGAAATATATACTTTAAATACGTTCTTAGACACTTTTATTAATTTTTTGCTCTTAATTTTTCTTTCTCCTTTTCCTTTTTCTTTTTCTTCCCTTTTCTCCTTTCGTGGGGGGGGGGGGGCGGGCTCCCTAGGCCAACCTGGATCCGCGCCTGCATCATCTATACCGATAATGGCTTCGGCGAAGCTCGGTTAAAATAATAGCTTCGGCCACGCTCGGTAATAATTCTTGAAAAGTGTTTAACGGCAACAACGTACTTTCAACCTTCCACAAGGGGGGGGGGGCATGCAGTATGTTGTGTGACCGCTGGCCTGGGGGAGGGATCTAAAGGGAGGGGTGTCCCTCTCCCCTTTGAAATTTTTTGAAAAATTAGGTGTCCTTACATGCAATCTGGTGCCACATATGTTACCTTTTGAAGTACAATTTGTGTTAAAAATTTACGGATTTTTAGGAACTAAAAAATTAGACATCAGTGAGGGGGACATGGCCCAATGGGGTGTCCCCAGCCCCTTTGAAATTTTTTGAAAAATTAGGTGTCCTTACATGTAATCTGGTGCCAAATATACTACCTTTTTTAAGTAAATTTGTGTTAAAAAATTTACGTATTTTTAGGAACTTAAAAAAATCGGAATAAGTGAAGGTGGGCATGGCGGAATGGCCCTCCCCTCTACGTACGCCACTGATTGAATGATCCCATATTGATGCGAGGCCCCTTCGGATGTCTGGAGATGTATGTCTGTTTTCGGAAAGTGTTGTGATCAGAATTGTTCCATGTATAATTACCTTTTTAACGGTCATGAGAA
This sequence comes from Holothuria leucospilota, assembly GCA_029531755.1. Lineage (NCBI taxonomy): Eukaryota > Metazoa > Echinodermata > Holothuroidea > Aspidochirotida > Holothuriidae > Holothuria > Holothuria leucospilota. The sequence continues at coordinate 1,794,477 of CM055975.1, read as the reverse complement.
GAAGTGCAAACCGTGACGCATGCGCGCGAAGCGCGCCGAAATTTTGCCATTAAATAAGATTTCCCTGACGAAATCTACATTCAGAATCTGCATCAAGACACTTAACAATTGCCCAACAAACCTACATGTCACTCAAAAAGCCAGTCAAATAGAGCCACGACACTACTCCTTTACACAAATGTGGGGGGGGGGGGCATTTGATGTTGTGTCCCCCACCCATCGAAATGTGGGGGGTGGACATGTCCCCGTCCCCCAGGATTGACGCCCATGCATATGTCCCCCTAAAAAAGTAAAAATCTTTTCTCTTTTCTGCCTATGGGCTTGACAGGAGATATCTCTCCCCCTCCCCCCACACAAACCCCACACACCGTGATGCCATTTTTGAGCAACATTTGCCATCTCGCAGCTGCTACCCTTTAATCTTGATTGACGCACGGCCATTAGAAGCTATGCACGTTGTCAGCGCTGCTCTATGGCGCTGGTCATCTCTTTTAGAGGGCGCTTCACTAATAAAAAAATTTCTCGCGGAACTATTTCTCGTGATAAGCAAAGTATCTCGCCTACTCTCGACCTGTACTTTGCTAATTACTAACTACTACTAGGGGCCTAGGCCTATACTAGCCATAATAGAACTAGCCTACATCATTCACGCATAATATATTAATTTAAAGGTGCTTTTGCTAACAAAATACTACTAGCCTAGCACTTGCAAACTGTGGCAGCGCAAAAATATCAAACTGAGTCATTGAGTCCATAAAAAGTGTTGACTCGCTGTTGTTCCTGCGAATCTTTGACTACAAAACACGACGGCTTTGAAAGGTTGGTCGCAATTTGTGTTCATAATTAATCATGAAGACCGTTTATGTTCGTACAGTTTTGTGCATATTGACAAGACTGTTCTTGCTACTACTAGCATATGGAGAGGATGCAGTGGACAGTGCAAAAAGGAACCCAAACGAACTATTTACAATCGAGGGTAAAGCATCGGTACCAGGCATGAAAGCCAGTGAATGGATTCCAGCTACGAAGATACTCATCGATGGTGGAACTTACCAAGGGTTTCTTAAGTGAGTCGAATTGAGCAATTTGATTTAGGCTAACGTTAGGCCTACCTGTAGGCTAGGCCTAAGCCACAGGCGTTACGATTTGTATGTAAATATATAGGCCTAATACACTATATTCTATAAATAAATATGATGGTGGTACCATGAGTCGGTCAATTAAGGGAATTTTCGCTAAAAACACACACATAAAGGTGCCATATGTAATTTAAACTTATCAATTATTCTCATGAACGTGTTTTCTCTGAATCCTGAAAGTTAGAGTGAATTTCGTTGGCAAACTTTCAAGAGACGGAGAAATTTCCACCACAAGTTTCAGATGCCTTAGGTTCAATAACGGTACCTTGAGTCGGTCACCCAAACATTATGAAAGCCCATAAGAGTGTTATCAAGATATATTCCAATAATGATATCACCATCACAAACACAAATCATAAAATGATGGAAGGAGACCATTTGCAGTGATTTGGAGAATTGTTTAAAATAATTTTTTAGGCCATTTAAAGAAGGTCTCAAGCTACCTTTAGGTAACACTACATGTTGGCTAGGCTGGGTAAATTTCTTCTAAAAGTGGGGGTAAATGCTTATATTTGACAGAGTTTGAGTTATTGTCATGTCGTGCTGGAGTTTCTCTACTGTCACATGTTTATTTGAAGGCTACAGCATGCCTATGTTACATTTTGTGTGCATTGACCGACTCAAGGTACACTCACTATACCTACAGTATGTACTAACAAGGTAGGCAGGCCTGCGGATTTCACGCGAACGATCGTTCGCGGTCGCGTGTTGGTTACGTGACCGCCAAACCACGTAACCGAAAAATCGGTTACGATGTCCCATTTGACACTCAAATTCAACTCTTCTGTGACATAAAATTTGAACATTCATTAAGAGGCATTTTAAATTCGATTAGGAGATATTATCTGATAAAGTACAGACTACCAATTGCGACATTTTTCTCACATTGCTCTTGCCTCATATCACAAACCATAAAATAGATCGCATGAGGCTCACACCTTGCAGCACGTGCTATCGCAAATTGCAATTGCCGACTCCACACTAGCTGACTGGTATCACGCACTACGGCGACGACCTGTCCAGCCATGATTCTCGGTTGTACACAATGCGGATACACTGCACAAGCTGTGATTACGGCCCCACTGCTTTGACTTCGCACATAGCTCGATATCATGAAAGTTGTTTCAAAAATCATGCCACAGTTAACACACAGTATGTCAGTGGGGACTCATTGAGTGCGCGAAGATTTCTTCGTAGTGTTTTTGCAATGACGATGTCAAGGAAACTTCTTGCTTATGCAGCTAACTGATACTGGAGATGATAAAATAGATGTGTCAGACTGATATTGGTTTTATCTGTACTCAGTTCGATCATAAAATAAATGAGAAATCAGCGTGTCCTTCAACAGTAATTTACTATGATGCTACGTGTACAGTAAAGCCCTGTCTTTCGGAACTGGTCATCAGATTTAACAAGAATAATATTCATCACAATTACGGCAGAATCCACCTAGTTTTCAGGGCTTTACTGTACAAGTCAAAATTCAACGTAAATTTTTGCAAAAATGCACTAATTTCCTCGGGACTTTAAAAGTTACGGCAAGATGTCAGGAGGGCTAAAATAGCCAACATGTAGGCATGGAAAACAATTTTTTATCTCTGTCAAATTTGGAAAAAAAAAATCGTACGTATTTATTTTTACATCCTTGCTAGGATCCATGAGTCGGTATAGGCTCAGTTTCTCCTTATACTAAAATACGTTAGGCTAGTGTAAGTCCTACTGTAGTTTCACTAAATCTGAGAAGTTAGTTTCATAGTGAGCTTCTTCCCTAAAAATAACGAGAGTAGACCTTACAAAAACATTGCGAATTTCTGTTTGGGAGTCTCCTACACATGTGTCTCTAATACTTTTGGAAATTTATGCCGAATTTATACCCTAGATACCTCTCCAGATCGTTATAGCTTCTCTTCAGCACACAGCACATACACTTATTTAGTGTGTACAAAGCATTGGTCATTCAGAAGGGCGTAGGCTCGAATCTTGGGAATAAAATCCAGGTGTTTTAGAAGTCTAAAAATTTATTTGTCATATGAATTTGGGGAATGTGTTCACACTCTTTCTTATGGATCCTGTGTACCGTACTTGAGGCAAAAAGTTGCAACCCAGTGTACATCCGAATTTCACCGATATTCGAAATACATTCGGTCCCAATGTGTTCGGATAAATGGGGTTTTACTGTACTCCAAACCATATGCTGTTACATCACGACATGGCCTCAGCACACACATTTACAGCATCATGTCATTTTGAAATATTGTTTTTTGTACAAGTTGGACACATGTTGTGCACTGTGGCATTGACAGTGCAAGTGATCGCTCGTACACCTACTACAGTATACGAAACTCAGTGTGGTAAACTGTCACAGAGTCGTGTTTTCTTTATATTGGGAATACGCAAAAATGGGTTTTTGAGACTCAACAAAATGGGTTACGTTAGGTTACGTGGTTCAAAAACCACGTAACCTAAAAAATGGTTACCATGAAATCTGAAATCCTCAGGCCTGGGTAGGCCTAGGCCCCCTAGGTCAATTTTCTGGACGAAGCTTACAACTTGGCCTATTTTTACACTCTTACACTCACTGTGAGTGAACTTTTCTGATTTCTTTCAATCAAGTCGTTCGATGAGAAAGAACATTCAACATCTCTTCGGGTATAACTGTGGGCATAAAATCACTTCTAATCAGAATTATTCATAAAAAAATTGACTCTCCGCACGTTCGTGGTTAGACATAAGGCTGCATTCCATGCACTCCGATCTGAAGATCTTGGAGTGGAGTTGCATTTTCCTTATGTTTTCTGTTGTTTTTCTTGGCATAACTTCGGCGTGGGCCTGACATGGAATGCACTGTGGGTTAGACAGACAGATGACGTATGATTATAGGCCTAACCCAGCGTAGCCGTCTATGCTGTCTCGTAAGCAAAAACACGCAGTGCAAGGTAAAGCAAAGCAAAAGAACGTACGTTCGCCCTGCAGATAGATACGAGTAGCTCCTCATTTGACAAATCCTATGTAATGTGCATTGTGATTGGCATGTACGTAGCTAAGTCAAATCACAGGCGTTCGAAACATTGCGTATATGTACTACACACTATAAATAAGACAAGGTAAGTCATTTCTCACAATAGGCCTATGTACTGAGAAGAAGTAGGCCCAGTCCATAGAGTAGGATATACAGTAGGAACTAGAGTGCTCACTCCCTGAAACAGCTGTGATCACATGGGGACTCGGTCCCATACAGTTTGTACACACATGCTCTCACACAGCATAGCTTCTTGCCTCCACCCCAGATTGGAAAGTTTGCCCTGCACGGGGAATTTATCCCCCGCGCAAAAATATGA